>ONZH01020355.1:0-194570 GCA_900303285.1 Rhinella marina
AAACTGATCATCAGGACATATTGTTATGTCCTATTGCCTGGAAGACAACCCTGGGAACCCTTGATAGGTAATGCCAGATCTGTGACAAGGCTGCCTTTACATGGGATGACCTAGTTCTTTGGACAGTCCTGTGATTGCCAATGCTGTGTTATTCTGATTAAAATTTAAAAACAAAAAACAAAAAAAGCAACGTTTTCCTTGTCATTCTGCACTCAGTACCCCATAATGGTAAAGTGAAAACAGAATTTTAAAAATCTTTGGTAATTTATTGAAAAGGAAAATCTATAATCTTGCATTGACATAAGTATTTAGACCCTTGACTCATAAGTTAGTTTAAGTACCTTTGGCAGCATTTACAGCCTTCAGTCTTCGTTATAATGCCACAAGGTTTGCACACCTGGATTTGGAGATAATCTGCCATTCTTCCCTGCAGATCCTCTCAAGCTCTGTCATGTCTGATGGGGACTGTCGGTGGACAGCCACTTAACATTCTCTCCAATTATGTTCGATTAGATTAAAGTCAGACCTCTGGATGGTCACTCAAGGACATTCACAAAGTTGTCCCCAAGCCGCTCCTGTGGTCTCTTGTTTATGTGCTTAGGGTCATTGTTTTGTTGGAGGTAAACCTTTGACCCAATCTGAGGTCCAGAGCACTCTGGATCAGGTATTCATTAAGAATAGGTCTGTACTGTGCTCCATTTAGTTTTGCCTCAACTCTCACCAGTCTGTCCCAGAGAGCACAATGCTGCCACTACCATACTTTACTGTAGTCTGGAGTTCCTAGGGCTCCCTAGTGAAAGTCATTTTGGGGGACTACTGAAAAGCTACATGCATATACTACCTACCAACACTACCCAGTTTTTTATATAAACATAGGCAATGTAATGTAGAATATATATATCATTCTACTGTGCCATGTGCCACTTGTGCAGGGGTGGGGACTAGGGTCCCACCTTTCTCTGGGGCCCAATGGAGGATTCATCTGTTTCCCTGTGGGCCAGTCCGAACCCAAATTTAGTGACGGTATTGGGCAGGTGTTGAGTAGTGCCAGGTTTCCTGCAAACATGAAATTTGGAATTAATCATTCATCATACCAGAGAGTCTTATCTCTCACAGTCTGAGAGTTCTTTAGAGGCGTTTTTGCAAACTGTCTTTTGTCTTTTCTTGAGGACAGGCTTTCTGGATACTCTGCTGTAAACATGATATTCGTTGAATGCTGCAGTGATGGTTGACCTTTTGGAAGTTTCTCCCATCTACAATACACTCAGGATCTTTGGAGCTCAGCCAGTGTGGCCATTAGGTTTTTGGTCAGTTCTCTTACCAAGGCCCTTCTCCCCAGATTAGTGAGTTTGGTTGGGTGGCCATCTCCAGGAAGAATACTGGCTGTTCCAAATTTCTTCTATTTAAGAATTATGGAGGCTATTGTGCTTTTGCAAACTTTCAGTGCAGCAAAAAAGTTTTTGTGCCCTTCTCCAGACCTGTGCCTCCAGAAAACGCATTCTCTGGACTCCACAAGCAGTTCTTTCCTTCTTACGGCTTTGTTTTTGCTCTGATGTATAGTCATGTGTGCAACCTTATATAGACAGGGGTGTGTCTTTCCAAATCATATCCAATCAAGGTGTGATGGGAAGCTTCCAGAGCTAAATTTCAAGTGTCATACCAAAGTGTTTGAATACTTTTGTCCATGAGAAATTTTAGCTTTTACTTTTTAATAAATTTGCAAGCATTCCTAAAATTCATTTTTCACTTTCTCATTATAGGGTATTGAGTGCAGATTGATGAGCAAAAACGTGTTGTTTTTTTTTTTAGCATAGGGCCGCAATATAACGAAATGTGAAAAATCGAAAGAATCTGAAGGCTTTCCATATGCACCTTAGCACTTGCCTCATGTGTTCTTCAGGGGTTGAAAATGGGTTGTTGTCATGAGAAAAGATTAAAAGACATGTACACTGTATAAGATATTTAACAAAAATGTACAGTATGTACCATTTTAGACTTCAATATCTTATTTTCTCAATATTATTTAATATGCTTTTAAGCATTTATCTCTGAATGATATTTGCCAAACAATGAACAGAATTAATGCTAAAATATTTTTGCCAATAGGTATTTGGCCAGGAAAACACAATGCACATATGTTCGCACTATCCTATTTAGCAATAGATAATGGCGGTTTGAGAAAGTGTGGGCAGTCAGCTATGTAATGAATTCCTGTAGCATTTGCTTAATAATTTTACGCTAGTGCAGCATGATAATTACAGCCAGTGTACCACTGCTGTAATCAGTACAATAAGTAAAATTTTTCAGAAAAGCCCTTGTATGTACAGTGTATGCCTTGTATATATGGTATACATATTTATAAGATCACCTCTGAAGCTGGCCATACACATTAGATTAATGTTGGCGTGGAACTGGCCAAAAATATAATGTGTATGTGGGCCTCCTGACTCTCCCCCAGTGGCAGACATGGGGGAAAATTCAACTACCGTATCATTTTTTTCTCAGGGAGATAAGCCACATCAAGATAAGCCTGATAGCTGCTTTCTCTCAATTATGAACAGATCCATGCTCAACTTAATCAAATGTGCATGTTTGTGGGGGCTTCAGGAGAGATACAGGAGCTGTTGGCCAAACATGCATTTGACAACAGGTTTCTCAGATATGGCCATTGTAAGCCATCTTTTTTCCAAACTACAGAAGCCCAAGCTTTTATTATAAAAAGTGATCTGATATGCCATTTATTTACGTTTCATCCCCACCTTTGAACCCTCTCTTACTCTACTGCATCCTATTTTTGACTAAAATACCCAAAACACCCCCTTGGGGCCTTTACTGCTATCACTAATTGCTTATTTTAAGGGTGGGTCCACATGTCGTTTTGTGCCTCTGTTTGAAGTATACGTTAGAAAAAAAAACTATACAAAAACGCAGCATGTCACGTTCTTGTATCCTGCATAAAAAAGTATACGTTTTTTTTTTACAATGGTAAAAAAAAATATGTTTTTATTTATTTTATTTTTTTTACAATGGAACTCTACGGTGAATGGACGCTACTGTATGGCATTAGTCCGAGGCATTCGTTTGACGTATACATATGTTAAATAGATGGGAAAAATGTGATGTTAACCCACCATAAGCCCTGTCTTACACAAAAGGGAAAATGTGCCAGTCACTGACAGGGTATAATGAATTGGAATATGTACATTAGGTATTCTGATGCATTGTACAGTAAAGATGAAAGTAAAGTAGGGACAGAAAAAGTGAAAAAAAAGTTTGATAAAGTTTAGAAAAAAAATTAAGTAAAACAAAGAAACTATTTTTTGCTGCATAGTGAACAAGGTGAAACAAGATAATAACAAGGCTTAATTTTTTTGCCCTTTTTCACCCCGTCCAAAAAAGAACAAAATAGTAAAACATTCAACTCTATATACGCAAGCGGAATAAATAAAGAAATACACATTTTTTACTTAAATTAAGAAACCACCTGGGACGTTTGGATGAAGATCTAAAACTAGTGCCAAAGGAAGGGACTAAAAAAGAGTTTTCCCATAAGCAACATCTATCCCCTGTCCACAGGATGGTTGCTAAATGTATGATGTCTGGCGGTCCTAGGACCCTGACCGATTACAAGATTGAGAGTTCCCTGTGTAAAAAGAAACAGATGCTTGTGGCCCAGAAATCACGGCTCCCCTGCTGATCACAAGTGGTTGCCTAGAATAATCGACTAAAGGGAAGGACCTACAGCCTATGCAGCCGGTTAAGATTCATGGGTGGTCTAGGGGAACCTTCCCAGCTGTAGAGAAGTAGTAGAAGTGCCTAGGCTGCACTTCTAAGCTGACAGTGGGTCTTAGTGGTCTAAGAGGGCAAAGTTTAGTGGCCTCCAGACATAACGTTAATTGGTGCCCAGCCCCAGAGATGGCAAATCCACATCTGTACCTATTCTGTAGATATGTGATAAATGTTATTTCTAGCAATATGCTTTCAAAAGAAAGAGAAAAACAGAACATTTTATTTAGGTATGACTTTTTTCATACTTGCATTTTTAAATAAAAAGCAAGACTTCATTGCCATTTTATATTCTTCTTAAAAACATTTATATAAATTAGATTTTTTTCAGCAAGTTGGAAAGCTTTTCATGTGGATATTTTCTGACAGCCCATAAGGTTTTAGAGTTATTGAGATATTCTGGAGTCTTCTTGGGGAGCCACGTTAGGTGTGAGATTTTCTCTAGGGGATTGTCTTTCTGCAGTGGAACTGTGACGGGAATACAGCACACAAACTTTTCATAAAGCTGACTGGGAATATAAAAAATGCATGTTTGTATGCAATGTATATAGTGTGAATGACCTCAACATCATAAAGTCTCTTTACTGTGTATATTAATCTGGTACATGAAACCATGAGTTACAATATTAAGACTATCAATGTTGCTGCTGCAGGGAGTAGGCCCCGAGTACTTTATGCAATTCACGGAAAATGGTGTACTACAACGGTAAATGTAATATATGGCTAAACGCTCACACTGATATTAAAATGAGACTTTCGCCAGTATATTCTTATATCAAGAACATACCGGAGCCCGCTACACCATCAAGGTATCTCAAAGTGGCACGGGACCTAACACTAACCCTACATGCCATATTGGCAATTCACAAGTACTTCACGAGTACTTTCTGGCTGTTTCAAGAAATATTAATAAGACAGAATGTCCACTTCATCAATTGAAGGTACAGTATATTCTTAGTATATACCTTGCAGGCAACATATAAAGATATCAGTACAGCCAAATTTGTATATCATATGTGTACAGAGGGATTAATTCCCCCAAGATGCATTTCATCAGATAAGAGGGCATAATCACACTCAAATAGGTCAAATAGATCTTATCAATCAACTCTAGCCAGTGGATTCTCAGTTTTGGGCAGTTCCACAGCATATGAATCAAATAACTCATGTTAGAAAGACACTTTTGTTTTTTTTTTAAGAATATGTAGCTTTAAGTCTATGCAGGATTATGAAATGCCGGATGTATTAAAAGTATTGAGATATTGTAGATGAAATAAACGGAGACAATAACAATAACGATTTAAGGATATTCATCCAACTGGCATCTTTAATGGGGCCACATCCTTGTTTCCATTTCTCAAAGACACTCTTGATATATTTCATATGTACCCTAGAACACTACCTTTTAAATCTTTCAGATTCCGTGTTTTATCTTTGGTCTCTCAAATATTGTTCTTAAACTTCGAAAGTCAATACACTTGACTTTAATCTCAAATAGAAATTTATCAGGGGAACTATATTTAGCTTCTCAAAAGCTTCAATATCCAATTAAGCAAAAATTCCAAAATATATAAAGTTGTTTTCACAAATCAGAAATCAACTATTACAAGGTTGAGGGATATTGAGTGAAAGCAATATTGAGTTATCCTTAGTTATCAATTATTTGTCACTTAACCCTTTAACAACCAGAATTTTAGTCTTAAAAGATTATATATATATATATATATATATATATATATATATATACTAGCTGAAGTAAAAAAAATATCGAGAGTGACCTCTACAGCAGCCCGCCCCTTATAACTGTGACATCCCTACGTCCATCCAGGCACTGTGCTGGACTGAGGACAGCGAGCCAGAAAACCGGACTGTCCAGCCTAAAGCCAGACAACTTGCCACCCTAACATCAGCCTGCCCCTAGGGTGGCCAGAGGTCCAGTTTTAGGCTGGACAGTCTGGCTTTCAGACTCCCTGTCCACTGTCCGGCGCAGTGCCTGGACAGACACAGGGATGTCCACCCTTTCAGTAGCTCACACTCAGACAGCTTCTCCTCCGTGTCTTCATGGAACCAGGGGGCGTGGCTTTGTGTTTAGGGGTGTGGCTTCATGGGGACCGGTGGCAAGGCTTCACGTTAGGGGAAGGCTGGACATTCTGGCTTTCAGACTACCTGTCCTCTGTCATGCACAGGGCCTGGATGGACACAGGGGGCGTGGCCTCTTGTTTAGGGGTGTGGCTTCATGGGGACCTGTGGCACGGCTTCACATTGGGGGAAGGCTGGACATTCTGGCTTTCAGACTCCCTGTCCTCTGTCATGCGCAGGGCCTGGATGGACACACGGATGTCCTTTGGAACAGCTCACTCTCAGATGTCTGTGCTGTCTGAGCATGAGCTGCAGGGAGAAAGTCACACTCCCTCCAACCCCTGCAGCTGACAGAAGTTGATTTTTACCTTCATTTTTTCAATCCCGGTCAGATGCGGAGTGGAAGGGGCGTGGCCTTACTGAGTCGGGGGCGTGACTTAGTGGGACCTGGGGGTGGGGCTTTTAAGTCCTTCATTTGAAGGTCGCCTGAATTACAGGCCGATGCCATAGTAATTTCGGAGGAAAGAAAACATCATATTATTACTACTGAACGGTAAATATATGAAATTCACATTATATGAGGTAATGATTGATGATGAGTAAGTCTAAAACATGAGTTATATTTAACCAGAATACCCCAGTGTCATTCACAGCGCTCTGCCCCTTTAAAGCAGAACTACAGCAGTGAACTGGCTAGGTTGTTATAGAAACCTGGTGTGTGTGTGGAGACTAACTGCCTGGGAGCTTCTATTGGCTGATAAGGGTCATGTGACCAGGCTTCTTTTGGCTAATGCATTTTTTGGGAATATCTCAGGAACGGTACGTCCTGGACAGCTGAGACCTATTCTAAAACCTTCCCAGACACCTGATGTATCTGTGTGCCAAATTTCGTGATTGTAGCTGCGACGGTGCAGATTCCTTTAGCGGATATACATACACACACACACACACACACACATACACTCAGCTTTATATATTATATATATATATATATATATATATATATATAGTGGATTTATGGGCCTTATGTTTGTACTTGTTGGGCTACAAAAAATATTGTTTTTTTGTTAATACCCTTTAAGAGAAATATAATATTTATTCTATACATTTGCAAAGTAACAAATCAAGTATTAAAATCAGTTTTTTAATTTGTTTAGGTTATTTAGGTTTGTAATATGTATTGTCCATATTGAATGGGACAGCTATGGTGCTGATTTGGGTTGTATGGGTGGTGTGTATTTTATCTTTGTGTATATACAGTACAGACCAAAAGTTTGGACACACCTTCTCATTCAAAGAGTTTTCTGTATTTTCATGACTATGAAAATTGTAGATTCACACTGAAGGCATCACAACTATGAATTAACACATGTGGAATTATATACTTAAAAAAGTGTGAAACAACTGAAAATATGTCTTATATTCTAGGTTCTTCAAAATAGCCACCTTTTGCTTTGATTACTGCTTTGCACACTCTTGGCATTCTCTTGATGACCTTCAAGAGGTAGTCACCTGAAATGGTATTCCAACAGTCTTGAAGGAGTTCCCAAAGATGCTTAGCACTTGTTGGACCTTTTGCCTTCACTCTGCGGTCCAGCTCACCCCAAACCATCTCGATTGGGTTCGGGTCTGGTGACTGTGGAGGCCAGGTCATCTGGCGTAGCACCCCATCACTCTCCTTCTTGGTCAAATAGCCCTTACACAGACTGGAGGTGTGTTTGGGGTCATTTTCCTGTTGATAAATAAATGATGGTCCAACTAAACGCAAACCGGATGGAATAGCATGCCGCTGCAAGATGCTGTGGTAGCCATGCTGGTTCAGTATGCCTTCAATTTTGAATAAATCCCCAACAGTGTCACCAGAAAAGCACCCCCACACCATCACACCTCCTCCTCCCTGCTTCACGGTGGGAACCAGGCATGTAGAGTCCATCCGTTCACCTTTTCTGAGTTGCACAAAGACATGGTGGTTGGAACCAAAGATCTTAAATTTGGACTCATCAGACCAAAGCACAGATTTCCACTGGTCTAATGTCCATTCCTTGTGTTATTTAGCCCAAACAAGTCTCTTCTGCTTGTTGCCTGTCCTTAGCAGTGGTTTCCTAGCAGCTATTTTACCATGAAGGCCTGCTGCACACAGTCTCTTTAACAGTCTCCTTAACAGTTGTTGTAGAGATGTGTCTGCTGTTAAAACCCTGTGTGGCATTGACCTGGTCTCTAATCTGAGTTGCTGTTAACCTGCGATTTCTGAGGCTGGTGACTCAGATGAACTTATCCTCCGCAGCAGAGGTGACTCTTAGTCTTCCTTTACTCGGGCGGTCCTCACCTGAGTCAGTTTCTTTGTAGCGCTTGATGGTTTTTGCGACTGCACTTGGGGACACTTTCAAAGTTTTCCCAATTTTTCGGACTGACTGACCTTCATTTCCTAAAGTAATGATGGCCACTCATTTTTTCTTTACTTAGCTGCTTTTTTCTTGCCATAATACAAATTCTAATAGTCTATCCAGTAGGACTATCAGCTGTGTATCCACCTGACTTCTGCCCAACACAACTCATGGTCGCAACCCCATTTATAAGGCAAGAAATCCCACTTATTAAACCTGACAGGGCACACCTGTGAAGTGAAAACCATTTCAGGTGACTACCTCTTGAAGCTCATCAAGAGAATGCCAAGAGTGTGCAAAGCAGTAATCAAAGCAAAAGGTGGCTACTTTGAAGAACCTAGAATATAAGACATATTTACAGTTGTTTCACACTTTTTTGTTAAGTATATAATTCCACATGTATTAATTCATAGTTTTGATGCCATCAGTGTGAATCTACAATTTTCATAGTCATGAAAATACAGAAAACTCTTTGAATGAGAAGGTGTGTCCAAACTTTTGGTCTGTACTATATATATATATATACACTACCGTTCAAAAGTTTAGGGTCACTTAGAAATGTCATTATTTTTGAAAGAAAAGCACAGTTTTTTTTCAATGAAGATAACATTAAATTAATCAGAAATACACTCTATACATTATTAATGTGGTAAATGACTATTCTAGCTGCAAATGTCTGGTTTTTAATGCAATATCTACATAGTTGTATAGAGGCCCATTTCCAGCAACTATCACTCCAGTGTTCTAATGGTACATTGTGTTTGCTAACTGTGTAAGAAGGCTAATGGATGTTTAGAAAACCCTTGAAAACCCTTTTGCAAGTATGTTAGCACAGCTGAAAACAGTTTTGCTGGTTAGAGAAGCTATAAAACTGATCTTCCTTTGATCTAGTTGAGAATTTGAAGCATTGCATTTGTGGGTTCGATTAAACTCTCAAAATGGCCAGAAAAAGAGAACTTTCATGTGAAACTCGACAGTCTATTCTTGTTCTTAGAAATGAAGGCTATTCCATGCGAGAAATTGCCAAGAAACTGAAGATTTCCTACAACTGTGTGTACTACTCCCTTCAGAGGACAGCACAAACAGGCTCTAACCAGAGTAGAAAGAGAAGTGGGAGGCCCCGCTGCACAACTAATCAACAAGACAAGTACATTAGAGTCTCTAGTTTGAGAAATAGACGCCTCACAGGTCCTCAACTGGCAGTTTCTTTAAATAGTACCCGCAAAACGTGTCAACGTCTAGAGTGGAGAAGCGACTCCGAGATGCTGGCCTTCAGGGCAGAGTGGCAAAGAAAAAGCCATATCTGAGACTGGCTAATAAAAGGAAAAGATTAATATGGGCAAAAGAACACAGACATTGGACAAAGGAAGATTGGAAAAAAGTGTTATGGACAGACAAATTGAAGTTTGAGGTGTTTGGATCACACAGAAGAACATTTGTGAGACGCAGAACAACTGAAAAGATGCTGGAAGAGTGCCTGATGCCATCTGTCAAGCATGGTGGAGGTAATGTGATGGTCTGGGGTTGCTTTGGTGCTGGTAAAGTGGGAGATTTGTACAAGGTAAAAGGGATTTTGAATAAGGAAGGCTATCACTCCATTTTGCAACGCCATGCCATACCCTGTGGACAGTGCTTTATTGGAGCCCATTTCCTCCTACAACAGGACAATGAACCAAAGCACACCTCCAAATTATGCAAGAACTATTTAGGGAAGATGCAGCAGCTGGTATTCTATCTGTAATGGAGTGGCTAGCGCAGTCACCAGATCTCAACCCCATTGAGCTGTTGTGGGAGCAGCTTGACCATATGGTGCCCAAAAAGTGCCCAGGAAGCCAATCCAACTTGTGGGAGGGGCTTCTGGAAGCATGGGGTGAAATTTCTCCAGATTACCTCAGCAAATTAACTGCTAGAATGTCAAAGGTCTGCAATGCTGTAATTGCTGAAAATGGAGCATTCTTTGACAAAAGCAAAGTTTGAAGGAGAAAATTATTATTTCAAATAAAAATCATTATTTCATTATTTCTAACCTTGTCAATGTCTTTATTATATTTTCTTTTCATTTTGCAACTCATTTGATAAATAAAAGTGTGAGTTTTCATGGAAAACACAACATTGTCTAGGTGACCCCAAACTTTTGAACGGTAGTGTGTGTGTGTGTGTGTGTGTGTGTATATATATTATATATATATATATATATATATATATATATATATACACTTTTTTGTTATGTAGGGCATTCTACAAGAAGTCTTTAAAGACCTCTGCGGAGACATTCATGCTTTATGATTTTTTTTATTTTATGTTTCATTTTCCGCTGTAAATGAGGTATCCATAGAATGATTTCTGGATCCAGTAGAGGCAGCAGCAATATCTATCCAAATTTTATTTATACATTATGAATGTTTGATGTGAGCTCCATTGGTGAGACGGAAAATGTCTAGGCGGAATTCCAATCCTTTCCAGATGTGTGCCAGTATATCCTGTGATATGGCAGGACAGATACATTGAGCTCTTGATGTAGCACAGAAAGAAGTCGCAAGGTGTTCGATCTGGTGATTGTAGGTACCCAGCGCAATATTGGTGAATTCTGTCGAAGCATTTCCAGGTAGGAGTTGCCAGTGACAGTATCCTTGGCAAAGAAAGAATGGACTGTAGACTTTGAGTCTGATCATTTCACAGAAGGCATTTACTTTGGCTGTCCATTTCAGCATTTTCTTTAGTAATATCTATCTTTTTTCACAATCCAAAATATGTTGTAATATAAGGACAAGGACTCAGATGCTCATGTGTTTCAAACAAACAAGTACTCAGTCATAGAATAAAAACTTGTTTGTTCCAAATGCCTAAATGTCAGGGACCTTGATCTTATATTACAAGGTGTCTTAATGGATTGCTAATACAGATGGATTTTACTGAAAGTAAGTGCTGGATTGAACACTTTTCTGTTTAGTATGGCTACAAAAAATAGTTGTTGAGTGTTTCTTTACAGTCTGGGCTGCATTTCTTTTTTGCTATTTTATTTTTAGTACATACCTCACAAGTTTCCAGTAGAGGAAAGAAGAATGATCCTATTTGTGACATGTTAGACCCAGTGGTTCTGTTCACAAAATAGTTTGCCAATCATAAGGTGATTATTTAAATGAATACCAAGGTACAAATATGATTCAGCAGTACCTCATTTGGTCATTTTTTAAAGTGCCGTTTTTTGAGCACTGTGTAGAAATTGATTGAGGACATTGAAGAGGACTCCACTAAGATTTTTTTGTTCAGCCATTTATTCTTGTGTGAAATTCATAATGTAAAGCCTACCATCACTCATTATAACAGACAGAGAAAAATCATAAAGATTCAATGGCAACCTACAGTGACATTGTGACAAATCAACTGTTATAGAGATATATCTACATAATAGTTTATGAGTGGCCAATCAGTATACCCTTATATTCACTGCTTAGCAACACTGAACATGTTTTCTTCAAGCTCTTTGATGTCTATGTGTTCTGGAACTCAATCTGTCCATATTTCTCTAATCTCTATGATAAACACAAACACTTGGCTCAGGTATGATTTTTTTTATTTCAATGAGCACTGCCAATAGCTTACTGTCACGGACATTCCTGCGACAGGTATCAGCAGATCTGTCAGATTAGCAACCCGTGGGTTAAACTGACAGGTTCTCCCTTGGTTGTTTTGTTGCTGGCATTCACCACACCCTCCCCTTTCAGGTGTAGGTGTTTTATCAATTATCTTTGTCTATTTAGTGTTGCTTCTCCCACTATGCTGTGCGGTTTACACTTTCTGTGGTTTCTGTGGTCTACTGGTGTGTGTTTCTCTGTGGAGATCCCATTGCTGCCATTATCTTCAGGAAAGTTAAGTGTCTTCTTTCCCTTTCGTTTATTTGTGTATATCTTCCCTGTGTTTTGGTGTTTGGGCCTGAGGGGAGACTACTGTTCGTCCAGGTTGGTGGAGCAACAGTTTGTCTCATTCCAGTCACTGGCTTCAGGGTCCTTCAGGGACAGTTAGGGTCCCAGGTTTCCAGCTTATGAACTCGCCTACCTTCTAGGCCTGTTCATACTGTTAGTAAGCCAGGACTGGAGTCGGGGTTTCAATAGGAGGTAACCATCTGCCTTCACTAGTTCCAGGCCTAATCCCATTTCCTTTCCTCCCCTCTTCCTCCTGCGCTTGGTGTGGAATATCCCCAACAGAGCGTGACACTTACATCCTGTTGGAACAAAAATTCAGGATCAAATCCAAAAATCCATGAAATGCTGCTTCCTTTCCAACATTTTCCAGTGGGTGACCCCCATACGCATCAAATAAAGAGGGACATAATTTGCGGGTAAGGGATAAAAGGAGCTGGCTTAGGAGCTAAGTCCACTCCAAACTTAGAAGGTGCTGGCTGTGTAATAGAGCTGATACCTGGGTCAATGACCGAAATTGAAGAAGACTCAGATCATAGTTATTTAATCCCTAAGATGTCATGGCATCAATAGCAACTTTGGGATCTTAGAGGTTAGACAGAGGGAAAAGGCTCCCTCAGTCCTCCAATTACAGTGACTGTGGCAAAACCATGGTGCTCCAATTGGTTACTATGGCAGCCTGGGATCTTGTAAAGGCTCCCAGACCTGCCATAGGAGACTGCCTGACAGGGCTTAATGTGAAGTATGAAAAAATTCCAGTAGACTGCATGAGTAAACTATTGGTCTATGGTATAAGTGATCAGAAGATATGGAAATAAAAATTACAAGGGAAATAAAAAATTACAGTAAAAAAAAAGAAAAAAATATTTTAGTAATAAATATTAAAAGTTCAAGTTTCTCATTTTTACATTTAAAAATACATGAACAATAAAAAACACAAAAAACATACGTAATTGATATCACTGCATAAAAAAAATATAAACGCCATTGCCACATCCGATAATGTCCAAACTATTAAAATTATAAAAATATTTATAATGCACAATGAACACTGTAATTGAATAAAAATAGACGATTTGATCAATAAGTCCTATGTAAACCAAAATGGTACCAATAAAAACTATAGCTTACATTACAAAAAATAAAGCCCTCAAAAAGCTCTGTAGATGGTATTAGAGTCTAAATTTGCTTACTGAAATTTATCTTTCCTTGAGTCCAAAGGCAGCACAACACAAAGGGTTTAATGTCTTGATCCTCCCATCTAGGACAGAAGATAATCATTAGTAAATCAGACTAATTAACCCCCCTATAAAGTAGTGCACACCCACTAGGTAGATGTGTTTTTTCCCCAAGCAATGTCTTTTTCAGGGATGGATATTTGTGATGCCTTTGGACTCAAGGAAAGATAAATTTTGACTTTCCTTATCGTCCTTCAGGCAGCACAACACAACACAAAGGGATCTGTAAAGCAGTATTAATCAAGCCTTAATAATCACTTGTCTGCCGAAGGCTGAATCGCAAGCACCAGATACATCAAACTTATATTGTTTGTAAAGATGCATGGAGAAGACCATGTAGAGGCTCCTCATATTTGAGACAATGCTTTTTTTTTTTTTTCTCCTCTGCCCAAGTGACTAAGTGAACAGAGTTGTACTGTAACTGGAGTACTTGAAATCTAGAAGCAGCATTCTTAATCCAAGCAGTGTAGGCTTGCTGACTTTTATACTTCTCTATAAACTGCTGGTCAGCCAACCTGAAGGACCCTGGTTCTCCAATGACCAGTAGATGAAGCTTGTCTTGTTCAGCTGATTGAGGATTCTGGTAGATGAATTTCTTAACTTACATTTATGTCAGATGAGAGTTTTAGTAGGATATAGGGCATCAACCTTAAAGCGAGTCTTCTTGATGTACGTTCAGATATGGCCCTTGCAAAGTCTGACACCTTCTTGGCTGATGCAATTGCCAACAGAAGTAAACCTTCCAAGATACAAACCATAGTTGTGCTTCTGTAAGAGGTTCAACCAGGGTCTTTAGGAGAACAACCTGATCCCAGTCTTGAATAGGAGGCTTAACGATTAATTTAAATGAATAAAGAAAGTTAAAAAATGCATGAATGCACGAAGGCTCCATCTATGCAAGCAGTGGCATCAGTGAAATGCACTTTTACAGTGTTAGGTTTTAATTTAAAGTGGAAACCCTCCTGTCAAAAAAAGCAAAACTTCAGACAGGTTAGGATTCTGCAAAGTTTTCACCACCACATCTTACAAGCCCTTCTTCAGTCCTGAACCGCCAGATTCCAGGCTGTGAACTAAAACATCTCTGGTGTGGATGCTGTAGGCCTGCTTGAACGAGAAGATCTGGCTGGACTGTATGTTCAATAATTTCCTCTGCAAAGTTGTAGCCAGTGAGGGATCATGCCTTCCTGGCCAGATGAGCACTATGGCTAAGGCTGAGACTCTCATCTCATTTTACTGATTACTCAGGATATGAGGGGAAATGGAGGAAAATGTGGACTAAAAATTCCTTCCCAACTGAAAGACAGGCCATCTATTATTTCTGGTGGATCCACTTGATTCATGTCATGCAGTTAATTCTGGAGACACCTCCAGCTGTATAACATACATATAACTCTGGAAACTACTCCCAGATCAGACATGTTATGCAGATAGTTAAGGAGACACCTTCATCTCTAGATTGGGAGACCTTGGGGGCCACTCAACTGGCCCACAATGACCAATTTACTTTCCAGGAAACTGTTCATCTAGCAATGCTCGGACCTGACACCCATAATGTGGTGGTGCACCATCTTGCTGGAAAAACTCAGGGAACATGCCAGCTTCAGCGCATAAAGAGGGAAACACATCATCATGTAGCAGTTGAATGGCCCCCAAGGTTTCCCAATCTGACCCCCTTAGACTTTTATCTTTGGGGTCATCTGAAGGCAATTGTCTATGCTTTGAAGATACGAGATGTGCAGCACCTGAAACTATGGATACTGGAAGCCTGTGTTAGCATTTCTTCTGCGATGTTGCTATCAGTGTGTGAAGAGTGGGAGAAGAGGGTTGCATCGACAATCCAACACAATGGGCAGCACTTTGAACACATTTTATAAGTGGTCAGAAACTTGTAAATAACTCATGAAAGAATAAAGTTACATTAAAACCAATGACACCATTGTTTTTCTTGTGAAATTCTCAATAAGTTTGATGTGTCTCATGACCCTCTTCCCATTGAAAAAACTAAAGTTGGATCCAAAATGGCCGACTTCAAAATGACCGCCATGGTCACCACCCATCTTGAAAAGTCCCCCCCCCCCCCCTATACTAATGTGCCACAAACCGGAAGTTAATATCACCAACCATTCCCATTTTATTTAGGTGTATCCATATAAATGACCACCCTGTATATGCATTGCTGTGGGGGTACCCCTTCTCATTATGGAGAGTGAACCTAATACCTAGGATACTTTTGTACAAAAAATATCTTTAACTAATACATGTTTTACTGGATACCATTGTATGAAATAATGTCTACAATATGGACATGATCAGCATATACTTCTGGAGTTTATCTGGGGAAGATGCTAAAGAGACATCTTTATGAACATGTCTAAGGCTATATGAACATAGCCTTATACGGCTGACACCTAGTAGCCATCAAAAACAGTTTGACAAGATGCTATTTCATTAAATGCTTCAAGAGATTACAGTATGCTATACGCTAACATTGATTCTTGCTTGTAATATTGTGACAGACACATATATCAAATTGCAAATTAAAGGGGTTATCCCACAAATAATGTAAAAAATGAAAATCAGACATCATAAAGTACATGACAACCTCTTTTTAACAAAGCTAGAACCAGCCCTGGACCTCACATGGATCCAGAGATCTCCCCATTCATTGCTCTGCTAGATTCATATCAAGCTGACAGCTCGGGGAGTGTCTTTTCTGCTGCAGCTCAGGGGGCGTGTCCATGCTCTGCCTATCACAGCTTAGGAGGCAGTTAAAAGTTGAAACTGAGCATGTGCGGCCTGCTCAGTGACCAGGTCAAAGAAATAAGAAATTAAGTGGTCCTATACAGATACATTTTATTGAATAACTCAGTAGCTGTACAAAATTTTTAATGACATGCAATTACAAAAGTATTCAGATCCAGGTGCTGGTTTAAAAACTGTAGAATATTTTTCGTGAGACAACCCCTTTAAGTACAAGATGGAGATTACCTGATGGTCACTTTTTTAGACAAAGATAAAACAATCCAGCAATACCCAGGTAACTGTTTGGGCAGTATTGGGGAGATTTATCAAGACTAGTGTACAACACACCACACTGTACTGCTGGTGGGTGTGCTTAGTTCATGTCAAAGCATTGGTATTGCCATAAATTAGAAGCATTTTCTGGCAGTCCGTGCACCTAAACATAAATCTACTGCAGCTTGTAGCTGCCATAGATTTCAGTCTTCATTTACACCAGAAAAAAGGTGTACGGAAGGAAAAATGTGCCAGGTCTTCTGGGCCTGCCCCTTGGCTGCCCTTGCCATGCGCCCTTTTTGAAACATGACAATGGTGGTGTAAAACCACCACTTGCACACAATTACAGTGGTGTTTAACTGCATCTTATTTTTGAAGACCCTTTCGCCAACGTATAAAGTCATACTTACAGTAATGACACATGCCTGAGACTCACAAAGTCTCATGTTACTGGTGGCCATGTTCATTCGGCCACCGCTTAGACAATACACTATAAGGCACCTACAGTGATTGGGATCAGGAACACATGTTCCTAATGTTTACTGTTAGCAGCAAAAAGATTCTGATTTCTCCAAAGCAGGACGAATACAAATGAGCCAACACTAGTACAGATCATTCAATAAAAAATAGCCCTCACACAGTTCCTTAGACTTAACTATAAAAATAATCATTGGGGTCAGAATATGGAAATGCAAAGAATAGTTTTTTTTCCCAAAGTTTTATTTTCTTGTATTCACTATTAAAACACAATAAAAACAACAGAGAATAAAGGTAATAAAGGTAATAGGTCATTTATATCGCATAGAGAATGCCATAAAAACAAAATCCATAAAACTGGGGGAATTGTTTTTTTTTTTTTCATTTCCACCCCATTTAGCTTCCCACTATATCATATGCTAGAATAAATTAATAAATGGTGCCATTACAAAGTACAACTTATCCTGCAAAAAAAAAGCAAGCCCTCATGCATATTTAAATTGAAAAGTAAATAAGTTATTGCTCTGGAAAGATAGGGAGTGGAAAAAAAAATGGAAAATTGCCCAGTAATAAAGTGTTTTTTGCTAGTTTCACACGAACTTTGTGTTTTGCGGTCCGCAAATTGTGGATACGCAAAAAAACGGATGTCGTCCGTATGGCATCCGTTTTTTTGTAGATCCATTGTAACAATGCCTATCCTTGTCTGCAAAATGGACAAGAATAGGACATGTTCTTTTTTTTTTTGCGGGCTACGGAACGGACATACGGATGCGGACAGCACACAGTATGCTGTCAGTATTTTTTGTTGACCCATAGAAATGAATGGGTCTGCATCCTATCCGCAAAAAATGCGGATCGGAGCCAGCATAAAATACTGTCGTGTGAAAGAGGCCTCTCCCACAGTTTTTAAGAAATATTGCAAAATTGTGGTCTTTTCTGACATGTTTTGCAACAGACTTAATAGAGAAGAATTGAAAAAAAGCAAATGATTTTCCACAGCAGAACTTCAGATAATGCATTAGCAATTATCCAAATGATGCAAAGCAAAAAAAAAAAAAACATTAATTTACGAAAAACAACAAGGTGGTGAATGGTTAAGGAAAACAGAAGTGGAATGGTTTACTTATGTCCCATTTCCTTTAAGCCATCTGGTATAATAATATCTACATTTTCATTAGGAAAATATTGTAAATTGAATCAGTCGCTAATGGAAATATATCCATCAGTCTCTGAATGGTTCAATAGTAACAAAAACACATCCCAGACAGTGCCCGACATCTGTTCCCACTGTTTTATGACCCTAATATACATATTTTTAAGTACCTTTTACCCAGCACATTTTCTAAAAACATCATTGGCCTTCTTTGACTTCGCATCTACAGAAAGGTTAAATCCTAATGGTTCATTGTAGATGAAGAGCTTGACAAAGACCAATTAAAATGAAGCTAATATGTCTTGCATTATTTTTCCATTCACTTTCATGTAACTTCTTGTAAAATACCGTAATTCTCATAGAGTATATATTGTCATACTTTAGCAAGCTAATACATACTAAGAAATCCCAGAGGTGACAAGAAAAGGCAAAAATAAGCTGATGTGGAGAAAAAGATGCTGCAAAGCTGTTGTGAGCTCATTTAAATATGTGGAATATTCTATACATTATGAATATTTTATGTGAACATCTTTAACATTCATCATTCCATCTGATAAAAGAGACTCTGAAGAGGGTCCGTGACTTCTTCATTGCATAAAGGTTTTGCTTCTTCCTTTACAAGATGTCTCAGGTGGCAAAAATGGTGGTTTATAATTGTATTCCTTTTATCGCTACTCCATGTTGTGCTTTTACATACCACTGTGAGCCAATATGCTTATGTTGCAGATGATTTATGTAAGTACAGCATATTGATTTTATGATTACAGCAACAGCTAATAGCATATTCACCCTACCCTCAGGGAAGCAGGCACTGGCTTTTTGACATGGCAGGGGTTCTTTTAAGTCGGATTATTATAAAGTGAAGGTATCAAAATTCATGTAGGGTAGTGCTTTACTGGCTAGAGCTACCATTAGGGCAGCATAGCTGGTAGTGTTATATGAGGTTACATCATGATTTCTGATAAAATAAGGGGGCAGTAGTAAAAGGGTGCCAAGCAGTTAAAGGGATTTACTGGGACTTAAAGGGTTTATCCAAGATCTATAATGCCCCCATATGCCCAGGCCACTCACAGAGGTTTTACTTACTTCCTTACCTGACACTCACATTGCTTCTGATGCCTGCACAGATGCCGCTGCATCTCCCTGTCGCTCAGATGAAAACATCCAGCATGGCGGGGGGAGGGGTGGGGCAGCCAATAGCAGGCCACAACAGAAATTAGCCTCCTTAGCGTCAGCCGCGTGATGGGGAGATGCAGCAGCGGCCGTGCCAGTATGAGAAGCGACGAGGGTGTCGGGGAATGAGATAAGTGCAACCTCTGTGAGGGGCCCGGGCATATTGAGGGGCATTATAGATCTTGGATAACCCCTTTAAGGTGGCCGTACACATTATATAGAATGTGGCTGATGGTTGAACAGCAGTTAAACAATCATTTGGTGAATGACCATTTTACGAATGCAGCCATACACATTTCAGTCCATATTAGATGTTACAATTGTTCTAATGAGCCATACATGCTCAATGAAACTGGGCAATGGGTAAAAGATCTTTCTGGGAACATTAATTCAATGAAAGATTTTTCGCCCGACTTTGGCCTAAAATTTCTAACACTGACGAATTATTTTCAGATGGTAATGTCATTGGTCGACTAAAATGATTATTTGTTGATAACACCACTAACAATTGTTTTGATTGAAATTGACCATTTTGAACAACTTACGACTAATGTGTGTTGTAATGTGTGTACGGCCACATTCATGACCTCATCAATATATGATTGGCCTGTGAGTTCATGTCCATTGGTATAGATAGAGCTAATGACATCCAATGTTTTCACATATGTAGCTTCTGCTTTATTCACAACACAACGGACAAAAATGCAATGTTTATGTGAAGCATATTTCTATTTCTTATATATGCTAACAATGGTTTTGCATGGGGTTTGAGTTGAACACTATTATGCACGTGTTTTAGTTTACCTGTTGCGGATTAGGATATTTTTGGTTTCCTGAGTGACTTGACTTGTATGCGGATTCTGTGCACACATAGTCATATTGAGACAGATGGCCCTGAACTGCATTGAGAGCTTGGGCTGTGATATCTTTTACAATGAGCCCCAGAACCTTTTGCCACAAAATAATTTTCATGTTATAAGCTGGATCTACGCCCCACAATCAGTGCCCAACTTGAAACACCATCAACATTTAGGTGACAGTCATCACATACAGGTGCCTGCACTAATTCAGATGGCTCTCCTCGTCATAGGTATGCCTTTCCTGAACGCTGTTCAGTACAGGTTCACCACAGTAGAACATAGAATAAGCTAACATGTGTCAAATCCTTCATAGTGGAAATACAGTGTTGGTTCTCTGCCCCAAATCCTTAGAGAGGTGCTAACTCCACATACGTAAATTCATACCAATCTTCAAGTGAAATAGACCACATGGGGGATATAAAATCCAGTTTTTGATGACAGCATTGATCACATGGATGTTGTGCAGTATAGTCTCATTCAAATAAAAGGGCTTGAGCTGCAATAACAAGTATAACTGCTATACAAAGTAACAAAGTATAGTGCTATGCTCCATATAGTATGAAGAGGTCAGCCAAGGAAGCAGCCCCTTGATGCAGTTGATCCTCAGGGATGCTAAGAGCCTGATAGCCAACTGATCAGATAGATAGGTAGATAAATAGATAGATCATCTATAAATAAGTAAGTCCTGGAAAGCCCCTTTAATAATAAAGTTATACTTAGTAGGCAGGGAGAAAGAGGAAGGAGAAAAACATTAAGGGGACAAACAATCAATTGCATACAGTTCTCTCCTGTAGTTGACACAATGAAGATTCCTCCATTTACTTATGGACTCTACACTAAAGCAGCTGCAAATTTATGTGCTGAAGGAAGTGGGAAGGGGAAACTATAAATTATATGTACAAGAAGATGGGAGTTTCTTTATGGATTCATTTTATTTGGTGATATTTTAAATATTTTTTTGGGGGGAGGAACCTTTGCTGTAAATTTGTGTGGGTGACTTTTTTGTAGATTATTTTTGTTGAGGAGTGAGGAGGAGACATTTATAAACCTTTTTATTGTGTGGTGGGGGCATGAGACTTGGTGTAAATTCTAGGGAAGCTTCTTTATATTTTATTATATGGGGTAGGGGCTTCTACATAAATCATCAGTGTTGAAGACAGTGGGATTGATTGCAGATGCCACTTGTGGGAGGAGAAAGAGTTCTCACAGATAGTTTTTGTAGAGGAGGGCAAAATGGCTACTGAACAAATTTGTGTGGTGGTAAGGAAAATTATTTAGACATAGTTCTTGTGGAGGAGGGGGACTTGGCTGTAAATACAATTTGGGGAGAGTCAGCACCCTTTAGAGATGTTTACAGTAGAAAGCAACTTGAATATACACCAGCTAGTGGATGGCACAGACATGAGCTATAGTTTATGCTTCACCCTTTTTTCACCACTTTAAAAAGGTAGAGAGAAGCTCAAAAAGTCACCTATGATGTGCACCATTATTTACAACTTTTTGACACCACTGTTATAGCATAAGATCCTTGATAAATATACCCCTATGTGTATAGTGAGAGGATTCTACACCATACAATTTATCTTTAAGTGTAGATCCAAGATTAATTGCACAGGGCTCTGTCCATTGAACTGTACTGAACTTGTGACAACTTGGGGTCACTTAGTTCTCCAGGATCGCCGTCCTAACCTTAGAAGGTTGGCACAAACCAATCATAAACATAAATCCTAGGCTGTCTGGCCACTGACTACTCAGTATTTCTCCCTGCCTATCGGGATCTGGGTCTACCACCCACCTGCCCAAAACACAACACGGTGCTTACCCTATACAGGGTAAAAGGGTCCTGGTTCCCACAGGGCTTGGCACAGCCTGATTCCTCCCCAGACTGGGAGCCCTGATTGAGGAGCCCAGACCACATTTACCTGAGCTCCTCAGCTGGCAGCTAATTACCTTCATTACCAGCCTAGTTGCCGCAGACAGTGGGAAAAACCTATTTCCCCTGCCTTTCTTGTTCTCCACCATTTTTAAGGCCCTCCCTCATATGACCCTCTGGAAGCTCCACTGCCACAAACTGTATGAGAGTACCATATGCTTTGTAAGGGCAGCCCAGCAGTTTGTGTGATTGAAAGATAGCAGCAAAATATTTTTTTAAAAAAGTTTCGTTAAATACATTTATAGATAGCACTCTGAAAGCGCTGGTTTTATTATTGATCTGGTGACTTAATATGCCAGTGCACTCACCTTAAGTTCCCAATCTGCCCCTGTCTATAAACATACAGCTCCCAGGGAATACACATACATACCCAATAAATGCATTTTGAATAAACTCTAATATACGGTATACACCCACATGTCTGTCTATGGGATCTTACTGTAGACGTGCACTTTTAGTAAACCTGAGTATGAGTACTTAAGTATGTTTCTTGTATCTCTTTCTCTTCTGTTTTGAAGCAGTATGTTGACATCATACAGTACAACGTAGAAAATCTATATGCAAGAGGTGCAAATGTTTAGGCCGAGCTATAAATAATAATTTTGATAAGAGAATAAAATGCTGGTCTGTAGGAAAAGCCATGTTTTTCCATTAGTTTATGTTATGGAGAGGCAGATAGAGGCTAGAAACAATTTCCTGCTATGATTTGTACTTCAGTTTGTATACCTGCATTAAGCAGCTCTCTGCAGGCAGCTTAAGGATAAGATGAAGAGTCTGAAACATCCCACATTTTTGAAAATATTTTCAAGGACACAGTAAGAGATTCACTGAAGTTGATGTTTTAAAAAGTCACCAGTAGTTATCATTCAATGCAGAGTTTGAATTAATTTCCAAATAGCATTTTCTTTTAAGTATAATCAAGCAATTTGTCACCTACTCACATTATTCACATTTCTCACACCAGATGTCACTGTAAAGTCATTATAAAGTATAAAACTCACTACATGCAAAGAGTTTACAAATGTTCAAAATAACATAAAAAATGCCACAAAAACAGCAATAAAAAGCAGTATTACGGTATAACCATATGTGGCATAAATGCTTTAATTCTCCACAGCAGGATTTTGTTTGTACAATTTGCAACATTTACAGTAACAGCGAAGTGGATGAGATTTCGGAAATTTCATCCACACACTGCGGAGAAAACCCACAGCATGCATCCATAGCAAGTCAGTTGTTTTACTGACATCTTTCAGCCATTCCAATGCAAGGATTAACAGTGGCAGACGACCCACTGTGATGCTGATAGCAATGCCACAACAAAAACCAGCCTATTTGGGACAGTTTTTCCTGCTGTGGTTTTTGGCCTCATTCGCTGCAGAAAATCCCTTAGGGTGCCTAAGGATTCTATTAAGCTGAATGAACCACACATGCAGTTTTTGATGCAGTTAAAGCCAGAACTTAATTTAGAAGAAATGGGAAATACATTTATTGACAAAAAACAAACAAACCAACAAAAAACACTAAGAAGAAGTTGTTGAAATTGAATGATACTTTATATTGGAATGTAATGATGACCATTTTAGAGATGGATGTTTATTGGGGGAAAACTGTATAATTGAAAGGAGGCTTCAGTACCCTATTGGCCTGCCTCTAGCTTGTTTACAAGATGAGATGTGGTTGGGCATGCAAGTTCCATATGGTATCCTGGTGAACATTTGCCCACAGATGTTGCTGTTTGGGCCTGTAGATCCTGCACAGTCATAGATTACCAAAGCTGGTGTCCCAGCTGGTTCCAGAAATGCTTGATTGGCAATGAATCTGGGGACCGGGCAGATCAAGGAAGTGTTGAAGATATCTGGTGAAGATATTCCTGACAAACCCTTGCTTTATGCAGGCGAGCATTATCCTGCTGAAAAATTCCATTTGGAAGCCCTGCCATGAGTGGCAACACATGAGGTCGTGGGATGTCCTGCAAATATCACTGAGCTGTTAGTGTTTCTTATATCACTACTAGAGTTGAGTGACTATTGTATTTGATGGCTCCCCAGATCATCACACCAGCCGTTGGGGCAGTGTATCGTTTCACAGCAAAGGCATGATTGGAGTACTCATCACTAGGCCTCCATACTCAAACATGACCTTTGTTAGATCCCAAACCGAACCAGACTTGGTCACTAAAGACGATACTGCTCCAACCCATAGCAGTCTGTGTTTCGTCTTCAGTGTCTAATCAGACCTCACCTGTAATCATTTACTTACCTGCCTGAGGCATAAGATAAGTGTATAAAAGAAAGACTTATACTTCTCCTTCCTGCTGGATCTGGCGTCTAAAATGCCAGTCTTAATAAATGTTCCCCCAAAAGTCTGATCAAAAAACTATTTTTAAACAATAATTTGAAATTCAGTTCAGTAGATTGTGAACCTGTGGTTCCATGTACCAGACCTCGCTTGACACTGCAATATATGTGAGTCAAAACATAAAAAATGTAAAAGTGCATTTTTAAATGGAAAAATAATAATACGATTATATTTGGCTTCTTAGCTCTAACATTATCAGATCTTAACATTGAAGGGTACTTTGTACCTATGTACTACATGCCAGCCAAGAAGAGAGACACAAACTCCACATCTTATACTTTTTGGTGTGTTTGGATTGCTTATTGGATTGGCCTTGGATTGCCTTTGACCACTCTCTGTATCATGATTTGGTAGTGTGTTTCCTGTCTGGTTCTGACTTCAGCTCGGCTATTCTGACTACTCTCTGTCATCAGATTTGGTACTGCATTGCAGTGGTAATTGAAAATTTAAAGGGAATCTGTCACCATGAAAATACAATGTAAGCTACAGGCAGCATGTTATAGAGCAGGAGGAGCTGATCAGACTGATATATAGTTCTGTGATAAAAGATTCTTTAATTACTTATAATTTATACATTTAAATTCCTGCTCATTCTGGGCTTTGAATTCCAGGAGGCGGTCCAATCAGTGATTGACAGTTCTCTGTATGCACATTCAGAGGACAGGCTGTCAATCACTGATAGGACAGCCTCCTGGAATTCAAAGCCTAGAATGAGCAGGAATTTAAAGGTATAAATTATAAGTAAACAATCTTTTACCACAAAACTATATATCAGTCTGATCAGCTCCTCCTGCTCTATAACCTTTCTGCCCTGGCACTGGCAGCAGCCTTGTGACTCCTCATAGCGCCCCCCCCCCCCATGAAAAGTCAAGGCAGCAAGCCTAACTGTAAAAATACCTCTCTAGTCTGCTGCCCCCTTTCTGCACACTGGTCTTCCACAGTACAGCACCACTCCTAACTGCCACACTGCTTTTTTTTTTAACTGAAGGCTCAGCTATGCTGCAGTGTATTTGCAGAGTGACACACACTGTGACTAGTGGTCACTTCACTAGGCACAGGCCGCACAGCACAGCCGTCTTTTTGCTCAGGACTCGAGCACTGGAGTGGAGCAAGCAGCTGCAAGGATGTTCTCCCGCCTGGAAGTTGAGCGGTGATGGGCGTGAGCACGCTCTCTGGCTCATCAGAGAGTGCACTCTACTTCATAGGCTAATGCCCTTCGGTGGCGGTGCCCAGGTAACCTCCCCTTCGTTTACCACGTGACCTCCCCTTCGTCACTGCTGGGCTGCGCTGCCGCTCATCTCGCCTGAGCCATTCATCAAATGATTTAATGAATGGCAATCGCATTATGCGCTAGCGAGCACCGCTAGACTCAGTCAGAGGATGCCTATTTCTCTAACAGTTTGCTGTCAGGAGTGTTGGCACGCAGGCTGCACCCCCTGTGTAGCTTCACAGCCTGACACCTGGGGCGGATCGCCCCCCCCCTCCCCTTTAGTGCACAACTGTTGCATTGTCCGCCTGGTTTCGACCCATTCCTGTTCGACTTTGTGTAGTTTCTTGTGTGTGTGTGTCTCAGTTCTGCACCTAGCAGACTTTGAAACATTTACCATTTGTGGACTTGCCACCCTATGCTTGGCAGGGAAATCAGGCTGGGTTCTAGACATGGCTCACTGTTTGTGTGTTCCTGCCTACTGTGCTGACACATGGTTTTTCTACATTCACAGTTCTGCAGGCTTCAGAATGTTAATCTCTAAAATTTGCTTTAGTAAGGTTGGATTTGCATCTAAAATTATCAGTTGAAAAAGTTCTGTCATTTTCTGTGGCTCTAGTCCAGTCCTGGTGCTGATGTTTGTTTACAAGCAGTAGCAGTGGCATGTTGGTATATTGCATGTGATCCCTGTATTCAATCACTGTCCTCAGCAGTTTACCACTGAGGACAACAATTAGCTTCAGCCATGATGTTCCATACACTTGCCTATCACCGTGCACCTTACCGACACTGTGATGTGCATAATGCCTTGCAAATGGGGGTATATTTGCAGTGGTGACATGCTGCAAACCAACCAGTCACTGTGTACGTCACATCACGTGCAATGTATGTAATCTGGAATAGCGGGACCAGACCAGCATTGCAGAGAATGTCATTGGAGTCAGCAAGATTGTTCAGCATTTTTTATTATCTCAGACAATTCCTTTAAAAAGAACTTGTCCCTCAAAATGCATTGCAGTGCATCATGTTATAGAGCAGGAGGAGCGGAGCAGATTGATATATAGTTTTTTGTGGGGAAAAAAATTGGTAAAAAGTGTAATTTATGTATTTAAACCTCTGCTCTTTCCAAATGTAAGAACGCGCCTCTGCACAGCTATCAGGGACAGACCGCTATCTCTGTATGCTATAAATCACTGATAAGATGGCCTCCATGTACAACGCAGCTCAGAAAGAGCAGAGATTTAAATGTATACATTACAAGTAGAGATGAGCGAGTAGTGTTCGATCGAGCCGGTATTCGATCGAATACTACGCTATTCGGCATACTCGATTTCAATCGAGTATAACGGCGATGGCGCACTTAGAATTAGTTTCCCCTCCCACCTTCCCTGGCGCTCTTTTGCCACCAATCACCATGCAGGGGGGGTATGACAGGCCCGCGGAGCACGCTGGCAGCGCGAAAACGGCGTCTACATGGATTGGCTGGAAAAACCATGTGACCTCGAATATTAAAAACTCAGCTCTTCCTGCTCGTACGCATATGCTTCGTGAACTTAGTCAGGGACAGAGGCTGGAGAAGGGAGAGATAGGTTTTAGCTGTTGGACAGGCAGGAGCGTGATTAAAAGCCCTTATCAGGGCTACTATAGTGCAGTACAGTGATAGCTTTACTACAATATACACTCTGCAGAGAACGGCTGCTGTATTCAGGGATAGCTGCTGGAGTAGGGACAGAGAGAGGCATTAGTGGTGTATTAGGTGCTCTGCTACATACCAAACTATATTTGGCACTACTGTTCTGCGTTCTTTTTGGCTGCAAAACCCTGTTATATACCTAGTGTGTATATGCACCATCTGATCTGGCAGTATACGGCTGTTTTATTTATTTATTTATTTTAAATACAGTTTATTTGGCTCTAGTGTTCTGGGTTCTGTGTGCCTGCAATACCCTTTTTGTATACCAGGTGTAAATACACACCGTCTGACCTGTTAGTACACGGCTGTGTACCTAGAAATATAAAAAAAATAGGCCTTTTCATTGGCACCTGTACTGTGCGTTCTCTTACAAAATAATTTTATATACGTGGTGTTAATACCCACCGTCTGATCTGTTAGTACACGGCTGTGTACCTAGAAATATAAAAAAAATTGGCCTTTTCATTGGCACCTGTACTGTGCGTTCTCTTGCAAAATATTTTTATATACGTGGTGTTAATACACACCGTTTGATCTGTTAGTACACGGCTGTGTACCTAGAAATATAAAAAAAACTGGCCTTTTCATTGGCACCTGTACTGTGCGTTCTCTTGCAAAATATTTTTATATACGTGGTGTTAATACACACCGTCTGATCTGTTAGTACACGGCTGTGTACCTAGAAATATAAAAAAAATAGGCCTTTTCATTGGCACCTGTACTGTGCGTTCTCTTGCAAAATATTTTTATATACGTGGTGTTAATACCCACCGTCTGAACTGTTAGTACACGGCTGTGTCCCGAGAAATATTAAAAAAATTGGCCTTTTCATTGGCACCTGTACTGTGCGTTCTCTTGCAAAATATTTTTATATACGTGGTGTTAATACACACCGTCTGATCTGTTAGTACACGGCTGTGTACCTAGAAATATAAAAAAAATAGGCCTTTTCATTGGCACCTGTACTGTGCGTTCTCTTGCAAAATATTTTTATATACGTGGTGTTAATACCCACCGTCTGATCTGTTAGTACACGGCTGTGTACCTAGAAATATAAAAAAAATTGGCCTTTTCATTGGCACCTGTACTATGCGTTCTCTGGCAAAATATTGTTATATACGTGGTGTTAATACACACCGTCTGATCTGTTAGTACACGGCTGTGTACCTAGAAATATAAAAAAAATTGGCCTTTTCATTGGCACCTGTACTGTGCGTTCTCTTGCAAAATATTTTTATATACGTGGTGTTAATACACACCGTCTGATCTGTTAGTACACGGCTGTGTACCTAGAAATATAAAAAAATAGGCCTTTTCATTGGCACCTGTACTGTGCGTTCTCTTGCAAAATATTTTTATATACGTGGTGTTAATACCCACCGTCTGATCTGTTAGTACACGGCTGTGTACCTAGAAATATAAAAAAAATTGGCCTTTTCATTGGCACCTGTACTGTGCGTTCTCTTGCAAAATATTTTATATACGTGGTGTTAAAACACACCGTCTGAACTGTTAGTACACGGCTGTGAAGGAAAAATATTGTAACAAAAAAAAATAAAATGCGGAGGGGGGCTAGCGGAATCGGACGTGGACGAGGACGGGGGCGCGGAAATGCTGTTGGGGGCCTTGTTGAAGCCAGTGGGGATACAATGCGTGCTGGTGAGGGTCAGCCAGGATCCCACTCATCCAGAATCCCTGCCTTTATGGGACAGTTAAGCAGGGGGCGGGTTACACCGCTGTTGAGGCCTGAGCAGGTTGAACAGGTGGTGCAATGGATAGCCGATAGCGCTTCCACACAGTTGTCCACCAGCCAGTCATCCACACAGTCTCACTCTGACCCTCCTTCCTCCACACCTGGCCAACAGAGTCATCCCACCATTGACCCCTCCCAGGAGCTCTTTTCGGGTCCTTTTTCAGATGTGCCGGAAGAATCCCAGGAGCTAGCAGAGGAATTTGTTTGTAGTGATGCCCAAACACTTGAGTATTCGCCATCTCCTGCTGATGTGGACCCTGAACCAGCATCTGTTATCATGAGCGATGATGATGATGAGACGCAGTTGCCATCAAGGGAGGCTGTTGGAATGTCCAGTGGGCAGGAGGAGGAGCAGAGTGAGGAAGTGGAAGAGGAGGTGGTGGATGACGAAATGACCGACCCCACTTGGCCAGGGGTGATGTCCAGCGGGGAAAGCAGTGGAGAGGTGGTGGTCTGCGCAGCACCGAAAAAGGCAGCAAGAGGCAGAGGGATGTCCAGAGGCAGAGGGATGTCCAGAGGCAGAGGGATGTCCACAGGCAGAGGACAGTCCAGACAGAGAAGTGAGGCCACAGCCAGCAGGGCCGAAGCTGTTCCCGGCAGCGGGCAGTCGCGCGAAGCTCCCCCATCGAGGCCTCGTACTTCTGTGGTGTGGAGATTTTTTAATGTTTGTGCGGATGACAAACTGAGCGCGGTTTGCACACTCTGCCACTCAAAACTGAGTAGGGGCTCTGAGAAGAGCAATATGACAACCTCAGGCATGCGGCGTCACTTGGAAGTCAAGCACTGGGCTGAGTGGGAGAGAGCAAACGCAATACAACCTGCGCAAGGTCTTCCTGCCACTGCCTCTTCCCCTTTATTGTGTGCTGCCACTGCGGTCCAGACCTCCAGCCAGGACACCTCCACATCTGCCTCTGCCTCGGCTACTTTGGGGCCTTCTCCTTCAGCCTCCCCTTCCCCCGCATCTTCGCCTGCACCTTCACACTCCTCGTCCCATCAACTGTCCATCTCGCAGGCGTTCGACCGCAGGCGGAAGTACGCCTCGAGTCACCCCCAAGCCCAAGCCTTAAACTGCCACATCTCCAAACTGCTGGCCCTGGAGATGTTGCCGTTTAGGCTTGTGGAGACGCAGGCCTTCCGCGACCTGATGGCGGCTGCCGCACCTCGCTATTCCGTCCCCAGCCGCCACTACTTTTCCCGGAGTGCCGTCCCCGCCCTGCACCAGCACGTGTCGCGTAACATCAGGCGGGCCCTGAGGTACGCAGTCAGCGCAAAGGTCCACTTGACCACCGACTCGTGGACAAGCGCTTGCGGCCAGGGACGATACATCTCTTTGACGGCACACTGGGTGAATGTTGTGGAAGCGGGGACGGGGTCGCAAACAGAGACGGCCTACCTACCACCCCCGCCCAAGATTGCCAGCACGGGTTCTGATAAACCCCCCTCCTCTTCCTCCTCCTCCTCCTCCTCCTCCTCCTCTGCCTTAACATCGCCCTCAGCCGCTAGCTGGAAGCGTTGCAGCACTGGCGCGGGGAGACGTCAGCAGGCGGTGCTTAAGCTCATCAGCTTGGGCGACAGGAAGCACAGCGCCCCAGAGGTGAGGGACGCCATATTGCAGCAGACGGAGATGTGGCTGTCGCCGCTGCAGCTAGGACCAGGCATGGTCGTGTGCGATAACGGCCGTAACCTAGTGGCGGCTCTGGAGCTTGCCGAACTCGAACACGTACCATGCCTGGCCCACGTTTTTAATCTGGTAGTCCAAAAATTTCTAAAGACTTACCCCAACCTGGCAGAGCTACTGGTGAAAGTGCGGCGCTTGTGCGCACACTTTCGGAAGTCAACTGTAGCTGCTGCTAGCTTAAAAAAACTCCAGCAACGCCTCCATTTGCCTGAACATCGGCTGTTGTGCGACCTGCCGACTCGCTGGAATTCCACCTATTCCATGTTGGCCAGGGTGTGTGAGCAGCAGAGAGCATTGATGGAGTACCAGATTATGAATCCACGCGTGCCTCCAACTCAGCTCCCTCAGTTTGCCAACCACGAGTGGCCATGGATGGCAGACATATGCGATGTACTGCGTATCTTTGAGGAGTCCACCAAGAAGGTCAGCAGCGAGGACGCTATAGTGAGCGTAACCATCCCGCTCCTATGCGTCCTTAAAGAATCGCTCATCGCAATAAGGGAGAACGCATTGCACGCAGAGGAGACGGGGGTAGGAGGAGACGCAACGGAGCTACACAGTCAGACCACACTTTTGTCTGCTTCACGGTGGCAGTTGCAGGAGGAGGAGGATGAGGAGGAGGACGACGTGGAGGTGGCTGTGGAAGAGGAGGAGGATGCTGGCGGCGAGGGTAGCAGTCAGGCTGTGTGCGTCCCATTGGTTCAGCGCGGATGGGGCGGAGAGGAGGCGGAAGAGGAAGAGGAGGAAATGGCAAGTGATCCTTCTGGTGGGGGCAGTGAGGTCATGCCTATTCAGAGTCTGGCACACATGGCTGACTTCATGCTGGGCTGCTTTTCCCGGGACACACGTGTTGTCCGGATAGTGGAGAACAAACTGTACTGGGTCTTCGCAATCCTGGACCCCCGGTATAAAGATAACGTCTCCTCTTTTATTCCGGTAGAGGAGAGGACGAATCGATTGCTGGAATACCAGAGGGAACTCGTGCAGAACATGATGGAGATTTTCCCACCCACCATCGCTGGCGGCAGAGAGGAGAGGGTCTCCCAGAGTCCCACAACATCGATCAGGCCCACAGCCACCAGGGGAACACTCTCCAAGGTGTGGGACACGTTCATGGCACCCCCTCGTGCAACTTCCATCACTGCGGGGCCCGCTATCAGCAGGAGGGACAAGTATCGGCGGATGTTGCGGGAGTACCTGGCAGACCGTACCCCTGTCCTCCCCGATCCCTCGGCGTCCTACACTTACTGGGTCTCCAAGTTGGACACGTGGCTGGAACTGTCCCTGTACGCCTTGGAGGTGCTTGCCTGCCCTGCCGCCAGCGTGCTATCAGAAAGGGTGTTCAGCGCAGCCGGGGGCATTATAACCGATAAGCGCAGCTGCCTGTCAACCGACAATGCCGACAGGCTGACGCTAATCAAAATGAACAGCAAGTGGATTGACCCGGACTTTGCTTCTCCAACAGTGGAAAGCAGCCAAAAGTGAAGTGCCATCTGTATGAAGTGCCATTTCATCCTCCACCTCCTCCTCCTCCTCCTTAACCGCCGTAGATTAGCTCCATAAAAAAAAATATATATATATTTATGGCTCACCTCTTGGGCCTACAAACAATTTTTAAGAGGTCTCACCTCTTTAGCCTCCACACAATTTTTAAGAGGTCTCACCTCTTTAGCCTCCACACAATTTTTAAGAGGTCTCACCTCTTTAGCCTCCATACAATTTTTAAGAGGTCTCACCTCTTTAGCCTCCACACAATTTTTAAGAGGTCTCACCTCTTTGGCCTCCACATAATTTTTAAGAGGTCTCACCTCTTGGGCCTCCACATAATTTTTAAGAGGTCTCACCTCTTGGGCCTACAAACAATTTTTCTCATGGCTCACCTCTTGGGCCTACAAACAATTTTTAAGAGGTCTCACCTCTTTAGCCTCCACACAATTTTTAAGAGGTCTCACCTCTTTAGCCTCCACACAATTTTTAAGAGGTCTCACCTCTTTGGCCTCCACATAATTTTTAAGAGGTCTCACCTCTTGGGCCTCCACATAATTTTTAAGAGGTCTCACCTCTTGGGCCTCCACATAATTTTTAAGAGGTCTCACCTCTTGGGCCTCCACATAATTTTTAAGAGGTCTCAGCTCTTGGGCCTCCACATAATTTTTAAGAGGTCTCACCTCTTGGGCCTACAAACAATTTTTCTCATGCCTCACCTCTTGGGCCTCCACATAATTTTTAAGAGGTCTCACCTCTTGGGCCTACAAACAATTTTTTTCATGGCTCACCTCTTGGGCCTACAAACAACTTTTAAGAGGTCTCACCTCTTGGGCCTACAAACAATTTTTATTATGGCTCACCTCTTGGGCCTTAATACAATTGTTAAGAGGTCTCACCTCTTGGGCCTACAAACAATTTTTATTATGGCTCACCTCTTGGGCCTTAATACAATTTTTATTATGGCTCACCTCTTGGGCCTTAATACAATTTTTAAGAGGTCTCACCTCTTTGGCCTCCACTTAATTTTTTCGAGGGCTCACCTCTTGGGCCTCCACTTAATTTTTTCGAGGGCTCACCTCAAGCTAACTTTGCGCACTCATTAAAATATTTTCACAACAAGGACCTAAGAGCCCTCGATGGGAGAGCTTTGTGTGGGGGCCTGGTATAGGGAAGAGATGCGGCCCTGCGGGCTCTAGCCTGCCTTCTCCATGAGCCTCTGGCCAGCCCACGGCCTCTTCGTGCCTTTTGCGGTCCTACGCATCCCTCAACATCCCCACTGCTTTACCTGCTAGACATGACACTGGGCCAGGTCGGGTCACTGACATCTCAAGCGCCAACAATTTGGGCATTTTAAGGCTTCTGCATGTGTTTGAGTTGTTTTTACATTTTAAAGAAGACATGTCTGACCACATCTCACACACACACACACAATGACAATTAGGGGTGGGGTCTATTTGCTTTCCCCTTTGCCTATGCCATCTGTGGTTGTCATAGGCAACGTGATTTTAAGGGGTGCAGAATTTTATCTTCTTTTTTGTCTAGTTTGGCTTGGGGTCCATGGCAATGTAGAGGAAAGAAGGTTTCCTTGTATGGTCTCACTTTACAGAGAGGTTACATTGTCTTTGGAGTGTATTGTTGAGAGGCTGTGATAGTGGCGTAATAGTGCGACTTGGGCGCGTTATATGCACCCAGACATGCTTCCCCTGCTGTCCCAGTTGCATTCCAGCAGTGTTGGCATCCTTTTCTGAGGTTTCAGGGTGGACTTGGTGACCTCCAAGTGGTCGAATTGAGATTTCCAAGTGGCGAGCATTTTTTTCCCATAGACTTTAATGGGATTCGATATTCGGTCGAATAGTCGAATTTCGCGGTCTATTCGAATCGAATTTCGAACTTTCGAATATTTCACTACTCGCTCATCTCTAATTACAAGTTTTACAGAATTTTTACCCACAAAACTATATAACATTCTGCTCAGCTCCTCCTGCTCTATAACATGTCGCCTGCAGATTACACACTGCATTTAGTAGTGACAAATCCATGTGTCCTCATATATTGCTCTGGGCAGCATTGTATTATAGGCTTATTCACTCTTGTATTGAAATGTTTTAGAAATGGAATAACTTCTATTTAAGCATGCCACAATTTTGGCTGAGATATGGTTACCATAGTATGGCTCCCAAAAACTCTTTTAATTTTTCAGCTAATAATGAGTAAGAGGCAGAATTAGACAAATGTCATATTTTCAGCGCCGATCATTACACAGTTTACAGGTTTCCTTTCAGGGAGGGTGAAACACGTCACCCTAAACATGAAATGCCTCTTTAGCATAGTGTAGTAATATGAATTAAACAGGTATGTTTCTTTTATGTGCTGACTTCTGTTTCCAAAGGTTTAATCGTGTAAAAATGAATTCAACACTGTGATCGTTATTCAGGTGGAAATACTTTCCACAGCAAGACAGCTTGTTAATGTAATGCTATGATAAATCTCCAATTTGGTGTCTGAATTTTCTATTCATTTGAAAGCTACAGAGTGGAGATCTAATTAGCAGAAATGTATGGCCCTGGGGACAACAAGCCTTTACTCCAAGCCCTTCAAAGAGTTCACAGGATACGTTTGGAACAAAATACTACTTACCAGTTTTATTTAGATTGATTGCCTTTGATATATCATTTCCTTAAACCGAGATAAATAGAAATGCAGCGTAGAATTTGTCTAGAAGAAACAAATATTGTGCGTGTGGCAATGGTTTCTGCTCATTCTAAGTTATTAAAGCAAGCTGCTGTTAATTTAAAATTGCACATATTTAATTGAAATTGACATTTCATTGCAGAATCTTACTACTTAGTTGGTATGCATGCATTTAGGAGATGCTTTTCACATTGCCCAAGAGCAGTACCTAGGGATGAGTGAACCCGAACTGCAAAATTCGGGTTCGTACCACACTTTGCGAGTTCGGGTACCCAAACCCAGACTTTTTCACTGAAGTCTGGGTTCAGGCTCAGTGTTCGGGTCATTTTATTATTTTCCATTATAAAATTGTTATAACGAAAAATAATAGCACTCCTAAGACAGAATGCAAAAGAGTATGGCAATTTAGGGGTAAAAAAAATCTTCTTTTAGCGGAACCTGCCAAAGGACCTGCGATGACATCACTGTGCTCACCACCTGGTGAGCGTGGAGACGTCATCGCAGGTCCTTTTGCAGATCCTGCTGAAAGAAGAATGAAGACACTGCGGCAGCGCAATCAAGTAGATGAAGTTAGTTGTTTTATTTAACCCCTAAATTGACATATTATTTTACATTCTGTCTTAAGAATGCTATTATTTTACGCTATAACCATGTTATAACGGAAAATAATAAAGTGAAGTTCAGGTCCCCATTGACTTCAATAGGGTCCGGGTTCATGGTCAAGTTCGGGTCCCAAACCCGAACTTTGACCTGAAGTTCAGCCGAACCCGACAAACCCGAACTTCCACTGGTTCGATCAACCGCTAGCAGTAACGCCCAGCATTGTTTATCTAAGTTAGCCTGGCTTGGGTTTGTTAGGTTAAGAGGAATGTCCAAAATTAGAAAAACATGGATATGTTCCTAAAAGAGTGTCACACATTTTTTCTCTGGTTCGGTGTGGTATTGCAGTTTAGCTGCATTCACTTCAGTTTAAATGAGCTGGAATGCCAGGTACCAACCCAAGCAGCCATGTTTTTCTAATCTTAGACAATGCCTTAAACACAACATTAAGTTTTACTTTCAGACCCCAAAAATAATTATGGACTAGTCTTTATCTGTAATCAATGACGGAAACAATAAAGCAAATCATCAATTAAGGCTCTCTTTCTACAAAACCTTATTCTATAGAGACAGTTAGGTCCCAGTCCTGCTTGTCATGTTCAGCATATTAGCTAATCACATGGCAACCAAAGTTGCCTGCAGATCTCCACTTGTAAAATAGCTGCATAGTGGATTTTGAAAAGCTATAAATCCATCAAGCTCAGTCTTTCATTTCTCGTCCCTGAGTCCATTTTGTCCTGGTCTTACAAAAATCCTTCCTGAATATTTGTTACTACCAGAAACCTTGTATTATCGTGGCTGAAATATAATGTCTTACATTACCAATATAGTACAGAGTGACAATATGTAGAGAGTACTTTTTTGGTCTGGATTCTGAGACCACATGGAGAGGTGAGCTTTTAAGATCTGTTCATATTGTTTGGTGTTGCATGATGGCTGTTGCTGCTGTGATGCTTTACCTATGGATTGTGGCCTTCAGTGCCATGGGGCTTAGTCTGACAACATCAAAGTGACAAAGTGGTGGTGTTGTTGGGCTGCTGGGTTTTGCTGTGACATTGTTCGCCATGTGGCATTGTGCCAAAGTAGAGTAGGGGCCCATTTAACAGAGACCACCTTGATCTAGTGAGTAGATCTATGAATTTTGATCATGAGCCTTGTGAATTTGAAGATCTTCATTGGAGATGTTTATAAATCATGTTAACAAACAATAGATGAATCCATGGCAGGTGAATGTGAGATCCATATATTTTCCTCCATAGTCTAGTATAGCACAGAGTGACACTCCTATGTTTTTCCATGAACATACAGTGCCTTGCGAAAGTATTCGGCCCCCTGGAACTTTTCAACCTTTTGCCAAATTTCAGGCTTCAAACAAAAAGATATAACATTGTAAATTTTTGGTGAAGAATCAACAACAAGTGGGTCCCAATTGTGAAGTGGAATGAAATTTATTGGATCATTTAAACTTTTTTGTAATAATAAAACTGAAAAGTGGGGCGTGCAAAATTATTCGGCCTCCTTGCATTAATACTTTGTTGCGCCACCTTTTGCTGCAATTACAGCTGCAAGTCGCTTGGGGTATGTCTCTATCGGTTTTGCACATCTAGAGACTGAAATTCTTGCCCATTCTTCCTTGCAAAACAGCTCGAGCTCTTTAAGGTTGGATGGAGAGCGTTTGTGAACAGCAGTTTTCAGCTCTTTCCACATATTCTCTTCAATTGGATTCAGGTCTGGACTTTGACTTGGCCATTCTAAGACCTGGATACGTTTATTTTTGAACCATTGCATTGTAGATTTTGCTATATGTTTGGGATAATTGTCTTGTTGGAAGATAAATCTCCGTCCTAGTCTCAGGTCTTTTGCAGACTCCAACAGGTTTTCATCCAGAATGGTCCTGTATTTGGCTCCATCCATCTTCCCATCAATTTTAACCATCTTCCCTGTCCCTGCTGATGAAAAGCAGGCCCAAACCATGATGCTGCCACCACCATTGAAAAATACCTGAAAAAGGTATACAATCAAAAAAGGTAAAACTCATGCCCTTTTCCATCAAAAAAGACTGTGTGAACAAAGTCTTAGAAAGGCTGTTCAGTATTAGAAAAACATCAGCTTTTTTCCAGAAATCCCACCATTTTAATTGACAGGTTGTGAAGCTCAGCTGCATTATAGTGAGTGTGGCTGAGCTGCAATACTACACATATGCAATGGACATGCTTTTTCTAATCCTAGACAATCCTTATCTACAGTCCATATGGTTATTTGTCACTATATATGCAGTCTGTTTTGTCTCCTCTGTAGAGTTATTTAACCTAATGGAAACTGGGCACATTTTATGTTTTTGTTTTTTTTCCTTCCCATCTTTAGAGCTATAACTTTTATACTTTCCTTTTACAAAAGACTTTTTTTAGGAACAAAATGTACTGTATTTTTTTATCATATCTTTTATTGAAAAATCAAGAAAAATATTCTTTGTGGAATTAAAAAAAAACTTGTTTCCACAATTTTTATGTTATTAGTATGTGTCTGCTAAAAATGACGTAATGAATCTTATTCAGAGGGTCAACTGGTTTACAGTGATATTAAAAGCATCATGTGGGTAGAGTATAAATTGTTGCAACTGGAATATCTGTTATACTGGTTTTCTACGTGGAGGATTTGAAGCTGTGCATTACAAAAATTGAACTCTGACCACTATAAGAATTACAGAATTTTGGACTTTTTTGAAATAAGTGCCCAAAATTACACTGAAAGATGGTCTTGTGTGTGTGTGTGTAAGAGGTGTTTACTCAAAGAAGATGGCCAGAATGCAAAGTGGAACTGAAAATTTGTTTTGGTCTTGATATGGGAGTAGTCGTATGAAGAGGTGACTTTATTTCTGTCATGGGCATTGAGTGTGGAGCCACTGTGTCAAACAACTAGTTTGACCTGAGAGTTACTCTGGAAGTCCCCTGGTATTCACCCTTTAACCCCTACTATATGCAAGGATCTAGAATTCAGCGCAGGCCATCAGGAAGCTAACTCTTGGAGTAGTCCTAATATGGATTACGGCTGACCCACTGTGGTTAGAGATACTGGTTCAAAGGACCAAGTGATCAAGCAATACTCATAGGTCATCATTATGTTTACCTGGATGACCCCTTTAACTATTATGTAATGGAAAGTTCCAGAGAATTTACTTTACGAAGACCAGTAGATTTATACTTCACCTGAATGGAAAGATTCTTTTATATACAATGCATTTGGAAAGTCTTCAGACCCTTTCACTTTTTTCCCATTTGTTATATTGTGAACTTGTATTCAAATTTAAAAAAAAATCACGTTTTCCCCCATTATTCTGGACACCCCTGAAAACTGAATGTTAGACATATTTGCTAATTTATTGAAAAGGAAAAACAAACATATTTTATTGACACAAGTATTCAGACCCTTTACTCAGGACTTAGTTGAAGCACCTTTGACAGCCAATACAGCCTTCTTCTTGGGTATCATGTCAAAAGGTTTATGCACCTGAATTTGGGGATTGTTTGCCATTCTTTTCTGTAGATCCTCTCAAGATCTGTCAGGTTGGATGAGGACCATCAGTGGACAGCCTGATCAAGTCAGAGCCCTGGTTGGGCCACTCAAGGACATTCACAGAGTGGCCCTTAAGGCAGCCTTGTTTTGTCTTGGCTGTGTACTTAGGGTCATTGTCTTGTTGGAAGCTGAAATTCTGTCCCAGTTTGAAGTCCAGAGCATGTTGGATTAGGGTTCATTAAGAATATCTCGATACTTTGCTACATTCAGCTTCCCCTTGGCCATGACCAATATCCCTGTCCCATCTGCTGCCACCATGCTTCACTGTAGGAATGGTATTGGGCAGTGCCTGGTGTCCTCCAGACATGTCCTCTTAGAATTGAGTCCAAATTGTTCATTATTGCTTTCATCAGACTAGAGAATCTTGTCTCACAGTCCCACAGTCCTTTAGTTGCTTTTTTGCAAACCTTCATGTGTCCTTTACTGAGGTTTCTTTCTGGGCACTCTACCATAAAGGCCAGTTTGGTGGAATGCTGCAGTGATGGTTGAATGGTTGACCTTCTGGAAATTTCTCACACACAGGATCTTTATAGCTTAGCCAGAGTGACTATTGGGTTCTTGGTCACTTCTCTTACCAAGGCCCTTTTCCCCTGATTACTTAGTTTGTTGGGGGCAGCCAGCTTCAGGAAGAATACTGGTTATTCCAAAATTTTTCCATTTAAGGATTATGGAGGCCAGTGTAGTCTTAGGAACTTTCAGTGCATCAGAAATGTTTTCTACCCTTCTCCAGGCCTGTACCTCCACACAATCCTGTCTCTGGGCTCTACATCAGTCGTTTCCTCCTCATGGCTTAGTTTTTGGTCTGATATGCATTGTCGACGGTGAACTAAACAGAGTAGTATTTCTTCAGTTATGACTTAAAGCTACAGTATATGCAATGTTACAATGTTATAAAAAATGAAAGGAGTTTTTTTAGAAGTAGAAAAATGCACTGTTTATCCAGAAACAGTTTAACGCCTATCCATGTGCAAAATCTACTATTTCATCTTGGTCACATTTAAATGGATGATGCTAAACTGCTATCTTTCTATTAAAAAAATGTGATTCCCCTTTAATTCCACTGTTCTTTTTAAAGAAGAAAACAAGCTTTTTCTAATTCCAGTATTTGGAAAAACATAATTTCTGATAAAAAAAAAATAGCACTTGCACTTGTAAATCTAGAGATGTTTTGCCTCACATTTTTGCAGAACATTTCACGTCAGCTGTGTCATTCTGACTGATATTCAATTCACAAGAAGCATCTTTACAAAGAAATTCTTTTGTAAACAGCAATTTTTAGAAAAGAATCACCTTTTGTGAGCAGTGCAGGGACACAAATTTTGCATTTCTGAAGGATTTAATGCTTGCTATAAAACAACCTTTTCATCCAGCATCACATTGCTCAAAATTCTGTGTACTCTGCTTATTGAGGAATAAAATTAATGAAATTTCCTGTTTGCAGAAGCGATATTTTTATTTGAAAAAAAAAAAAAATATGGTTTTGTACTCTTTCTGTACCAGTAATAGAAAATGGCACTTAGTATCTATTACATCTATAGTTTCATTTTTGTGTGCTATTTATTATGAAATCTGAAAATTGGTTTTGCACAGTGCAGAATTTTTTATGCGTTCATTTCACAGTGGATGGCAGTTTGAGTACAGCTGTTTTGCAGACAGAATTACAGGAATCATGTTATTATATCTGACTAGTCAGCACAGTGATACCATACTGACCCCAGAAGACTTCAGAATTACGAGTAGCAGCCCCATGTCTCTTGCAGTGCTGTATGCTATGAAGATTTTTTTAATGAGTTCAGGCTGTCGAATGACACTGTACATCAACTGGAAGGATTTTTTTAGTCTTTCAAACTGTAGTAAGGAACTAGGATATAGTATTTTATTACATACTGTACTGTCTGTATGGACACATAGTATGAAAGGCCAGTCACTGGAGAATGCAGCTTTGTCTAGGATCAAGGAGATTTTTTAAATTTAGAGTAAAATACATTTCCAGTTGATTTCATATACAAAGGATTAAAGTATTGGAAGCAGGCTGGTAGGTTTTCTGGATTGTTTGTGAAAACTAAAACACAGAATACGTGGTGACAGAGGAATATTTGCAGTATATAACTGGCTAATGGCTAAAGATCTTGTATACAACATGGATAGATCCATCCAGCCTAGAGCTAGTCATACACATAAGATACTTATCTGTTGAAATCACAGATTTTGAGGAGATCCGCTGACTTTCTAATGTGCATGGGGCCTCCTGACTCTTCCCCCAATGGCAGATGCCTGGCCTGTGGTGGTAGCTTTATCTCTGAGGACAATAGGATCGGCATGTTGAAATCCAGCCTGTCTGATTCTTTTGGTCTTGCAGAAATTAACCACCTGCCACAGATGTCTGGCAGTGGCTTTCTCCCTTCTCCCCATTCAGAACGTGTTCTGAAAAAGCTAGGAATGGTTGGTGATGGTGGTGGCTGAACAGGTTTTTCCTAGTGTTTCTGTTGTGTGAAGCCAGGACAGAAAGAGGAGAGCAGCAGTTACTATGGAATAACAGTAGTGGGTGGTGGTGGTGGGGGGGGGTCATTGGAGATGAGCAAAGCAGAGTACAGCACTTGACCCTTTTTGGAATTCCTGCAGAGATGAATTGAGTGCCCGACTTGCAGCTTTGTTCATTTCTGGAGGTCCAGATCAGTATAGGCTCGCTGTTCTTGTGATCGGTGGAGGTCCCAGTGGTAGAACCACCACCGATCTAATAGTCCTGTGGATAGGGGATATTTTGTCACAGCTGAAACATAATTTTAAGACTAGCTCTTAGTGTGTATACATATATAGAAGGAATGAATCTAAACCCTTTTCTAATGGTAAACCACTGAAAACCTCTACCAGTAACACTATTGTTGCCATTTATATATAGTAGATCAATTAAAGACAGTAATGTATAGGAGATATCAAGATTTGCTATTGCCCTGTCTTATTGAGGTTTTTAACATATCATTTCGGGAGAAGAAGCTTCCGAGATCTATGACAAAGGCTATTATTGTATTAATAGGCAAAAAGGGCAAGGATCTGTCGGAGGTCGGCACATACAGACCTATATCTTTACTTAATACAGATATTAAAATTATTGCCAAGGGGCTTCCTCTGGGCTACCCTGAAGCATTTTGGTTTTGAAGATTATTTTATTAATCTGATAAGTTTATTGTATACTAATCCTGTTGCTAGGATAAATGTGAATGGAGTGCTCACCCCTATTGTTGAATTATCTAGAGGCATGCGTCAGGGATGTCCCCTTTCTCCATTATTATTGAATCTGTTTCTGGAACCTCTGGCTTTAAAAATTAGACAAGATCCCCTTATATTGTGGTTTGGTGATTAAGGGAGCATAGGAAAAGTGTCGTTCTATGCCTACGACATTTTGTTTTGCTTGGGTGATACTCCAAATATGTTGCCAAAGGTTATTCACAGGGTTAAGGAGTTTGGCAATTTGTCAGGTCTGGAATAAGACCATATTGCTGCCCTTAGAGAATATAATGCTTAGCAATTCCAGAGGGGTAAGAGTCTTGAGCTTGTCAGACTCTTTTGAATATCTGGGAATATTTGTGTCCTCTTCGTTAGACAGATTTGTTTCGCTTAACATCACTCCCCTGATTAAAAAGATAAAATCCAAGATAGCGACTTGGGTAAAACTACCACTATCTATGGCTGATAGGATTTCACTTATTAAAATGGTTGTTCTCCCTCAATTTCTTTATGTGTTGAGGGCTGCCCCAGTTTGGATTGATAACCTTACATTTTCTCTTATTGACAGATTGATTAATTAATTTGGGGAAGAAAACGGGTCAGAATGAAAATTAAATACCTTTTCTACCCAGATAGTCTAGGAGGATTAGGAGTGCCTTTTTTTAATGGCTACTATCTCTCCACTCAGTTATTATGGATTAGAGACTGGCATTCTGATCTCATCCGAAGAGAGTTAGTAAATCTGGATATGTTGGCATTTTTGAACTACTCAGGTCTGGACAGTTCGGTAGGGGAGGGTGCCCTGCCTGCCTATTCACGACCAGCCTTCTTGTTAAGGTGTGGGATAATTTAAAAAAAAACATTTAGGGATTATTTTTCACTAAAGTTTACTCAAATATGGGGCAATGTACATTTGAGTGAATTTTTTAAATTATTTCAAGACACGTTTTGAAAAAGGTCAGGTATAAAATATATCAATTCGGTGTTTAAGGATGGGAGTCTTCTTCCATACGATGAAATATTGCTAGTAGAGGGTGTTATAAAAATTAATTGGTTAAGGCATGGGCAGTTACATTCTGCCTTTGAGTCTACGGGTATGACAACACTATTCACGGTAAAACGCAATGAATTCATTGATTTGTTAGTTAATGTAGGTGAGGGTAGAAGGATTTGTTTGGCTAATATATATAGGGGGCTAGTGGTGGGCATGCTCAGCCGGGCTTCCTTTCCTGGTCAGCAGAGATGCCAGAGGGATGTCCCTCACCTTTCCAAGGCTAACTGGGACAGGACTTATCGGAGTATGAGTGGTTGTTCAATCAATGCTAATTATAGTTTGATTCAATTTCACTTTATACATCAGCTCTATTTGTCCCCCGTTCACCTGGCTAGGATGTATGGGAGGTCCATCTCGAGTTGTCCTAGAGGAGATTATGATTTTGCATATTTTCTTCATTTATGTTGGAATTGTCGATATGTCCAGGTATTTTGGCATGGGGTTTATACTTTTTTTATTATCAATCCTGAACGCCAGTATTGATAATAAAACTGGTGTTCAGCTGCCACTCAACCCTCAAGTCGCTATCCTGGGGGATATAGAGAGGCCGAGGGGTTTAGTTTGCAAATTTCGATTTATTAACGAAGTACTTATGTTGGCTAGGGTTATTATTGCACGGTGTGGATGGCTAGATATCCCCAAGATATCAATAACTGGATTACCTGGTCAATAAAGTCAAAGCCTATGAAAAAATAAGGTACAAATCTCAGAATAAGGCTGAGCTATGGTCCAGAATTTGGTCATTTTGGTAAGGGGTCCTGTTTTTTTTTTTTTTTCTCCTCTTTCTCTTGCTCCGCGGGGGGGGGGGTTGGGGGTTTGTGCATGGGTAATTTAATATAATGAAATTCATGTTGGATAATGTTAAATGAAGTGATAAGATTGAATATTGTATTCCATTTTATGTTAAAATAAAAAAAAAAGACAGCAATGTGTACTTTAGCTGTATTTGCTAGTTTGGACATTTCATATCCAGCAGTCAGTCGTTGAATCTGCAAGAGATAATTTTCCATCCCTGTAGATCAAGTGACAATGTGGCAGTACTATAAGCTGTGGAAACCCTGTCTTAGCTCCAGGAAATCAAAACATATTAGCATTGTTTATTGAAATGCAACAATTGCATGGAATACCGATATAAATAATCCCTCATTCATAGTTACTCATTTCTGAAGGTCCAAAGCAGAACAAAATAGATTAACAGATTAATCTCACTGATATCCTCCATTTTTGCTATCAACAAGAAACATTTGTAAGGCACTTTTCTCACAAGGGACTTAAGAGTAGGATGATGAATTTGATATAATGTCCTAAGTAGAGGTCAGATGTGTTATTTGCCCTCAAACACCTAACAGAACGTGTTTAATTTGTGTCTTTTTTAATGTGTACAAGAATATTTCTTGATTGTTAAGTACGGTGACTAATTTGACTCATGTATTTGGTTATCTGTATTCTGTATCTACTTTTCGGACTTGTGTAAAAATCTGATGTAGTTTTAGAACAAATTTATGCAGAAATGTAGAAAATTCTAAATGGTTCACAAACTTTCAAGCACCACTGTTATGAATTGCAGAGGGTTAAGACCCTGGTTCCAAATGTTTGGACAGTTTATTCATGCCCACTGATCTGTGCAGATGGTATAGAGTGTGGGGCAAGTTATTTAATAATGATGTAATAATGTCAGATATCTGTTTCATGAGTGACTGTTCCCTATCAATAACTACATACAAATCAGATATGTACATGGTCTGAGCATTGAAGGATTGTGTTTCCCAGGGATAGAGATGTTGGATGAGTAAGTTGTCATTTTAGGTGCTGACCTCCAAATAAGAGAACTTCAGTTTTCTCTGTGTTCAGTTTTAGCCAGCATGCAACCATTCTTGTACACCAGCTAAGGCCCCCTTCAAATATATTAGTTGTGACTGGCCAGCTACTCCAACTGATATATGTGCATAGCACATCAGTGTGTAGATTTGCCATCTATACACTGATAACGCCAGACAAGAATCACATGTAGCGAGTTTCTGTCTGGCGCTTTTGCAATCCAGAGTCATCATTGATGTGTTGGATAAATATGATTAATCTCATAGAAAACTATGGGGTCAGTTCTGGCTTGAGTTCCCCTTCAGTGTTTTCTACTTCACGCCTTAGGGGAACTGAACCGGATTGGCTGATATATGTGGACCTGGCCTAAGCCAGAATTTATAGCTGGAGATAATTCATTGACTGTGGGTATTATCTGAAATGACAAATGATGGTGAGGGGGGTGCTTGAGAAATTTGTATCTACACAGTACATAGTACATATAGAACCAATAGGCCAATTATTGAGCATGTAGAAATGCTGGTCCCCGATAATTGGCCTGTGTAAGAGGTGCCAGTAATTACCCAAATAATGAGTAATCATTCATTGGGTGATGTGTCTTTCAGGCGGAATCTAAAATAATTGTTGCTGAGCAGCCATTTTAGCTTATTACAGAACAATTTTCCCTAATAAGTTTTGTCAGTAGAAGAGAGTTCCAGAGAACATGAGGTAAATAGAGCAACAGTGTAATGAAGTTCACTTGAAAAAATGGGTTCAGACCTTCAAATAACCGGACTCAAAGGTCCATAGTCAAAAAGAATGAAGCAGAAATAAAACAGATTCTAGTTAAGTATAGGTTTTATTCACACATATTACAGCGCTATACTTGGCTGGTAGGAGAGAATATTCCTGTCACAGGAACTAAGCAGGTGCATTGCAAAGGGTTTGATTTAGAGCAAACTTGTAAGTGGAATCTATCGGATCCTATGATTTTCACACTTTAATCCCTGTGCATGGATCTGGCCTTGACTGCTGGGAATCCTCAGTTCAGAACCAGAAGAATAATTTCCATTAGCAACAGTTTGTTTGCTAGGTGGTGACAGATGGATGCAGTACAAAATTGGAAGTCATAGTCAGTTGGACAAAGTTCAGGACTTATGAAGTTCAGGCTATACGTTAGACAGGTAGAAGGTCAGACCAGACCAGACCAGAAAAATTACCATAGCATGGGAGTGGAACACAATGGAACCTTTTGGACAGGCAAAGAAGGGGAGGGTCCTATAAATAGCTTGGGTTACAGGGTATAGGCTGGGACACAGCAGAATTGATGAATTTGTTTCTTTTTTTTTTTAAGAAGTGCGGATCAGCAGAACACACTTGCACTACTAGTAAAACTAAAATGGGTTCACTATTCACAGCAGTAAGGAGGGCACAGAGAATACAAGGAGGGTGGACACGGGAGAGGGCCGAAATAGAATGGCAGGGGATCTATGAAGAACAGAGGGAGGTGAGAGCAAGATGCCATTCTGGCTGGAGAACCGTTAAAATGTACTTAGTACAATATGAAAACACACAGATTGTGTATGGCTTTGTGCAGCCCCCAAGCAAATGGGTCTGCCATATGCATAAGGCCAAATAGTTAAAAAAGTCAGTGGTATATATTTAACAGAATTGTCTTGTATTAAGGCCCTTTTACATGTACTGATGCACATGGCAACCACCAGGAAAGAAGCATTCATTCCTGATCATTGCCTGATCATTAAGTTGAAATAATAGATTTATATGCAGTAATCATTACCTTCATAAAGGGAAGAATGATAACCATTGTTTGTTGGCAGCTCATCCCCATTTACACCTGCCAATGTGGTGCCCACAAATTATTTTTTTAGGTGTTGCATAATAGATTCGACCACACGACACACGAGCATTTGCTCATTATTTCGGATGATTGATGACACTTTTACATAGGACGGTTATGAAGGATGAGCCTTCATACGAACATTCATCCTCAATAATTTTCCCAATCCTCGGACAATTAAGAAGATCTTACACTATGCCTGAAAGTTGAGATATCAGCTTTCTTTGCTCTCAGCTAGATTTATTGGTGCCTTCTGCCTTTGTAATATTCAAACCCAATGCTGTTTATAATCTGCAATGCAGCCTTCTAATCTCACAATCCTTGTATACTGTGTTATATTTTGCCCAGTAAAACTAGATTTATACAATTTATTATTTTATATAACCATTACATTTTACAGCTTTTTGGGTTAGTCATACAAAGCCTACAGTGAACATGTGTTAAACTATCAGTCAACTATAAAGGTAGTCAGTCTAAGATGGTAGAATAATGGCTATGCTCAGTGTGTGAGAGGCCTTATCTACAGATAATGCTACATTAGTTAGGGGTCGAACAGCAGGCTACACATCATTTAGAGAATGCAGTTCACCAAAATAATACCCACAAAATATCATAAAAGCCTGAGAGGTGAAAAATAAGGGGGAGTGACTCACTAAAAGCTATTTATGACAATACAGTTCATTCGAAAGAGATAATTCTTTTAAAAAAAGAAGAAAAATCACTGGCTTTGACTTTCATAGTGTTTTCAACAAAATGTTGTTACTGTTTGATCCTGTGTGATAGTTTAAGTAACACTGAAAATGTCATCCCGTGCCATTGTGAAACAGTAAAAGGCATGAAGTGTGAAGGATTTAATGAAGCTTCTAGGACAACATGAACAGAGTATAGTGTGACACTATTAAATAAAAAATTGCAACCATTATGCCACCTTCAAAATAAAGCAAGGCAGAGGATTCTGTGTTCTCTGGTTCGCTTATGCCACTTCTGTTACAATTCCGCAGCAGGGCCAGTGTAAGTTTTCATACTGATCTTTCTGACATTTATACTAGACAAAAGGTCAGAATTTTAATGTACAATAATAAATTCTCCATGAAGCATGATACATATTTTATATATCCACTATTTTGATGTTCAAAAGAAGGATCTCTCGAAAAAGAAATTACATTGTACAAAGAAACAGAGTGAAGGCTTAGGAGCGAGAAGAAAGACTGCGCAGATTAATTTGGAAACGGGATGTCAAAGCTTGGGATTGGCGCTAAGTAAATTGTAAGATCTTTCTTTTTTTCTAGTAATAAATCTGAGCAATATAATGAGATTGGTTACTTTCAATTGAAAGCAAGAGCTATCCTTTCCATTCTAACACATCATTTCTCAAATCTTGACCTCTAATTATAGGATTTTTCTTTTGTGTGTTTTCTATAAGGTTTTACATATTTTGCAAGGGACAATGCCAACCCTGTCATTTTTACTGCCGTCTACTTAACCCACCAACCTATTGTTCTCCTCTTTCTATAGAGAGTGTCAGAGATCTTAATTACGTATCTTTTGTCTTTTTTTTGTTAACACTTTTTTGCATGCCTCTTAAAAGAAAAAACATCGCCTGTTGTAAAATAAGACTAAGCAGATCGCAGATTATTACTAAACATTGCGTTAATTGCTATATCTTGCCTTGTGAGGTGCTTTCAGGTTGTGTATTCCATTTGTTATCTTGCATATCTTTCTGAGGTCTGAGAAAAATACTCAGTGAATGTGTTAATTTACAATTGTAGATGTCGCAGAAGGTGATTTAGTATTCTGCTGTATGTAGCAGTTGTGGTGTCTGTTAGAAAATCAGCTATTATGCCTAATTGCATGTCACACCATTAAAAATCAATAGGACGTAGAATGTTTTCTCAAAAGGAATGCAGATCTTCTCTGAGAAAACGGGAGATTTTTTTTTTTTTAATTTTATGTATCATTGCATTTCTGTGCACACATCCTAGCTCATCCATGGGTGAATGTAGTGGCTTTGAATACTTTGCTTACTACTATGTTCTTAAAGCGATACAGATTTATCTGATGTTGGTCTAAAAATATGACATTCGCTGGAAGTATTTCTATCACTAAAACTGGAGTCAAATTATACCAACCTCCCAATTCCCTCTAATGCTTTTTATCCCCAATTTTCCCACAATAATTTATATATACCTCAGGAAAACTCTTTGAGGGGAATTTCTCATTTCTCCCATGCCAGTGTTCTGATTATAAAAAAGTCACAAACTTCTTCTTTGCAACTTTTTAAATGCCATTGTGACTCGTCACCTTTCCCTGGCGTATTCATCTTCTTTTACATCAGGTTCTTTTTGTTCATTTATGAAGCAGAATGTCATTCCCCAAAGCTTCCAAACTCCACTCACGATTACATCACGTTATGTTCTATATGCCTCATAATGGTAAGCTGAAGAAGCTCTGGACTGCAATAACATGTAAGATCAAGCAACATTCATATGTGTTTGTGGAATTATTTATAAGGTTATTTCCTGGCCTGGGAACCTACATTACTCCTTAGCACCACCCCATTAACCAGATTGCAAAAGAATTCCCCTACTGTTCATGTACCAAGACCCTGAACATATAGGGACTGGCAACCTTCACGCTGTGAAACTACAACTTCCAGCATGCACGCTTGCTCGGCTGTTCTTGTAACTCCCGAAGAAGTTGTAGTCTCTGAACAGCTAGAGTGCCAGAGGTTGCTGATCTCTGATATAAATGTCCAAGGATTACATTGTAATTCAAGGGTGAACTTCCTTTTCCTTAAGCCGCATTCACATGACCGTGTCCATTTTGCTGACCGCGGATCTGCAAACTATGGACACCAGCCATGTGCACCTGGCATCGTGAGATGAGGGCCAATGATAGGATATGTACCATCTTTGGCAGGCTTCCGTGTGCTTCCAGATCCATGCGGCTTTGCCATAAGAGATGGGACATGAACTATCTTTAGCCACATTTTGCGCATTGTGGACCCATTGAAGTCAAAGGTTCTGCACTGTGATTCGGGGTATGCACGGCCAATGTCCACATTTTGCCCTCCGCAAAACAGACGTGCTCATGTGAATGAGGCCTTAACAAAAATACCATGTATAATTATAGGGGCAGGCACTAAATATTTTAATTGTAAGGGCACTAAATATTTTAATCTTTTTTTGCATCATGTTTCAGCTTTTTGAATAAAGCCTTCAATATGGGACAGATTTTATAAGTAAAACATGCCTGAATTGTGTAGTAAATTGCTTCAAATTGCTCGGGATTGGTGTGCAGGCAACAACTTTGATGTTTTATTTACCATTGTAGTTTTTAAAAAAATAAGACTTCTATAAATTTTAAGTCAAATAAATTAGAATTAAATGTTACTAGTAGAAGATATTTTCCTATCATCTCATCTTCTCTTGTCTACTAGTATTGTGTAGGGGAATTGATAGGCAACTGCCTTACATTTGATCTATTAGTTTAGGTCAGCTGATCACTTTTCTTAGCTCGGTTAGTTTAGCTCAGCTTGATCAGCTTAGGACTCCCTTGTCATTCCTTGTATTTTGTTGCTTGCCTAAATTTCCTTCCTGTCAGTTTAGCATGGTCCTTATAGTCCTGTAAGCCTTTACCTTGCTACTAGCCTTGAAGTTTGTTGTTTCTTGCTGTAACAATAATATTCGGCCCTACTAGAAGTACTGGGGATATCTGGGCTTTGGGAGGCACTGTTATTACCTGGAAAACTGTTTATTCATATATGGCTAAATGCATCTAGGTCCAATATCCTCTTTTCCTCCAGTATTGGTTCGTCTTCTCCTTGTAGTTCCACAAACTAGCCTCTGCAGGTAGGTTTCCCTCCGCTTGTGGATTTACCTAGGTTGGTAGACCAGGATACAGAGAGCAGAAAAAAAACTGTGTGGTGTCTGAGCTTCCCTTTCTCTTTATAATGCTCACAAGATAAAATCATATAGGCCTTTCATAAAATATCAAAACACAATTTTCTTCTGCCTAACTGGTTTCCTGAAGGGCTCTTGTTACTGCAGGGTAGAGATGAGCAAATCAATTTTTTAGAATCAAAGTTTGCCCCAATTTTTTTTAAAACATTTGGTGGAATTGGATTTTGTTTTTCTTCTAATTTTTTTCAGATTAATCTGGGTAGGAGAGAGAAAGAGAATTCTCAGCCCAATAGGATAACATGGAGGAAGTCTTTATATTGCAACCCAAAACTACTCTGATAATTGTGAGTTATTGTGTTCCGCTGCAAAATAAACATCCCACAGCGTAACTAATGGTTTGTTGCTGATTTTCTGAAGCTGAGTGTCTCAATTCATTTCAACAGAAGATGTAATCCACACAGAAATCCACCCTTAGCTTTCTTTCCTTTTAGGAAGGAAAGCAAATTTGCATAGGAATCTCCCTATAAAACCCAGAGGGGCTCTTGCCTACTAGGTGCTCAGGTGTTCTCCATAAGGAGACATAGTATCCCCTGGATCCCAACTACAGCCTTTCACCTAGCTAAGCCAGTTCTCTGTGCTCTGCACTGATGAGGCACAATCTAAGTTAGAATTTAAAGCTCGTTTAAAAAGCTAAGCATTGACTTAGTAGATTGACACCTAACATTTGGTGACAATAGAAGCTTAGGAAGGAGAACTAAATTGCATACCCAGAAGAGGCTTGTCTGGCCTATGAGACTCCTCGAGTCGGTGGAATTCTCTTGTTCTCTCTCTCTCAATTCAAATATCATTGCTAGGTGAAAAAGTTTATTTTACTTTTGTGTAAACACTACTATGTTTGACAAAGAACGAATTAGACAGATACTATACAACAAAGCTGAGGATAGAATTACATATATGTTACAGTAACATCCACTGATATTATTGCTTTAGAGGAGGAGTGCATATCTTTTTCTGTTCCAAGGGCAACATTGTCAGATAATACCACTACCAAAGGCCATAATAAAGGTTAGAGCCATTTATGGCATATAATGGCATGTATATGCCCTATATACCTGATAGATAGCATACTTACCAACATTAGTAAATTCAGGGCATTGAAACTTCATCCCTGATAATTCCTGAACACACCATAATCATTCATGTTAGGTAGAGTTTACATAAACCCTACCTAATTTTAGCCTGTGAAAGCACAAATGTATTAATATTGTCTTAATTATGTATCAGTATTGAAAATTATGCAGAGGATGTCCTCTCGTCACAGTCCTGGGGATACATAAATAATGGGAGAGATCTCCGTACTGACCCTTAATATATTTATACATAGTTATTAGATCTCCCCTCAGTCGTCTTTTTATACATAGTAAAGTCGTCATTTTTCTAACCCTAATTTTGATAATCTTTCATGGTACTGTAGTCCACTCATTCCAGTTATTACTTTAGTTGACCTCCTCTGCACCCGCTCTAGCTCTGCTATGTCTTATGTGCGGTCGGACTAGTGATTTGTGAATTGTTAGAACTATGTTCTAGTCACATGCATCTGTGCCTCTTTTAATGCAAATAAAGATAAGCAAAATAATTCTACCAGTTCAGCACCACGTGCAAAAGTTCACTGGAAATGAGACATATAAGCCAATTCTCCTTCCTAAATGACAAGAGTACTGGGTGTCTGAATGAACCAAGCAAGCCACTTCTCCTTCAAAAAGGACAAGAGTAATGTTAGGCTTGTGAACCATGTCCAGTGGGAGTTGCTCCATAAACCTCCTTTCATCATGTAAGAGTTAATCCTTCCCTTTTACTCTGTGTTCAGCTGGAGACTAAAGGCTTATCAGCCTCCCTATTTAGCTGGGATGTGGATCCACCACCTTGTTTAAGGTTTTTTAGTCTCTACTAACAAGCGAAGGTGTGATACTCATGTACTACTACTCATCGCGGCACTGACCTGCAAGGAAGGTCAGTGCGGCAATTACAAAGTGTAGAAGTAAAAGATGAATCCCTGTGCTGACTATCTGACTGCACCTAAATACCAGTCACTAGAAGCGGGGTTCTACCACATCTGTCCTCTAAGTTATAAGTAATATCTTTGTGACACCATCAGGCCTACCTGTACTTGTAAAGGACAGTCTGCGAAGTTGATGTGTAGTGGTGAACACTTGACAGTTGTCCAGATCCTCCAGTCCTGTGGAAGAAGTCAGACTGTGTAGTTGGAAAACATGCCCCAACATGCAGCGCGTTTCCTTTAAAAAAAAACTTGTGCTCCATGTCGGAGCGCCGGTGACGTTGAGCTCGCTTTACAGCTACAGGATCTGTTGTGGACCAAAAATCTGACACATTTTGAATGGATCTCCTTTCTTTCTCAGGGATAGGGTCCTCTTGCCTGTCCTTCTCCACGCATTGGATTTTTGGTCCACAACAGCTCCTGTAGCTCCAAGCTAGTGTGACATCACCGGCGCTTCAATGTGGAGCACAAACTTTTTTGAATAAGAAATGTGCTGCCGGCCGGAGCATGTTTTCCAACTACACAGCCTGACAGCTTCCACCGGACTGGAGGATCGGGACAACTGTCCAATATTCATCACTACACATAAACATCACGAACTCTCCTATACAGGTACAGGTAGGCTTGACCGGGTCACATATAGATAGGAATTACAACTTAGAGGACAGCAGACTTGGTAGAACCCCACTTCTAGTCACTGGTACTTAGGTGCAGTCAGAGAATAAGTGCAGGAATTTTTCTTTTACATATATACTGGTGACTTGTATTTTCCCTTTCCGTAAGTATAATTTTACATTTATCAGTGCTAAACGTCATTTGCCACTTTTATGTTAATGCCTCCAATCTATCCAGATCCATCTGTAGCAGTATACTGTCCTCTTTTGTGTTAACTACTTTATATAATTTTGTATTATCAGTGCAACCCCTCTACAAGATTGGTAAAAAATATTCTGAAAAGAATGCAACCCAATACTGACCCCACTAGTAACAGTAACCCAATCTAATCATGTACCATTAATTACCTCTGTATTCTGTTCAGAAGCCAGATACTTACCGACATACATTTCCCCAGTACAAGTATTTTCATTTTATGCACTAATGTTTCACGTGGCACAGTATCAAATTCCTTGGAGAAGTCAAGATACAGTGCCTTGCGAAAGTATTCGGCCCCCTGGAACTTTTCAACCTTTTGCCAAATTTCAGGCTTCAAACAAAAATATATAACATTTTAAATTTTTGGTGAAGAATCAACAACAAGTGGGTCACAATTGTGAAGTGGAATGAAATTTATTGGATCATTTAAACTTTTTTTGTAATAATAAAACTGAAAAGTGGGGCGTGCAAAATTATTCGGCCCCCCCACATTAATACTTTGTTGCGCCACCTTTTGTTGTGATTACAGCTGCAAGTCGCTTGGGGTATGTCTCTATCAGTTTTGCACATCTAGAGACTGAAATTCTTGATTCTTCATTTTCCTTGCAAAACAGCTCAAGCTCTTTGAGGTTGGATGGAGAGCGTTTGTGCAGCAGTTTTCAGCTCTTACCACATATTCTCAATTGGATTCAGGTCTGGACTTTGACTTTGCCATTCTAAGACCTGGATACGTTTATTTTTGAACCATTCCATTGTAGATTTTGCTTTATGTTTGGGATCATTGTCTTGTTGGAAGATAAATCTCCGTCCTAGTCTCAGGTCTTTTGCAGACTCCAACAGGTTTTCATCCAGAACGGTCCTGTATTTGGCTCCATCCATCTTTCCATCAATTTTAACCATCTTCCCTGTCCCTGCTGATGAAAAGCAGGCCCAAACCATGATGCTGCCACCACCATGTTTGACAGTGGGGATGGTGTGTTCAGGGTGATGAGCTGTGTTGCTTTTATGCCAAACATATCATTTTGCATTGTTTCCAAAATGATGAAAAATTGAGAAATGGCTTTCTTCTTGCCACTCTCCCATAAAGGCCAGATTTGCAAAGTGTTAGAATTATTGTTGTCCTATGGACAGACTCTCCCACCTCAGCTTTAGATCTCTGCAGTTCATCCAGAGTGGTCATGGGCCTCTTGGCTGCATCTCTGATCAGTCTTCTCCTTGTTTGAGATAAAAGTTTAGAGGGCCGGCCGGGTCTTTTGCAGTGTAGATTTGCAGTGGTCTGATACTCCTTCCATTTCAATCTGAGCACAGTGCTCCTTGGGATGTTTAAAGCTTGGGAAATCTTTTGGTATCCCAATCCGGCTTTAAACTTCTCCACAACAGTATCATGGACCTGCCTGGTGTGTTCCTTGGTCTTCATGATGCTCTCTGTGCTTTAAACAGAACCCTGAGACTATCACAGAGCAGGTGCATTTATACGGAGACTTGATTACACACAGGTGGATTCTATTTATCTTCATCAGTCATATAGGACAACATTGGATCATTCAGAGATCCTCAATGAACTTCTGGAGTGAGTTTTCTGAACTGAAAGTAAATGGGCCGAATAATTTTGCACGCCCAAATTTTCAGTTTTATTATTACAAAAAAAAGTTTAAATGATCTAATAAATTTTGTTCCACTTCACAATTGTGACCCATTGGTTGTTGATTCTTCACCAAAAATTTAAAATGCTATATCTTTTTGTTTGAAACCTGAAATGTGGCAAAAGGTTGAAAAGTTCCAGGGGGCCGAATACTTTCGCAAGGCACTGTATTTGACATCCATTGACTCAGTTTGGTCCAGTCTACAATGTATTTCCTCATAGAAACTGATTAGTATAGTTTGACAGGAACGATCCCTCATGAACCTATTGATACGGTGTTATACACTAGCATCTCTTAGAAAACATTGAAACAGTTTACCCACAACAGATGTTAAACTTACCAGCCTATAGTTTTGATGCAAATTTTTGAATAATGGCACCACATTTACTAAGCACCAGATCCTTATCAGAAATAAGGGTCTGCCTATTGCATTACTTAATTCTCTTTGGATAAGGCGATTGTTTTTAAGATTCCACTGCAGTTCTTTCTGGGTCAGGCAGGCCACATTTAATAGGATGTTTACTTTGGCACTCTGCATTTCATCTGATGTTTCATTTTCCTCTGTGAATACAGTTGAGAAAAGATATTTAATAATTTAACTTTCTACTTATCTGTCTCTACAACTCCTCCCTCATCACTCTTTGAAGGGCTAATACTTTTCAATGTAACATTGTTAGCATTTAATATAATTGAAGAACATTTTAGGGTTAGTTTTACTCTCTTTGGCAATGAGTCTCTCTGTCTTTAGCTTGGCTGCCTTTGTTTGTTTCTTATGTATTCTTTTTTATCGTTTTTTAATGCTTTGTCGCTACTTTTATGTTTTAGTAACTTAAATTATTTATTTTTTGTTATTTATTGCCCTCTTTATATTTCTATTTGTCCAAGTTGTTTTTTCCCTGTTCCTGACCCTTTTATTCCCATAAGGTTTGTAGCTCTCACAAAGAAAGTTTAGAATTCTATTAAAAATACCTCATTTTGTAGACATATTTTTATTTTTGAAGACATTGTCCCAGTTAGTGAGGCTACTGGCTACTCTAAGCTGATTCAACATGTTGTGGCTTCTGCAAAAACACCCTTTTGAATTGGAAATTCATTAATATTAAGCTCACTATTTCCCAGGTGTCCTCGACCCTGCACCTTTGTTGTTCTGTCAGGTCTATTGGTTAATAGTAAGTCCAGTATGGCCGTCCCTCTAGTTGGATCCGGTAACAGTTGGGAAAGTCGTCTTTATATATTGACAGGAACCCGTTTTTTAATGAAATCCATAGATTTCAATTTCTCTGCCCATATCTGGGTAGTAGAAGTTCCTCATAATGATGACTTTATTATGATTTGCTTCATCATCTATTTCCCTAATTAGATTTTCAGTGGACTTTGTTAAATTAGGTGGCTTATAACAAATCAATATTTTATTATTGTCTTTCCAACCATGTATTTCTACCCACAGTGGCTCCACATATTCCTTACCCTATTATATTTTTCCAGAGTGTGGGCTTTGGACAGGACTTTACATAAAGGTAAACCCCTTCTCCTTTATGATTTATAAAAACCTTTCTAAACAAAACTGTAAAATTAATGACCTAGTCATAGCTATCATTCAGCAATGTTTCAGTTATTTCCAATGTGCCATAATCCTCTTCAGACATTACTAATTCCAGTTCACCAATTTTATTGGTCAGGTTTCTGAAATTAGTATACTTACATTTTTTGGAAATTTTTTTACCCTTCATCTTTCCTTCTGAACTGTTATAGTCTCTCCCTCTATTCCACCACAGTTCCATTACCTTCATTACCTCACCCCAGATCACCATCTTCACTCTCTTACCATTTTATAATGTAATTTCCTCCAGTTCCTAATTTAAACACCCCTCCAACCTTCTATCCATCTGTTCCTCTAAAAAAACTGCTCTTTGATCCCATTGAAGTGCAGCCCATATAACATGTAGCCAACAGAGTAGTCAGTTCAGTTCTCAAATACCCAAGCCCCTCCTTCTTACACCAGTTCTTGAGCCAATTGTTTACCTCTCTAATTTCCTGCTGCCTTTCTGGTGTGGTTTGTGGTACATGTAATATTTTAGTGAATACTACCTTTTAGGTCCTTTTCCTGAGCGTACAACTTATTACCTGAAATAATTTTTAAATACCTTCCACCTACCTCTAATTTTGTCATTGGTGTCAATGTGCATCATGACCCTTGGGTCTTCACCAGCCCCTCAAAGTATTCTATTAACCCAATCCACAATCCATGACTTAATCTCAAATCATACAATTTAAACAAAATACACTTTAGATGAAAACACACTTAAATACTTGCACACTCACTATTTCAAGCTGCTCTTCCCAAACCTACTGCAAACCAATCTGGAGATCCCCCCCACCAATGGATACAAAGGGATTGGAATCTGTCCCTGTGTGCATGCTCATACTATACATGGCAGGTTCAGAATCTCAAATAAGCTTGTCCACTGTACGTACATATAAACCAAGAAAGGGCAGTGAATTAAGTAAATAAATTAAAAGTAATACATAACTTCTTCCCACAAAACTATATGTCAATCTGTTTAGATTCTCCTACTCTATAACACATAGATTAAACAGCTTTTCCAAGGTGTCGTGTCCCCTTCACATTTTTTTTTATTACAAATGGATATTCTTACTTTAGAAGACTATGCCTTATCTGTAGTTTATACTATACATTTATGATAAGTAGAGGATAGTACCTAGCCCACATCATTCCTTGTGTATGTTTTTCCTCAATTATATTGAGTTAATTAGGTTCTAGAAGTCAGTAACTTTCATTATGTTTCATTAGTTTCCACCACTTTTTTAATTTGTTACAGTAAATTGCTATTAAAAAAGAATTTTCACAAAATGTTTAAATTTTAGCTATTTTTTTGTAAATATATTCAGTATACAGTGTGGCACATTCCCAGAAGGATTGAAACAAAACAGGCTTTCATGTGCAAAGGAATAATTTACTGCATTTCTAGGCCTCCAATGGTTGATACCCCGAAGAATTTACTTTCCAGTAATTGTTCTCTTCCAGAAGGAAAGTAAATCCACTGAGATTAACATTTGTGTATTGTATGTTTTTATTTATCTCTGTATAACAAAAAATGACATAGATCAATATACTAAGATCACCATCCTCTGCCGCATATCTGGGGACAATAGATTATCATTTAAAGCAAACAATATATTTTGTTTATTTCACAAGTTTTCTTTCATGTTTAGTTTACTGCAGTAAGACATTTTCAGAACCTACTGATTACGTTTGTTACAGTATTTTGTCTGAATAGTATTGTGTTTTTTTTATTTATTTAATTAAAGTAATTATAATGTACAATTTGCTAATGTAGATGATAGTTCGCATTCTCTTCTTATACTAGTGCTCTATATTCCTGAATTTCCATTGTAGAATGGTATGGTCCCTGGTTTAGTCCTTTGTTCTTTCTACTCTGATGATTGTCCATGTGACGTACTGTATAATTACTTGATCTAGCATATGCTTTTCAGGGTTGTGTTTCATACTGTAACAGCATTAGCTCATGACTAAGTACAAACTGTACATCCAAAATGTGTAAGGCCCCATTCACACGACCGTATATTTGTGGGCCCTGATTTCTCCTAAAGTTTTATGCTTTGCCATGTACTTCACCATCTGGCACAGGAGAAGATAAAGGCTTACCAGCAGTTCTCTTCCATACTGCAAGCCTCTTTCCTGTACTGTGCCTGCATTGGATGCTGAAGTGCATGGCACAGCACGAGACTAGGAGGAGTCAGGGCCAGACATGATCATGTTTACACTGCCTGGCTATGTCAATCAAAGTGCAGCGGGCGCAGCAGTTGCAGAGGGAACTTAGCCTCTATGAATAACAGCAATGCTCCCTTGCTCCTAGAGATTCATTCAGGGTCACACCACAAAAGTGACCCAATTTTGGAAACTACACCCTCAAGTTAAGGAGTGAGCGTTTTTACACCACAGGTATTTTGAAGAAATTAATATGCAACTGACCATGCAAAATGAAAATTGCAAGTTTCCACAGATATGACATTTCAGTCCCCAATATGGTGTGCCCAGCTTGTGCCATTTGAGACACACCACACCGTTTAAATTGTTAGGCGGGTTCTACTATGTACAGAAATGCCATATATGTGGACATACCGTAAACTGTTGTTTGGGCACCATGCAAGATTTAGAAGGGAAAGACAACCTTTTGGCTTTTGCAGTGCATATTTTGATTGCTTTATGGATGTCATGCTAAAAAGCCTCTGAGACCCCAGTACAGCAATTTTCTGACAACCATACAGTTTTTATTTTTCTTTTGTCGGAGATGTGTGAGGGCTTATTTTTGCTGGATGAGTTGCCCTTATCATTGGATATATTACTTTGGTGTGTGTCCTACAGCTGGGACCACCACTGATCACCCATGGTGCCCCCTGAAATTAACAGAGCTGCTGGCTGGACATGTGCTTCATTCATTTCTGTGAATGTTCAGGAGATAGATGAGCTCTATATTCGGAAATGTTTGTTCAGATTTGATTAGTTTACAATTGATTCCTCATATATATTGGAAAAAAAAAGTTCTGATGATGCAGGTGCAGGCTGTATTATATAGCAGTCACATGGCTGCAATGACTGATATTGACAATAATGACAATCTCGTTCATTTAACTCCACAGATGCCATGGTCAATAACGATCACAGCATCTTTGGGGTTAGGGGTCCCTCTCCCTGCCCATAGGAGCCCCTGTGGCGATATAACCGGCCTCCGATCAGTGGTAATGACAGCCTGGGGCCTTGAGTAGGTTCCTATTCCTGTCCTAGCTAACTGCTTGTGAAGTTGTGTTTGAAACACAGCTTCACAGGCAGTGTGTTAGAATCCCGTGGACTGCAATAGTATTTTATTGCAGTGTATAGAGCAAGTGATCATAAGATTGCATGTTCAAGTACTCTAAGGGGACTAAACATTACTGTATAAAAAAGTTAAAAAAACACGCAAATATAAAAAAAATAAATCACCCTTTTTCAATTTTACATATAAAAATAAATAGGCAATATGAAAAAAACAGGCATAGCCGCATCCAAAAATGTCGGAACTATTCAAATCTTAAAATATTTGTCCTGCATTGTGTATGCCACAAAATTAAGCTATGCCCTGAAAGGGTTAAAGGAGTTGCCCCAGTTCAAATTTCTATGGCCAAAATGGGATCAACCCACAGTAAGGACTGACCCAGGGTGCTTGAAATTATGGAAACATCTGAGAAAGCTGCACTGTTTCTATATCTTGGGTGTTATAGTTGCTCGGTCATTTCCATAACTCCACCAGCACTGTTTGAAGAGGAGATGGCGCTCTTCCTCTTTATTACACTGTATCAGCGGCACAGTGTAATTACAAGTACTAACTTTATTCACTTGAATGGAACGAGTTCCTATAATTACACTACGCCACTGCTGCAAGGTAGACAATGCACAGTGTAATGAAGTGGAAACAGTGCTTTCATGGAGTACTACCTCCTCTTCACAGCTGATCAGAGTCGGACCCCCACGAATCAGATATTGATGAACTATCCTAAGGATAGATCATAAATATATACCACCTGCACAACCCCCTTTAATGGAACCACAGGTGTACATATGCTAAGGTCTATTTTTCATTTTGTCTGGAATTGTAATGAGGTGGGTAAGGACATGGGGGAAATACATCATTCCCCTATGCCACAGATTTGGCTTTAAAAATCTGCAAAACCCAATAGTGCAACTTTTTAAAATGCTATTGTAAGTAGATTTAGTTGCAACTGCCAGTTTTACTTCACCCTTGCCAGTTTCCAAAAATGAGGCGTAGACAGGCAGGGCTTTGTCAGGGCCATCAGCCTTGGCACATTCATCATCATATATACCAGAAACTGTCGTAAAGGAGGACTAAAATCTAAACCAGCTACAAGCTGCAGTAGATTTCAGTTTGGCGCACGGACTGCTGCCTTCTCATGAATTAAATGTCTGCTCTGGCCAGCGCAGGATCTATGAAGACCCATGTAGCACACTCCGGTCTTAATAAATCAGAGGTTAAGTTCTTAGAAGAGTTTGGCTTATATCCAACTTCCCACATTATAAAAACAAGTGGTTCTGCTTTTATAGCTTTACTATTTAACCTGGTTTTAGTCATGTGATCTCCCAATGCCTCATGCGATCCCTAGTAGCAGGGTTATATGACATAGGATTGGTGTCAGATCAATCCACAGAACACATTTTTGGTCTAGCAACCATGTTAACAAACCCATCCACTCATGACCTACTAATCTCATGCCAGTTTCTAGTTCAACACGGTGGAGAGATAAGATTGCAAATGCTGAACTAATACTATATAAGGGCTCATGCACACGAACGTATTTTCTTTCCGAGTCTGTTCCGTTTTTTTTTGCGGACCTTAGAAAAAACTCAGTGTGCATTCCGTTTCTGTATGTCCGTATTTCCATTCCGCAATTACGCATTACGGACAAGGATAAGACTGTTCTATTAGGGGCCAGCTGTTCCGTTCCACAAAATACGGAATGTACACAGATGTCATCCGTATTTTTTGCGGATCCGGTTTTGCGGATCCATTTTTTCATACGGTCGTGTGCATGAGCCCTAATACTATAGTCTGCCAATCTGTGCATGGGAAACTTATATATGGAGTTTATATTTTATTTTCTCATATTTAAGTAGGTTTCCTCAAAACATTCTGAAAAGTTCGCTGAAACCTGACATGTTAAGCAGACACAGCTAAGCACCTGACTTGTAGTGTATTTCAAAAGAAAACATTTTTTAGTAGTTTGTTTTTGTGGCACATGTCCGCACATGGAAGTTTTGTGACTAGGTAAATGGGAGTTTAACCCCTTGCGGACCCATTGCGCAGCAGAAAGGGAGTTAAGGACCCACATCATACTATTACCGTGGACTGATCAGGTGGGCACGGGAGCTGTTCTTATTCGATAAGAACAGGGACCTTGCTATTATTGCTGGCATCGGTGAAATGCAGTTTAAACTCTTAGATGAGGCAGTGAATGATGCTTCTTAACTCATCTGATCGGTTCCCTGTGATGTGATCACTGGGTGGTGTCGGTTGCTTTGGCAGCTCGAGGCCTTACAAAGGCCCCCTGCCCTGCCAGCTATGGACGCCTTTGAGTCCCAGCCACAGGCTGGGTCTCACAGCAGACTGTTAATGCATTACAATAAAGCATATGTTGTATTGCTTTGTAAAAGTGATCCGACCTTAAAAAGCTGAAGTCTCCTAGTGGTAAAAAAAAATAAAAAGTAAAAATGTAAAAATAAAAAATGTTTTATACAAATAAAAATAAAAGTTTCACGTTAAAAAAAAAAAAGTTATGACAAATTGTGACACCTCAGTTTCTCTACAAATATGACAAGGTGCCCAAAAATAATTCCAGCCAAATCTGCCCTCCAAAATCCATATGACACTTCTTCCCCTTCTGAGCCCTTTCTATAAACTGCAGAATCGAAGTCATCAATATTGAGGTTTGTTTTGCTGTTAAATTTGAAGGAGAGGAGGAGACCAATGCTGACCTGGCTTTGTCAATGAAGAGGACGTGGACGTGGAATGAGGTGAGCAAACTGAGCCTCTAGGAGCCGGTGCAACGCCCCCCCCCCGCTCCTGGAGGCTAATTAGCATATAATAAAAATAATAAAAGTACAAATTACACAAAAACGGGGCACTATGTAAAAAAAATAGCAGAGTTCAATTCAGGTGACATTTTCACATGGATAATGTCAGCCTGTTTGAGGGGTGTAATTTCTAAATTGAGGTAATTTTTGGGTGGTTTCTTTCCTGTAAGACCCCCAAAGTCACTTCAGAACTTAACTGATCCTTAAAAAAGTTGTTTTTCTGAAATCTTGAAAATTGTAAAAATTGCTTCTAAAATTATAAACCTTACTGTAACCTTTACCATTCTAAAAAATAAAATGACATTTACAAAATGGAGGTCAACATAAAGTAGACATCTGGTGAATGTTAATTAATAACTATGTTGTGAGGTACCACTATCTGTCTTTATTAAGTTATTAAATAAAAATTTTGAAAATTGCCAAAGCTAGATCATATCGACCCAAATTTATCACTGACCTAAAGTACAATGGGGGAGATTTATCACCAAAAGTGGTTTTACAAAAATTGCAAGATGCCTCTTACGCTGCCCTCTACCTCTTTTCCAAAAGCAAGGACAAGGGTGGGAAAGTAATTTGGCCAACAGCCAAGACAAATTTATCTTCATTTTTGCCAAATGAAGCCAGAAATCTATGGCAGCTCTGATCTGTTGTAGATTTCTGTTTGGGAGCATGGACTGTGACTCATAAATGTGGCGCATCCTCTGGCAGCACAGGGAATATTAGGACCAGTGCAGAAAGTTCCTTTATTGATAAATTCCCCCTGATGTGTCTCAAAAAAAAATCTCAGACTCACTTGGATAAGTGAACACATTCCAAAGTTATTACCACAAAATGACACGTCAAATTTGCGTGGGTCCTGAAGATGAAAACTGTCTGGGTCCTGAATGGGTTTATGCAAGTGCAGTATGTTTAAATGGAATAGGTAGAATGATGTGACTGGTCATATAACCCTCCTTCAGCGGTCATCTTATGGACAGGACCTCTATGCGGACGGCGCAGAAGATATGTCAAACAAGGGGACATGGCTCATAAAATAAAACAATCTGCTTGTATTGGTTTACTGTACACCTATACAGTAGTGTTTTTTTCTTCTATGTCTACATGTTTTTAGCAGCCATTCATACCAATACCATACTCAGAATTTGAAATGTTGCACAGTTAATGGAACAACTTTTTTTTGTTTGTTTCCTAAACAAAATGGTCTAGGTCTCCTTAGGTATACCACATGTGTGGGATCGCACTTTTGTATTTGAAAACACTAATAAAAACTACATCCAGAATTCACAGAACTTTAATTCCACCATCTCACATCAGCACTGAGCTGACCACGCTACAGGATCCATAATTCAATGCGCAGACTTTGAGTTTGACAAATTGCTGCCCATGAGTAGTACCCATATATATTAACATAAATCGTCTGAGTAATAGGTCTTATCAGACGTCGGTAACCCGTATAAATGGCTTGGCTTCCCAGCTGATGCTCTGTGGTTTTGTTTGCCTGCTTATACTGTGGTAGTAGATGCAGTTTATTATTCTGGCTTGATCTTAAAAATGTACGAGTACCACATTGCCCTCAGATCGTTGTCTATTCCTTTTATTTGTCTCTTAGTTCCCACTGCATCAGTAATAAATTAGGTTGTAGGACAGCAACAGCTTAAGCCATATGCCTTCAATTTATCTTTAACTTTCACTTGCTGAGAACGCCACCTGGTACTGCCAAGTGTTGGGCTATCAATCTTGGAACTATCAGAGCTAGTCTGTTAAATTTGTGCTGATTTGAAACAGTATTGTGATATATGTCTTGTGGGCTTTTGGGGCTGCACTACTCCATTTTTTTTTTCCTATTAAATCACGCTAAAGGATTTGTCCGCACTAGGCTATTGTTGATGGTTGATTTTAGTCATATGTATTTTATGCCTTTCACTCAAAATGAATATGCCCAGGGAAAGGTTCAATAGGTGCACCAGTATTTAATCACAAATCAAATTTCACCAGTCAAATTTCTGGAAGATTAAAGTGCGGCATTGTGCTGTACACTTCATTTTGTGTATATCGGTGAGTCAGTGAAACTATGTGTTTTGTAACGTTCAGGGGTCACTCATTGTAGAAGCAACAAAACAATAAATAAAAAAAGAATTTTCATTTTGAGTTACATATCTTGGAGAAGGAGCAATTTCTATTAATTCATTGTTGTGTAGATCAAGGACAACCCTCCACCATACAGTATGTACACTATGTACCAACGTAATTCATTAATTATATTTTGCTATGCTATTTCGTATATAGGGTTGAAATAATGCCAACTTGAATGTACAGGGCCAGATTTATCATTTGAATAAGCCAGTTTTCTGCTGTGAAAAAGTTGCAAACTGCATTTGTGCGACTTTTTAAACGCCAACTATTTTTTTTACAAGTGACCTTTCTCCGTCAGCCTAACCACTTTCCTAAAATAGGGGTGTGGTGAGGGTAGCAGTGGGGCAGGGACAGTAGTCTCGCCTCATTTAGCATCTTCTACACCAGTTTTCTTATGTAGAAGAACTGTGAAATCTATGGTATGCCAGCCAGGCACGGAATGTCAGGCTGCACCTAATTTATGACAATACATACATGGCCCAGGATACATAGCTGTGCAATGATAAATCTCCCCTTTAGTATTCTAGTTTTTCTTGCCACTAAGATTTCTTTTCATCCACATAGATAAGTCACTGCACATTATACAGAGCCACGTCAGTTCTGACAAGTTGTGACCCCTTCTATTTTCTGATCAATGGGAGTTGGACCTCCATTGATCTGATAGTTCCAGAAAACTTATTTAATTTGTATCAACTCTTTGTGTTTTTTTCTTGCTGCCTGGATTGGGAACCATTAATGTTTACTTCCGAACTCTGTTAAGGTCACGTTGGGCTTATATACCAACCTTATTCATACATTCCCATTTACCAATGTCCTATTGGTATCTGGAAACTGGTATGTGTCACTATAAATTTTTGAAACATACATACAGGCTTCCTATGTAAAGCCATATTGTGGCACACATTGGAGTCTTCTGTAAAGTCAGATATATGCTTCAGGTAATAAGTATATTGTACAATTCCACAGAAAGTGGTAGCTAAATATGAAGAGATATTTAGCATGATTTAAAGGGGTTGTCCTGGCTACAGATATTGATGATGTATCCTCAGCTGTGCTCTGTACAAATCATAGATTCCGGTTCAAACCATGACCAAAACAGGTGATTGGTGGCAGTGCAGGCTGTCATACCCCACTGATCCGATATTGATCCATGTGCCTATACTGATATCTACACCAACCCCTGTCTGGTGTAAATTTCAGTATTCTTTTAAGCCAGAAAACTGGAATAAATATAATAAATGTGGTTGGGCCAATTTTCAGGAAAGTTTCAAGGTGACAAAAAATTTTGCGCAAGTGCTCTTGAAAAATCTGGCTCAAAGGCTCATTTGAAATGACCAAGTCAAAGTCCTGACCTTAATCACATAGACATATTATGGAAGGATCAGAAGCAAGCAGCTGAAGCTGTTTTGTATGGTGGAATGGAATAAACTTCATCCAAGCCAATGTACAGAACTAATTACCAATTACCGGAAATGTTTTGTTGTCTTTTTGAGCATTACATGACCTGGAGAGATTTTGATTTTCAATGAAAGTTCCCATTGAATCACCACAAAGTGAGCTGTTGTACACTGTAAAGAATTGATGCACAAAACAAAATTGAAAATCTTATAAAAAGTATTACTGACACCAGTATACCCATTATCCACTCTTTTGTACTGTATGTATACTCATTTTCTCCGGAATATAACAACACCCACATGTTCTTGTAAACTGCTGTATAAGCACACCACAGGGAAGAAGTACCATGGATTTTGGAGGGCAGATTTTGCTGAAATGGTTTCCAGGTTCCATGACACATTTAAAAAGACCCTAAGATACCCCTATAGTAGACCCCCAAAAAGTAACCTAATTTTGGAAACTATGCCCTCAAGTAATTTTTCTAAGTGTGTAATATGCATTTAAAGACTACAGGAATTTCACAGAATTTAAAAACACTTGTCACTGAATTTACACAAAATATATTTTTATAATGCTGCTTTTGGGTCCTTCCCTTCTTCGCTGTTTGGGGGACTTGTATGTGGTGAAGTGATCCTTAGAATGGGATCGCCGCTCAGCAGCCCTGGAAGCTTGTCTGAGTTTTTTGGTCAGGCTGGTGTGCCAGAGTTTTCTGTTGATTTTTTGGGTTTTGTTGTATGTGAGGTGGGCAACAGAGTCCAGAACTTATTGTGGTGTTAGACAGAGTGGTGACAGCATCTGCGTCCTGGAGGGAACAAATGGTATAGAGTGGCAGAAGAGAGCCAGAAAGCAAGCGAAAGTCAAGATGTTTAAGGTTCCTGCGGGGATGTGCTAGTGTGTGGAACGGGGGAGCAGCAGAAGAGACCAGTGAAGAGAAGGTGAGCAGGTTGTGGTCAGATAGGGGGAAAGCAAATTAAAAAGGTTAAAGAGGCGGGTAGAGATCAGATCTAGAGTGTGACCATCTCTGTGGGTAAGAACCAGGTGTTGAAGTGGTCAAGAAAGATGGTGGCTGGGCCTGGGGGGCGGTAAATGACAGCTACTTGGACACTAGGAATATGGCTTCTTCCTTGCTGGCAAGGATGGAATATGCTTCCTCAGCTAAATGCATTTTTTGAACATTTTTATCAGCATGTGTAAAGAAAAGGAAAAAAAAATAATCTTTACTACAAATCAAAAGAACAAAAAAACAAAAAAAAAACACGCTGAAAACTGATCACAGATCAGAAAAATGTATGACTTTAATCGGTGCTCAGTGGTTACAGGATGTATGCAAGCAGATTCTGTGTTTGTCCTTACAAAAATATATATTATTTCTTTTCTATACTATTTCTTTTTATTTACTATTTCTTTAGTATTTACTATTCTATACTATTTCTTTTCTATTTTTGCACAAACAAAAAAAGAGACAGAGCACAGATGAATATTAATAAAACTGTTGTGCAAAAAACTGACCACAAGTGTTGATCAGTAATGCACAAATTGATCAATGTTTGGTAGTCACAGTTCACACACAAAAAAAACTAGTGCAGGGCTGGCTAAAAAAAAAAAAAAAGTGCCTACAATGCAATCATGGATAACGTCTGCCGAAAGCGGTCGAAGGAGGATGGGAGGTGGCATAGGAATGTAACTTGGGGAGCAGAGGTCTGGAACTGCTTCAGAGGAGCACAGAACTTTTATTCATGTAGTCACTAGATTCGATACGAATCTTGGAAATTTTCCGCTGCAGAGCGAATCCGGATTTTTTGAGATTTGCTTTGTTAGATTCAAAAATGTTCTTAAAGCTTTCTACGCATTCGCTACCTACTTGTCCGATAAATTGTACGCTAATGTTAGGTATAAGTTACTTTATACGCTGATGCGTACGGTTCAGTTAATTAGCAAACTTTTACTGTTTGTTATTCGTGCGGCAAAAAGCCCGGGAAGAAAGCGGTCACCTGACCTAGTGGGAAGGACTTGCTCTGATTGGCTCACAGGCTTGGTAAGCCAGTGACGCATCAGTTGTGCTGCGACTGCTGAGACGAGCAGAAGCACTGTCTGTGAAGTTCTGAGAGACAGAGAACTCTTGTGTTAAAATTGGGGTGTAATTGTTCTGGGAATCCATATTACACATATCAGATACTGCAGGGCCAGTGCAGGGCTAGTAATTAATCAGGCAGGGAGAGAGACAGGGAGAGAGACAAGGAGAGAGACAAAGACCAGCTGCAGGGCCACAGTCAAGTGAAAAATGTCTGGCATTGAAAAGCAAAAGGGTTCCAGCCAGACCTCGAGCTCCAAAAAAAGGAGAAGGTGGCACAGGGCAGCAGCACCAAAGGACCTGTAGCTGGAACTTCTACTTGTAGAATTCGTAATAGTTGGCCACTGTTCCACCAGGCTAATCCACCAAGGCGCAAAATTGTAGTGGAGGAGAAAGTGGATGAGGTAGTGGAGTGGATGGCACACTCATCTCAATCACAGCCGGATGATCTGCTGTCATCTGCTGATACAGTATCATGTAGCCAGAGGTCAGACTCAGAGCTTTCCTCCTGCTCCACCATTCCGCTACAGCAAGGCCCGTCATTTTCGTACGCAATTTATATGCTCATACGTACGTGTTCACATCAGTTGCGTACCGTTAACAACTGTACGTTCGTTATTAGTGTGCGAATGTTTGCAAAAGACCACATAATAACATATGATTTGTACGCAGCTTCGCCAAATAGATTCGTATGAGGTACGAATCTTTTGAAAAGTTCATCTCTAGTAGTCACTAACTGAAATGTCTGCATGTAGATAGGTTCTCACTAAATTACATGCCCCTTTAGTGCTGCAATTGGTTGCTATAGCATACCATCCAATTGCAGCATCTACAGGGGACGCCAAATACCAGTGTCCTCTGTCTAACCTTGGATGCAATTGGTACTGTCCATTTCAGCTCTAATCCTCTCCATTTTGTCCCCCTGCAGACCTCATACTGGCTTTTACAGTGGGGGAGCTGTGATTGGCCAGTCAGCATATGGATTAACCACAGAGATTGGGCCAGAAGGGGGGAGTATATCCTCCCTCCTTCCTTGACTAAGATGGCTAGCTGTTGTGGATATCTGTCATCTTAGCCCAGTTACTGGGTGATTCGACACCATGCCCAGTTTTTGTAGCGCATTACTGAAATGTCTACAAAATAATTAGATATAAATGGCAACTCTTTTAGTTAAAAAGTTATCCATAGGATAAGGATTAGGATTAGGTTGGTGGGGTCCTACCAATGGGACCCCCACTGATCATGAGAATAGGTATATAGTACCTCTCAGAGCCCCCCAAATGAATGGGGCAGCAGGTCTGGCATGCAAACTACCATTCCACTTATCTCTATGAGAGTTCCAGAAATACAGTAGCTGTACTTCCATCTCTGGAACTCCCGTGAAGATGAATGGAGCGCAAGCCTGACCTGCCACTCTGTTCATATCTGGGGGGTCCAAAGGGTATAGGGGGACCATTCTTATGATCGTGGGGGTCCCAGTGGTATTACCCCCACTGATCTAATAGTCATCCCCTCTCCTTTTAACAACTGGAATACTCCTTTAAAGCACAAATAGGACTTGTTCTATAATTTGCAAAACAGAAACACGGATGCGGACAGCCTTAGGCCTCATGCATATATCTGTGTCCAATCTATAGTTTTCAGATTGCACATGGACCCATTCATTTCTATGAGTCCTCAGGAAAAAAAAACGGGAAAAAAAAAAACGGACAGCACACGAATGTCATCCATGTGCTGTCCACATCCATATGTCTATTTTACAAATTATAGAACATTTTCTATTCTTCTCCATTTTGCAGGCAAGAACAGCCATTTCTATAAATGGGACTGATAAAAATGTGGATTGCCCATGGAAGGTGTCCGTATTTTGCAGATCCATGGTTTTCAGACTATGACACGATCATGTGCATGAGGTCTATTACAGCATCTGCAAGTCCAGAAATTCTGATAACTCATCGGCAGTCATAGAGGGTGTTAAGGTAGCAGTCGCCCTTTTACTCTGGTGTGTGACGGTGTATGTATCCCTCTACTACATTAGAAGATAACAGGTTTATAAATGGCTACTGCAGAGTTTGAAATGATCTTCAGGAATTTCAGGTTACATCTCTGTCTATGATCATCTTCAGCCTTAGAAGATCATAACCAGAAGCCTAAACCTCCACCAATTAAGATACATTTTGATTGTAGCAAACAAACATTTTGAAGGACTGTCTTCTATAAAGCTTTCTACAATTACTAGTACATTGTATATACGGCTCTATTGCCATGCTTTGAGCCATAAAATTTCATAATCTGGTCCATCAGCCCTGAACGGAGCCTCCAATGTAGATGTGAACAAGTCCTAAATTCCCATTAATGAAGGATTACATGAGTTTTATTGTAGTTTTTTTTTTTCATTTATTTTTAGCTACCATCAAATCCTACTATAGATCACTGTAAAAATACAAGTAATCCATCTTAATGCTTTTACATGCCTTCCTTTACAGATACAGAACGTCTTTACACAGTGGTATTTCAAGAAATCTGTGACCGATTTGGAAAAAAATACACATGGGATGTGAAATCCTTAGTCATGGGGGAAAAGGCATTGCCAGCAGCCCAAATTATCCGTGATGTTCTTGACCTTCCTATTACTGCTGAAGAATTACTGAATGAAAGTCGAATTATGCAGGAGAAGATATTTCCAACTGCATCCTTAATGCCAGGTATAGTGAAAATTGTACTGTAGGGGTACTGGACATGTTTAATACTGACAATGCCATGTTCTATCACACAAGAAAGTCTTCTAAAACCATCATCTCTGCTCAATCGTTACCATATGTGTGTTGTATGGAGGATCTTACTTAAGAGGAATCTATGTAATCCCTTGTTAGTGTTAGGTCCCGTGCCACTCTGAGATACCTTGACGCGGTGCTCGGGCTCTGGTATGTTCTTGATATAAGAATATATTGGCGAAAGTCTCATTTTAACATCAGCATGAGGGTTTAGCTGTATATTATCAATTGTATTACCGCCGCAGTGCACCTCTTTCCATGATTGTTTGGGTACTGTAGTCCACCCATTCCAGTTATTACTTTAGTTGCCCTCCTCTGAACCCTCTCCAGCTCTGCTATGTCTGCCTTGTTCACAGGAGCCCAGAACTGTACACAGTACTCCATGTGTGGTCTGACTAGTGATTTGTAAAGTGGCAAGACTATGGTCCTGATTTATCATGCCTTCACTCCAGAATTCTGGCATGAAAAAGTTGCAAAATAGGGCTTTTGCGACTTATTTGCACTCTCTTGCGCAAAATTTATGCGTTTGTGCAAAAATATGCGACTTTTACACTCATTTGCGCCAAATTTTGCGACTTTTTGCATTTCTACACCACTCACTCCAGTTTGGTAATGTGGGTGGAAAAGTGGGTGTGGTTACCTATGTTAATGATTTTCACTCCAGATTTATCATTGCGACTTTTTTAAAAAGTCGCAAATAATTCGCAATCTCACTCCAGGAGGAGGGTGGAGTAGGAAAACTGAAGTAGCTTCTCTAGACAAAAGTGTCAGGTTTAAGGACAAGCCACATTTATCAAACAACCTGTGACATTTGATAAATGTGTCAAAGTACTCCATTCAAGCAAAACTGACTTCAAATTTTCTCCTAATGATAAATTCCCCCCTATGTTCTCATCACGGGCATATATGCCTCTTTTGATGCAATCCATTATCTTATTGGCCTTGGCAGCAGCTGTCTGACACTGGTTTCTGCAGCTTAGTTTGCTGTTCCTAAAAATTCCTAGGTACTTTTCCATGTCAGTGTTACCCAGTGTTTTACCATTCAGTATGTACTGGTGACTTTCATTATTCCTTCCTATGTGCATAACCTTACATTTGTCAGTGTTAAACGTCATCTACCACTTCTCTGCCCAAGACTCCAATCTATCCAGATCCATCTGTAGCAGTGTACTGTCCTCTTCTGTGTTCATTATCTTACACAGTTTAGTGTGATCTGCAAAAATTGATATTTTACTCTACAAGCCTTCTACAAGATCATTAATAAATATATTGAAGAGAATGGGGCCCAATACTGACCCCTGTGGTAACCCACTAGTGACAGTGACCCAATCTGAGTATGTACCGGTAATAACCACCCTCTGTTTTTTTTATCATTGAGACAGTTACTTACCCACATACAGACATTTTTTCCCAGGCCAAGCATTCTCATTTTATATACTAACTAGAGATGAGCGAGCATGCTCAGCCGAGCATGCTCGAGTGCCATTTTTGCGTATTTGAGTACGCATTTTAAAATTCGAACGCTAATCATACGCATATTTTAATCTATACGCAAATTTGAATTTGTATGCTATTCATACGCTATTCGTACGCATTTGCGTATAGATTAAAATATGCGTATGAATAGCGTACGAATTTTAAAATGCGTACGCAAATACGCAAAAATGGCACTCGAGCATGCTCGGCCAAGCATGCTCGCTCATCTCTAATACTAACCTTGTATGTGGTACCGTGTCAAATGCTTTGAGAAGTCCAGATATACGACATCCATTGATTCGCTGCGGTCAAGTCTACAACTTACCTCCTCATAGAAACTGATTAAATTAGTTTGACATAACCAATCCCTCATAAAGCCATGCTGATACGGAGTTATTTGCTTTTTTCATTGAGGTACTCCAAGATAGTATCTCTTAGAAAACCCTCAAACAGTTTACCCACGACTGATGTTAAACTTACCGGCCTATAGTTCCCGGGCTCTGTTTTTGGACACTTTTTGAATATTGCCACCACATTTGCTATGCGACAATCCTGAGGAACACTCCCTGTCAATATAGATTCCTTAACCACTTCCCATCTGGGCCATTTACCCCCTTCCTGACCAGGCCTAATTTTGCAAATCTGCCATGTGTCACTTCATGTGGTAATAACTTTGGAACGCTTTTACTTATCCGAGCCATTCATAGATTGTTTTCTTGTGACACATTGTACTTTGTGTTAATGGTAAATTTGAGTCAATATATTTTACCTTTATTTATAAAAAATCCAAAATTTACTGAAAATTTTGAAAAAATTCACAATTTTTTAAATATTAATTTCTCTGCTTTTAAGTTGTATAGGGATATCTAATAAAATTGTTATTAATGAACATTCACCATATGTCCACTTTATGTTGGCATAATTTTGGAAATGTAATTTTATTTTTTTAGGACGTTAGAAGGCTTCGAATTTTAGATGTAATTTTTAAGATTTTCATGAAACTTTCCAATAGTTAATTTTAAAGGACCTTTGCAGTTCTAAAGTGACTTTGAGGGGCTTAAATAATAGAAACCTCCCATAAATGAACATATTTTAGAAACTACAGCCCCCAATGTAATACAAACTGATTTTTACAAAGTTTGTTAACCCTTTAGATTTCCCACAAGAATTAAAACAGAAAGAAGGTGAAATTTAAAAATAAATATATTTTTTTTGCAGATTTTCAATTTTTAATTCATTTTTCCTATAAGATAACAAGGGTAAACCGCAAATCAAACCTGAATATTTATCTTCCTGATTCTGAAGTTTGCAGAAACACCCCATATGTGGTTGTAAACTGCTCTGTGACCGACAGTAATGAGAGGGAGATAGTACAAGCATTTGTGATGGTTTTGACAGCTTGTCAGAGTGATCAAAAGCCTGGAGGCCAGGAAAAAAGGTCTCAGGTTAAAGCTCCATGTTCTTGGCTGTCAGGAGGCAGCTAAGTCATGGAGCTTCTATGTACAGGTGCTGCACACAGGGGGCAAAGCTCAAGGACGTTTTAAAACGTCCATTCAGAGATAGAGATCCACTACCAGGACGTTTATAGTCAATGGGCAGACTGGAAGTGGTTAAATATCACAAATAAGGGTCTGGCTATGACATTAATTAATTCTCTTAGGATACGGGTGTGTATGCCATCCGGTCCTGGTGATTTGTCTATTTTAATCTTTTTAAGAGACCGCTGTACTTCTTCCTGGGTCAGACAGGGCACTTTTAATGGGGAATTTACTTTTATATTCTGAATTGCATCTGACAGTATTTTCCTCAGTGAATACAGTGGAGAAAAAAATATTTGTGCCGTTTGGTTACTTAGAGCGCTGAGAGAATACACTGTACACATAGCCAAGTGTATTCAACACTTCCTCCTGCCGACCTTCTCTGCATTTACTGAAACGCTCGTGCATGTTCATATAAAACTTTCTGCTGGGGAAAAGGGGCAGGAAGAGTCGAGGACGTCACTCTCTCCTTGAATTCACTAGGCTCATTGAATCTGGTGTCACACACAGGATTTTTTTGTGTTCTTTTGCTATTTTTTTTACTTGCTGGTATTTTCCGAGACTTTTTTTAGGCAAAAGAACACTAGCTCCAGTTACATGTAAGTCTGTGAGAAATATTAAATGCAAGACAAACAGGCATTTTTTTTAGTCCATGGCGTTTTTTCAAATCACATTAGGCTCACGGACTGGCTTTATTTGCTCATAGTCTGCCTTTTTTCCCTCATACTTCCCTCTAAAAAATGCTAGGCATACAAAAAAACAGCATTAAAAAATACCAAGTGGTAACACACACTGTATGGACTAAAATGCCTCAAAAAAAGCTGATTAAGTCATGCATTTTTGATCCAAAAATGGGCCAAAATTGCTTGCTAAAATGGACTTCTCTATTTCTACCTGAAATAAAGAATAGATTATTACTTACCAAGCAGACCTCACACCACTACTCCTCTTCTCCCGCCTGGGCTCTGTTAACACAGCTGCAATAGTAACATCACGTAGACAACATGTGACTGCTACAGCCAATCACTGGCCTCAGAGGTGCATTGCTTGAGGCTAGCAATTGGCTGCAGTAGTATATCATTTCCAGAGCACACATATAAGAGGGAACAAGCTTACTAAAGCCTTTCTGCCCTTACAGAGACAATGGGGCAGATTTATAAATGCATATAAAAAAAGTAAAAATATGGGATTCAGGCTACACCATATTTACAGAAGTAGCAAACGTTGACTTAAAATCTCATTCAATGAATACACAGTTGCTGTACCATTGTTTTATACTAGTGCCTCATTCCTTAGCAGTGCGTATGCACTTCACTTGGTTATAGACTGGTGCACCTCTTAAATGATAGCCTAATAATGATCTTCCCATCTTTTAAAGGGGTTATCAAATGAAGACAACTTGTGTTGATATGCCCACTGGCAGGTCCAGCAGACAATTCTTTGAACTGGTTGGATAAAAACACTGCTGCACTGTATTTTGACTGGACAATTATCTGCATATTTGCCAGGTAGCGACCGGATCTCTGCCCAACTCCAATAATGAGGTCTAGTGGCAAGGTTGTAGTATCTGGCAATGGTAGATCCGGAGTACTCTGGCAAGCTGTTCTCTAGCGGACCATACTGTCAGAGATCTCGGCTGCAGATATGAATCTAGCCTAACTTGTACCAGAATACATTGCGCAAGTTCTTTATGTACACTCTAATGTATGTACTGTATGAATGGCCTTGTTGCTACAGTTAAATATCGTTAATATGAATGCATAAATATTCTGATGCATAATGTAACAAAAGCACAGGTGTGGACTGGCCATAGACCCTACAGAGAAATTTCCCAGTGGGCTGATGTCCGGGGGGCCGCCCAAGCCCTTCTATCTGCTGTTGGCCAGGTACATAACAAGCAGTAATGAATGCTATGATAATCAGGTACTCATCTACCCAGCCAATGACCGCACTTGGTCTCCTGAATTCACCTGCTATGGCCTATACCTTACTTCTTAACTTCTTCTCCATATCTTCATTAGAGACAACTGGAGGACAACAAATGGCAGCTATTGATGGCCACCACAGAGGGACAGTTTTGGGGGTAATATATTGTGCTGCACTGTGGTGAGTTTTTTTTTTTTTTTTAGGACAACTTTAAGATCCCTGTCCGCCCCTGCAAAAGGATAAAGGGGCATCTGTCTACAGTTTTGTACCTATGAAACTGGGTAACCTGTTGCATGGGCACTAGGCCGCTGAAAGCACCTGTGTTGGTCCCATGTTCATATGTGCCCACATTGCTGAGAAAAATGATGCTTTAATTTATACAAATGAACCTCTAGGAGTAATATGGGCTTTACTGTTACACCTAGAGGCTTTTCTGTCTCTGCAACTACTGCCTCCTCTCCACCTTGATTGACAGGGCCAGACAGAATTGTCTTCAGGCCTGCCTGTCCTTGTCAATCAAAGTGCAGAGGGAGCTTACAGGTGTAACAGCACACCCTTGTTGCTCCTAGAGGATCATTTGCATATATTAAAACTTCATTTTTCTCAGCAATGTGGACATGTACATGGAACCAACATAGATGCCTTCAGCTGCCGAGTGCACATGTAACAGGAGAGCCAGTTTCATAGCTACAAATCTGCTGACAGATGCCCTCTAAATTATAAGCATAAACAGATAATCATGACTCAGATAAGATACAATGGCACGGCATGATTATACAGTCTCTAAATTGCCTTGAGTTGAGCTGAGTTGAAACTGTTCTCACAGAACACCGGAAACATTTATGACTTCAGAAGTCATAAATGAGGAAATTATAGTATAACTTATGTGATGCAGAAAGTGACAAGTGCCCAGTCAACCATCTTGGCTGAGCATCTAGCTGTGCCTGCCACATGCTAGCTAACAGTAGGAGAGATGACTTATTCATAATGTCAGGTATTTGTCAGTCAGAAAAATATTCATGTATTTTTGTCCTATTTTGTTTTTAAATTGAGCTGATATTATTTCCACTGACGGATAACCGCTCAATTTGTTGCAACTGACATATCGTAGGGAAAACTGCCAGAAGCAGTAGGTGCCACAGTACCTTATATCTCTACTAAATTTAGCTAAATAAACTATTGTACAAAGGTCAAGAAAGCGTAAATGCTTAAGAATGACTAAACTTCCTATGGCTCGAGTGTATTCCGTCCTTACACCGGCTGAATATGATCATCATTGATTGACATGTTAACTAGCCACTTATTTAGGGAATATATATGGAAATAACACTAATTACTATGCATCTTCTATCAACAACCCCTATTATATTGGTGCCACAAAAGCAATCTGCTGATTGCCATGTGTTCCTGTAACCTGTGACAAGCAGCTAATTATCCCATGGGAAGCAGGGGCCGACTGCCCATAGATCCCACCAGAAAACTTCTCAGTAGGTTGATGCCTCACAGCCAAAGACCAGGTACATTACAATTGGACTCCTATCGTTAATGCTGGCAGTATCAGGTACTTATGTAGCTGGCCGACAGCTGGTGCAAATGTCTTTTGCCCAAGCGCCACAATGGAAGTAAATGTTTATTCCTATGTTCCCACACAGATTAGTGGTGATACACTGGGGCTGCCATTTCATCACTTTAATGCTGAGAAACCTTCATTCAAGCTGGTAAATGTAAGTGAGGGCCTCTGAACATGTGAACTTGTATACATTTTTTTTTTCTACCAGACTCTTCAAGTTACAAAAATGTGGTTTTCTGCATTTCCATTTGTTTTCCCTAACATATACTGTAAGTCAAACGGATGCATAAAACGCGATGTGAATCCACCACATTTTGAACTGCAATGATGTATTGTCACAGATAAGTGACTGCTGTAGCAAATCATTTGCTTTGACAATGACCAATTATTCTAACTGTTTTTTGAAAGATTTTAATTGAAGGGAACACTCTTTTAAGCGTTGACATTAATGGGCTTAAAGGGGTTGTCTCACTATTACTAAAGTGAGATGGGACTAGGCCCCAACCACCAGATGGTGGTGGGGTGGACATCAGAGTGGGCTGGTGCTCTGCTGTTTCAGTACTTGGAATGGCTTGCTGTGCTATGATGTTTCTGTAGCTGCCATACACTGCAATGAGAGCTACTAAAACATTTGAGCACTGACCCGCTTTTCTCTTTCCCAGGGTTTAGTCCATCTCATTTAGTAAAGGCGCATTCACATGACCATGCCATGTTCGTCTGTCTGCAAATTGTGGATCCGCAAAAATATGGATACCAACCTTGTGTGTTCCCGTAATTTGCGGAACGGATGACTAGTTATAGAAATGCCTATCTTCTAGAATAGGAGATGCTTTATACTTTTTGCACCAAATATCACTTTGATATTTTTTTTCCCTCTAGTTCAGTTCCAAATTTTAAATACACTAAATGGAATTATGGCAATCAGGTTTAGACTGATCCACCAACAGATCCTCTGGTTAGCCAAGCCTTAGACAAGATGATGCAAGTCTGTTGTATCAAGGATCACACATTCGGCAACTTGAAGCTACCTATAGAAATTTTATAGAGATAGAGATTTTTTTTATTATTTCAAAATTGACCCATTAGCCCATCTGAGGTTTATCCCAAGGATACATCTAAAATCTAATTTTAGGTGCCACCAACCAAATAAATCTACTGAAAACCAACCAGTGGATCACCCTCTTCATCACTAAGGACGACATACTGAGTCCCGCAGCCTGTCAATAGTGCCACCACTTCTCCATAAAAGTCATATATGCAGAAGTAATTCACAGATCTAATAATATACAATTTACTGATTGAAATGGATGTGAAACGTGAAAGTACATTCACTTGAATTCTGTAATGGTATATGAGTGGCCTTCAGGCCGAGAACTCAAGGGGTTAATTTACTGGATGCTGTTGGACAGTCAGTCTTATTTATGAGATTCCATTGTCTTCCACATTCATTTCAGATAATAACAGTGAACTTGAAAACTTTCTTTTCCCCGAAACTGTCACATATGATTATTATCTGCTATCAATGATAGTATGGACAAGCTTTATCATGTAATCTTAGCATTTCTCATTTATTTCCTCTCTCTTTCTCTCACAGGGGTTGAAAAGTTAATCTACCATCTGAATAAGCACAACATCCCAATGGCTGTTGCCACCAGCTCAGCCAGAGTGACATTTGAAATGAAAACAAGTAGGCACAAAGAATTCTTCAATTTATTCCATCACATTGTGCTTGGAGATGACCCAGATGTGAAAAATGGCAAACCTCAGCCTGATGCTTTTCTTGTATGTGCAAAGAGGTTTAACCCCCCTCCGAGCATCGTCAAGGTAAGTGTGAAAATACATATTACTCCCGCCGCTGTGCTAGATTTGAAAATCACACAATCATAACGTAGTTACGTTTCAACCTTATATTTTCGCTTTGCAGGGCAAGGGGCGAAATAGGTTATAGGTTATTTAATGTCTTTTAAAATAGTGAAAACTGGCCAGAAATATTCCCCTTTATGACTCATTCTGTGATGCCTAGAAGGCAGCTTGGACATCAGCTTGCATTAAATGTTACACAAATTATCAAAAAATGACATAATAGTAAAAATATATTGTATAAAGTACATTTAGAAAACAGCAGAACCTAGCAGCATCTTATATGACTTGACGTATTGGATCTTGCCAGATGCAGTTAATACTTCGAGGTAAGGGTAACTGACCGTTTAGCTCACTATATAAATTGTTGTATTGCTTTAAGGCTTGCTGTACAGCCAAGGCACTCATTATCTTGTGCTTACAACCTGAAAACCCGCTGATTTATGTCAGTCCTACCACTCTATCTCACTGCTAAATGGGCATGCAAAGGTTATTCCCATAAGTCCTGCTGTCTGTTTACATAAAACCATTACACTTTCTGAAGAGAATTTAGAAAAAGTTTCTGCAGAAGGAACCAAACGGTATTTGCCTTGTAGGTCTTTTTGCATTTCTGTGGGAATGATATCTGTTTTCCCAGCTTAATGCCTTCCTATGATACCTTGACAACAATGAAACCTCATCTCTTACCCAGATATTTAAGAAGAGAAAAGTCTACATGTGTGTCTATAAATCTATAAGCATCTTATAGCACATAATAATATGTGATAGGATACTTGGAGGGCTCACGTTGCGGCTGTTCACATGCAATATTACCTACTGTACAGTCTTTCTAAATAAGATGGACCCCTCACCTAAACAGGGTGGCTTTAAAGTTGTTGCCAGTAATGAGGACCTATCCTCAGGAAAGGTCTTCAGTGTCTGATAGGTGTTTGAATTGACTCTTCCTAGGTCAGTGACGTCACGTTCATTGGTCAGATGGGCTGTGTTTTGTAAGCTGTGAGGAGGAGGTCACGGTGCTCACCAGAGAGTTGCATCCACTTTAAACAGCTGATCAGCGGGGGTACCAGGAGTCAGACCCCCACCAATCTCTCTGAGAGGATGGGTTGTCAGCAGTAAACACTCAGACAACCCCTTTAAATTGCTTGTTCACCTTTGGGGGGCCTTTCTAATGGAACAACGCCCCAAATTTTGGTTAATGTGTGTTATGTGGTTGACTGCATCAGTGACATACTCTACATGCATCATATGACACACAGAGACCAGAGAGTGGCACCAGCGGCAGGATACTGAATGAGCTTGAAGCCAATGGCAAAGTATGTTTTCCACTGCATGTCCAGTGATGGGGTGAGGGTGGGGGGTGGCTTTTAAGAAAGACAACCCCACAGGTAAAAAAAAAAACCTCTAAAGGACTATTGTCTGCAATAAAATATGAGTAGCACTACAGAGAAAGAGTCCAGGTTGCTATTGTTATTTTCTTGCTGGAGTCTAATCCATTATGTTTGCATGGCACAACAGTCTGGACTGGGCAGCTTTCAGTGCTGACAGCGGGAATATGGGGGCAGTAGGAAATTAATAAACTGATAATTAAGACTATTTATGTGCAGTACTATTCATGTATTGCAGTGTCAGATTGACTTTAAAGTATTCAGATTATTAGAAATTTCCCCTGTCTACTAGAATGACTTGACTGTCAGAACAGGTGAATATGCCCCCATTATAATAAAGTGCACTACCGCTACATTCAAAGTCTATAGGACTACCAGAGATAGCCAAGTGCTATATTTGTACTTCATTGAGGTGGATGGAGTGGAAGTCCAATGCTCTATTTAAAACGAGGACTTGGGTCTACATTTTCATGATTGGTGGGGCCCCGAGTGGTCAGACCTCACCGATCTAACAGCTATCCTCTATCCAAGTGATAACTTTTTCTATTTGGAATACCTCTGTTCCATTGATGGCTTTATAGTATTAAACTTAACTGTAGCAGCCAGTGTCAGGCAGCTGCTGCCAAGTCCAATAAGTTTATTGGTTGCATCAAAAGGAATAGCTCACAGCTGCCATACATTTCTGGCTTCATTTGTGCCAGTAAACTGGCATAAATGAAGATAAATTTGTTGAGGTAGCTGGCCACACCCCCATCCTATCCTTGCGACAGTCACTTTAGAGAAAGAGGCGAGGGTGGCGTAAAAACCAGGAGATGTGACACTTGTTTAAAAAGATGCTATTAAATAGTTGTAAACACATAGGGGGTCATTTAATAAGACCTCTACATAACTTTGGCATACCCACCGCCTGTCTAAATCTACACTAGCTCCCTTACTAGCATGGATTTTCTACACCTAAAACAGTTGTAAAAAATGATGAATGAGACAGGTCTGCCAGCCTGGCCCCTTCCCCGTCCACACCATTCTTGTTTTTTTTAGACCTGACGTGAGTGGGGAAAAGTTGCAGATTGCAGCGCAAATAACCAAAAAGTTGCGTATACAGGCGTATACCATGATGCTGCCACCACCATGTTTGACAGTGGGGATGGTGTGTTCAGGTTGATGAGCTGTGTTGCTTTTACGCCAAACATATCATTTTGCATTGTTTCCAAAAAGTTTGATTTTGGTTTCATCTGACCAGAGCACCTTCTTCCACATGTTTGGTGTGTCTCCCAGGTAGCTTGTGGCAAACTGTAAACGAGACTTTTTAAGGATATCTTTGAGAAATGGCTTTCTTCTTGCCACTCTTCCATAAAGGCCAGATTTGTGAAGTGTTGGACTGATTGTTGTCCTATGGACAGACTCTCCCACCTCAGCTTAAGATCTCTGCAGTTCATCCAGAGTGATCATGGGCCTCTTGGCTGCATCTCTGATCAGTTTTCTCCTTGTTTGAGATGAAGGTTTAGAGGGATAGCTGGGTCTTGGTAGATTTGCAGTGGTCTGATACTCATTCCATTTCAATAGGATCGCTTGCACAGTGCTCCTTGGGATGTTTAAAGCTTGGGAAATCTTTTGGTATCCAAATCTGGCTTTAAACTTCTCCACAACAGTATCACGGACCTGCCTGGTGTGTTCCTTGGTCTTCATGATGCTCTCTGTGCTTTAAACAGAACCCTGAGACTATCACAGAGCAGGTGCATTTACATGGAGACTTGATTACACACAGATGGAGTCTATTTATCTTCATCAGTCATTTAGGACAACATTGGATCATTCAGGGATCCTCAATGAACTTCTGGAGTGAGTTTTCAGAACTGAAAATAAATGGGTCAAATAATTTTGCACGCCCCAGTTTTAATTTTATTATTACAAAAAAAAGTTTAAATAATCCAATAAATTTCGTTCCACTTCACAATTGTGACCCACTTGTTGTTGATTCTTCACCAAAAATTTTAAATGTTATATCTTTTTGTTTGAAGCCTGAAATGTGGCAAAAGTTTGAAAAGTTCCAGGGGGCTGAATACTTTCGCAAGGCACTATATCTGTTGGTAAACGACTTCCATAGTTTGCGACTTTTTAACACCATTTTTCAATCACAAGGGAGATTATAAATCATTTCTATAGTCCTGTCACTTTACAAATCACTAGTCAGACATCACATGGAGTACTGTGTACAGTTCTCTGCTCCTGTGAACAAGACAGACATAGCAGAGCTGGAGAGGGTTCAGAGGAGGGCAACTATAGTAATAACTAGAATGGATGGACTACAGTTCCCAGAAAGATTATCAAAATTAGGATTATTCAGTTTAAAAAAAATACGACTTAGAAAATATATCGGGGGGCAGTATAGAGATTTCACCCATGTTTTATGGGATAGAAGATTTCTCCTTCCACATAGAAGAGGATTCTTTACGGTAAGAGCAGTGAGACTATGGAACTCTCTGCCTGAGGAGGTGGTGATGGTGTATTCACTAAAAGAGTTCAAGAGGGACCAGGATGTACAGTTAGGGCCAGAAATATTTGGACAGTGACACAAGTTTTGTTATTTTAGCTGTTTACTAAAACATGTTCAGAAATACAATTATATATATAATATGGGCTGAAAGTGCACACTCCCAGCTGCAATATGAGAGTTTCCACATCCAAATCGGAGAAAGGGTTTAGGAATCATAGCTCTGTAATGCATAGCCTCCTCTTTTTCAAGGGACCAAAAGTAATTGGACAATGGACTCTAAGGGCTGCAATTAACTCTGAAGGCGTCTCCCTCGTAAACCTGTAATCAATGAAGTAGTTAAAAGGTCTGGGGTTGATTCAGGTGTGTGGTTTTGCATTTGGAAGCTGTTGCTGTGACCAGACAACATGCGGTCAAAGGAACTCTCAATTGAGGTGAAGCAGAACATCCTGAGGCTGAAAAAAAAGAAAAAATCCATCAGAGAGATAGCAGACATGCTTGGAGTAGCAAAATCAACAGTCGGGTACATTCTAAGAAAAAAGGAATTGACTGGTGAGCTTGGGAACTCAAAAAGGCCTGGGCGTCCACGGATGACAACAGTGGTGGATGATCGCCGCATACTTTCTTTGGTGAAGAAGAACCCGTTCACAACATCAACTGAAGTCCAGAACACTCTCAGTGAAGTAGGTGTATCTGTCTCTAAGTCAACAGTAAAGAGAAGACTCCATGAAAGTAAATACAAAGGGTTCACATCTAGATGCAAACCATTCATCAATTCCAAAAATAGACAGGCCAGAGTTAAATTTGCTGAAAAACACCTCAAGAAGCCAGCTCAGTTCTGGAAAAGTATTCTATGGACAGACGAGACAAAGATCAACCTGTACCAGAATGATGGGAAGAAAAAAGTTTGGAGAAGAAAGGGAACGGCACATGATCCAAGGCACACCATATCCTCTGTAAAACATGGTGGAGGCAACGTGATGGCATGGGCATGCATGGCTTTCAATGGCACTGGGTCACTTGTGTTTATTGATGACATAACAGCAGACAAGAGTAGCCGGATGAATTCTGAAGTGTACCGGGATATACTTTCAGCCCAGATTCAGCCAAATGCTGCCAAGTTGATCGGACGGCGCTTCATAGTACAGATGGACAATGACCCCAAGCATACAGCCAAAGCTACCCAGGAGTTCATGAGTGCAAAAAAGTGGAACATTCTGCAATGGCCAAGTCAATCACCAGATCTTAACCCAATTGAGCATGCATTTCACTTGCTCAAATCCAGACTTAAGACGGAAAGACCCACAAACAAGCAAGACCTGAAGGCTGCGGCTGTAAAGGCCTGGCAAAGCATTAAGAAGGAGGAAACCCAGCGTTTGGTGATGTCCATGGGTTCCAGACTTAAGGCAGTGATTGCCTCCAAAGGATTTGCAACAAAATATTGAAAATAAAAATATTTTGTTTGGGTTATGTTTATTTGTCCAATTACTTTTGAGCTCCTAAAATGTGGAGTGTTTGTAAATGTGTACAATTCCTACATTTTCTATCAGATATTTTTGTTCAACCCTTCAAATTAAACGTTACAATCTGCACTTGAATTCTGTTGTAGAGGTTTCATTTCAAATCCAATGTGGTGGCATGCAGAGCCCAACTCGCGAAAATTGTGTCACTGTCCAAATATTTCTGGCCCTAACTGTACTTCTGGAGTTATTTCAGGGAGTTATTCTGATTGCTTCATTGGAGTCGGGATCTGGATCAACTTGTAGGATAACAGGCTGAACTGGATGGACAGATGTCTTTTTCAGCCTTATAAACTATGTTACTAATACACTTCTTATTAGATGGGAGTAAAAACTAAAAAAATGGATTTGACATTTAATTTAGGCAATATTCTTATGTGACTACTTGGAACCAACTTTCATTGTCATACTCCGCTATCAACTATTTTTAGAAGTGAAATAAGGTAAGTTTTCTGCGTGCACTCAATGCAGGAATCAATTTAAGCTACTTTAAGCTACAGGACCATGATTCTTCCAAGATGTAGAGAAATAAAGGCCAGAATATATGTCAATGTCAAGATACAACTTTTTCAGAATGCTTCTAACTTGTGTAACTATTCCACAGAGCAAACTATCCCTGTGAGGATATTAGAGGGTCTTCTCTATACAAGAAATGATAAAATATCACCCTGGGAATGTCTTCCTTTTTCTTTTTAATGCAGTAAGTTCTCAAATATGTCAAAAGAAAAAATCTGTTAAAATACATACAATATACAGACTGCTCTATAACCACTTCAGTAAAAGATGTTGAGCAAACTGACATTTGTTTCATACCCACCTCAGAGAAGAAAGAAAAGAACATTAGGCGAGAAAATAAAATAGATACTGGCATATTCCTTTTAATGGAATAGCACTTAGTACATAAAATGTGTGTTAGAAAATATACAGTATGTAATATGAAAAATATTTTGCTGAATCATAACATTCTTTTATAACATTTTCTTTAAATTTAAATTAAATGTGGAGCTTAAAACCTTGCTTATATGTTAGAGGTGACTTGAATTACACCTTTTTGTTAGACATCAAGAGTAGAAGTATTGGTGGTACCCTTAAGGTACAGCTGTATAGGGCACATTTTACGGAGTGGAATTTCTGCAGCAGATTTTGGCAGACAACCTTAATTTTTTCCAGATTTTGTTGAGACTGAAAACTGCCTATAGCTTACCTTGGCAAAGGCAATATTCTAGATGCAGGCATATCTAAAGTTCGCTCAGTATTAGAGGGAAAGAACGAAAAAAGGGGAAGCACACAATAGGGTAGTATGATGAACACAATTTGTGTAGTCAAAAGTGATGAGAATGGAGCCTCACCTTATGGGGTTGTGCTAGAAATAGGCACAAACCTATTGTAGACTTTTGTAGAAAAAGACCTTCAATCACCAGGTATGCAGCCGCAGAAGTAGTATCTTTGAGATGGGATGCCCAATCCCACAAAGAGATGCTTATGGAAAAGACGGTTCTGCTTTGGCGCAAAAGCATTGGCGTAGACAGTCCGTGAAGTATAAAGTGATCTTCTTTATTTTTACAAATAACGCATATACATAAAACAATGCATTTCGGGGGAATCTAAGTTCCCCTTCATCAGGTTACAAGGTCTTGGCAGAAGCAATAGCACTATGTGAATATTGCTGTATTCTAAGTCTATGGAGTGGGCTATGTAATACCATGTATCCCTTAAAGGCGTTGTCCCATTTTTTTTTCTTTTTAATTCTTTTTATTAGTTTTAAAAGTATAACAAAAGTACATCAATTCTTGCGCAATACATGAAAGTAGCATGAATCTTGGATTAAAGTTACATCAATAAAACCCAACATGCCATCCAGCTTTCCACGTCTTAGACATCTGTCCATATTAAACCGAAGAGTCCATAACTTGAAGATGCTCCATGATGTCACCTAATGGAAATTGTTGTATTGCTCAAGCCATAACTCGTAACCAGAAATAGGAGTGAGGTATGGGAAGGGAAGGAGGGAAGAGGAGATATAGAGGTACAAGGTATGAAGGGAAACCACCTTGAAAGGGAGTGTCAGCTTGAATCAGGAACTAATGTACGGGTGGGATAGAGAAGAAAGTGCAAGGAGAGGTGAGACAAAGGAGGAGGGGGAGGGGAAAAAAAAGGGGGGTGAACAAATTCCCCAATTGAAGAAATTGGGGATATAAGTTTTCCTCCTGGAACTAAAACAGTCAATATGTGTGATGTCTCAATATTATAATTGTTACCTACTGTATCCTAAAGCCCAAAGCCTGTGTTGCCTATAGCTGTTTACTTATTATATCCGGGTCTAATTCTAGCTCTAACATTTCACAAGTAACACCCATGAGCAAGAATGAGATATTCCCAAACATCTCTCATCTCGCTGACCAAGGGTGCCATATTTTTTCATACTTGTGTCTGTTCCTAAGTTCCCAGTGGGAAAGCTCTTCAAGGCGTGCTACATCATTAACTTTATTTGTCCAATGGGAGATTGTGGGGACTGTCTCTGATTTCCAGTTTCTGGCAATAATCAGTCTAGCACATGCAAGTAAGATCCTAACTAAACACTTTCCTTCAGGGGAACCTCCTTTAGGTATCAGTGATAGCAGAGCAACCGCTGGGGTGAAAGGCAGAGTATAACTGGAGGATTTGAATAATGACAAGATTGACTTGAAAATCTCCTCCCAAAATCCTCCTAACTTGGGGCAAGACCACCAAATATGTAGGAAATTTCCGACATGCTGCTGACACCTCCAGCAAATGTCTGTTGTAGTAGAGTACATTTTTTTTAATTTCTCTGGTGTGAGATACCACCGAGTAAGTATTTTGTACGCATTTCCTTGTATTTTAATACATCTAGAAGTAATTTTGGGAGCTAATTTTCTTGACCTCATCCGGACTAAAAGAGAGCCCCAAATACCTCTCCCATTCTTTGATAAAATACAATGTGTTAGGTAATTCCCACTCTTGTAAAGCTCTGTTTATAGTGGATAGTGGTCTAGATGGAGGTTGACTCTGTGATAATAATTTCTCAAACCATGTAAGATCTGAGGACTGTCTCTTCAGCAAGAGGTGTTGTTTAAGGGCTGCTTTAATGTATTCATATTGGAGTAAATTTAGATGTGGAATCTGGAGGTTTTCCTCAAGCTCTGGCTGTGCCAGAAGGGTGCCATCAGCACCTAACACGTCATCTAACAGTTTCTTGTTTGTCTTGATCTGAGGAGGCAGTGACTGAAATCCTGGGTCAACATGTTTAAAGCAATCACTAACCCTAAGCAAGGGAGATGGAAACCCAGCACAGTGGGACCTAATTGAATCATTTTTCCACAGTTTCAAAGTGACTACAGCTAGCGAACCAACGTTCTCAGATTCTTTTATGTTTTGTGGGTCTGCAAATATCACATGTCTCAGAGGAAGCTGCAATAGATGTTCCTCCATTACAATCCATTTTTTATGAGACGGTTGCCTAATCCAGTCTATAATACGTGCAAGGTGTACTGTTTTGTAACATCTGTGCAATGACGGAAAACCAATGCCACCTTTGGAGAATGGTAATTGTAGAATCTTATTGGAAATTCTGGGTTTGGTATCTCCCCAGACATACTTAGAGCAAATCCTGTGAAACTGTGAAAAGAACTTACTAAGGAGTCCTATCGGCAACACCTGGATTAAATTAGCCATTTTAGGTATATTCAATGAAGCAAAAATATTTTTCCGTCCTATCCATGACATAAATGTGGGAGACCAAGAACCCAAAATGTCTGGGATCTCCTTTAACAAGGGTAGATAATTGGCTGCATATAATTTGTTAAAGTCCGGGGTGACATTAATTCCCAAAAATTTTATCGAGGTATTGGTCCATTCAAAAGGGAAATTCAATTTGAGTTGTTCAATAGTGTAGGCAGGTACATTAATACCTAATGCCTAAGACTTCATGGGATTTATTTTATGATTAGACTCAAAACCGAAAGTCTCAAATAACTTTAAAATAATTGGAAATGCTTGCTTAGGGTTTGTTACCAATAATAATAAATCATCCGCGTAAGCCGCTTGTTTATATTCTTCTCCGCTGCAGATCAAACCTTTCAACTCTTCGCACTGCCTTATCGTTTGCAACAGGGGTTGTAGGGTTAAAATGAAGAGGATTGGAGACAATGGGCACCCCTGTCTAGTTCCGTTGTTTATTTTAAATGCAGGAGATAGGATATCATTAACTCTTATATAGGCACACGGGGAAGCATACATAGAGAAGATGGCCTCAATGAATGTGAATGGGAAGCTAAATCTTGCAAGAGTGGCGCAGACAAAAGGCCAAGCCACCCTATCAAAGGCCTTCTCCGCGTCAGTCCCCAGCAGCACTAGCTGTTTCTTCTTCTGCCTAGTGAGACTAATAGAGTTTAGTATCTTGTACATGTTATCTCTACCCTCTCTTCCAGGGACAAATCCAGTTTGATCAGCATGAATTAGATCACCCAATAAAGGTTTAATTCTTGCTGCTAAAATCTTCGCGTATATCTTAACAATTCAATAAAGATATAGGGCGGTAGTTGGAACACAGGGTAGGATCTTTCTGAGGTTTGTGTATCAGCGTAATGTGTGCCGCTAGAGACTGAGGCGAAAAAGGGGCCCCTGCCAATGAGGAGTTGTATGCCTTGGTTAGAAAAGGTGACAATATTCCAGAAAAGGAATGATAGTATAGTAAGGATAGACCATCAGGGCTAGGTGCCTTTCCCTTTGCCATAGATTTTAAGGCTAAGGTTAGTTCCTTTTCTGTTACAGGATTTAGTAAAGTATGTGCTTTTTCTTGGGGAATAGTAGGCAGAGCCAAACCTTGTAAGAAGCTGTTAGTAAGTTCCTTTTTCTTTTTCACGATAGCCTCTGGATCAGTTACATTTATATTATACAAAGAGGAATAATACTTATGGAAAGCTTTAGCTATATCTGAATCCTCCGTCAAGACAGAGCCTCCCTCCCCTTTAATAGCCAGTATTCTGGATCTTCTTCTGCGTTGCTTTATCAAGGCTATCGTGAATTTGGTTGGTTTATTACCATGGGCAAAAAACTTCTGTCGTAAAGACAAGTAATATTTCACAGATTGAACATTCAGAACATTTTTAAGCTCTTCCCATTTCTCATTTAACTCTGATAGATATTTATCCGCAACGGAGCGTTTGTGCGCAGATTCTAATTCGGATATGTCATTATATAGCGTAGCAATTTTTTCTTTTCGCATCTTATTTTGGTGGGAGGCAATTGAGATGAAAACTCCTCTCACGACAGCTTTATGAGACTCCCATAGTAAATGCGGGGATATGTCCTCTGTATCATTAAACTCGAAAAATTCCTTCAGGGCATTTTCTACTTTCCTCTTAACTTCAGCACTATCTAAGATGGTCTCATTGAGTCGCCAAATATAATCTTTCGGTTTTGTGTTGGGGTAATTGAAAGACAGAAATACAGGTGAATGGTCAGATTGTACCATAGTACCTATCTGTACTTCAGAACATAATTGAACATGTTGTATCGGAAGGAACCAATAGTCTAATCTATGGTATGAACAGTGAGGCGCTGAGAAATGTGTGTAATCTCGTTGATTAGGGAATAATGATCGCCATACATCCATCAGATTACTTTTCTTCAAAGTTTTTTTAATAAAGGATAAAGTCCCATATGAAATTGCCGAATTTCCGGTGGAAGAGTCCAGAGCCGGGTCCAAGGAAACTTTAAAATCTCCGGCCAACATAGTGACTCCTTCTCTGAACTCCTCCAACAGCTGCAAGGTCCTTCTGAACCATGGCTTTTGGGCAGAGTTAGGGGCATAGATATTATCAAACGTATAAAGATGTGTATCTATATATCCCTTCAGAAATATGTATCTACCCTCCTTGACGCATTTCATTTCCGTTAGTTGGAAGGTAGTATGTTTGTGAAAACCAATGCTGACTCCAAGTCTGATGGAGAATTGTGAGGTACTGTGGAACCACATCTTATATAATGATCTAGAGAGGTCTGGTGTCTTTTTATGTTTGAAATGTGTTTCTTGTATGAAAACTACATTAACTTTATCTTTGTGGAAGTGTCTGAGAATTTGGCTTCTTTTTGGTGGGGAGTGAAACCCCCTGACATTGTATGTCATTAACCTGAGGCTAGCCATTTTTTAAACATTATATGACATTTGGGTGTCGGTGTGCGTAACCTACCCTGTTGGGTCTTTATCCATGATAGAGGCTCTATTGATGGTACAGTAGTGTTGACTATGTGTTCCAGGAGGAAAGAAGTAGTAAAGGGAACAGGAATTCGAACTGCAATAACAGAAAAATACATTAACAGCCAATAATAAATTGAAATAAATTTAAATACTAGGAGCAATCCATACTCCTGGGGGAACCTAATCAGGTTCAGGAACCAACGCCATTTTAGGTGGCGTGGTAAACACAGGATACACAACATATTCAATTAAATGAAATAAAATAACATGAAACAGTGGTTATACACAGGAGAACTACAGATGAAATCGATAACTTCCCCTGAATAAGAAAATACTAAAAGGAAAACTGAGTAGTGCAGTGTCCTGCGACATACCAGCGAGAAAACACAGGCACCTGCACCTCTGAGATCCCTGAGATCCCATCCGGCTCTGGCCACTGCAGAATTCCGCCCTCTCTATATGTCCCGACCATCCTCCATATTAACAAAAGCCTCTCGATATCTGGTGTAAATGAAATAGCAAGAGGAAAGAAAAGGTCAGGTGTCTGAGTGTCGGAGCCGTACAGGTTCAGATTATATCACGAAGAACTGATATAAAAGAATAATAACATATGAGACAACCTATAGAATTATTCAGTCTCCTTCTGACAATAGCCGACGTGGAGTCAGCCTTCCTGGTTTTTTCCTGGATCTCTGTGGCTTCACATGGCTAACCACTTCCCAGGGCGTAGGGGGAGTGAATCCTGACGGGACATACACATCATTGGTGGAGGCCCAATCTGGAATGTCTAAGTCTTCCCTTTCTAGTGTTGCTAGGACTCCCAGGAGATCTTTATGCTCTCTGATGATCAGCTTTTTATCCTTCCATGAGATCAGCATTCCAAACGGGAAGAGCCATCTGAAGGCAATTCTTCTTTGTCGGAGATGGTCTGTAAGGGGTTTGAGTATACGTCTCTTATTCAGTGTTGCTGGGGCGAGGTCCTGAAAGAATAGAACCGTAGATCCTTCGTACTCAATTTCTGAGCATTCTCTGGCTTTTTTCATAATAAGCTCCTTTTGTGTAAAGTTCAAGAACTTGCATATTATATCACGAGGAGGGTCTGTGGGTTTAGGTCTGGGTCTCAATGCCCTGTGGGCTCTTTCTAGGACTATTGGCTCAGAGTAGTCCTCTCCTAAGAGTGAGGCGCAGATCTTTGTGACTGCTTTAGGTACAGCATCTGGAGCGACAGATTCAGGGACACCCCTTATTCTGATGTTGTTACGTCTGCCCCTATTGTCTTTATCTTCAAGATGATTGTATAGGAAGTTAACATGAGTTAACTTTTGATACACAGATAGGACATCTGAATTTTTCTTGGTATAATCAATAATTTCAGCTTGGGTGGATTCCAGATTTTCTACTCTGTGGCCTATTTGTCTCATCTCTTTCTTGATTTCTGAAAGTTCATCTAGCACCGGGTTTAAAGCTTTTGCGAGTGCCTGCGAGATGAAGGATCTTGAGATGAGTAAATCTGACGAAGCTTCTGCTCCTTCTCCGGTGTCACTCTCATTATCAGATTGCATTGTGGATGGGCGGTTGATATTACTCTTAGTTTGAGGGGTCTGAGTTACAGCCACAGGCTGTGGTTTTTTCATCACAAATTTGTTTAAATCAGACTGAGATAGAGAGGGATGAAATTGTTGTTTAGAAGGATCCGAAGCCGGTCCCTTATATTTCCCAATCTTGACCATATGGACAGAACCTCTTTCCCCTTAATGCGGTATAGATCTCCTTTGTGTGTATAACCTATTCCATTCTCTGGTCTAGTACATCATTTTAGCTGGTTGTGTAGCACTTTTTATGAAGAATGCTGAGGGTTTCAAACGATCAGTCTGTTAAATGACACTTTGGGCCGTTGTTGGCGTGTCTGATATGCCACTGCCGGTACCAATTATTGCCCCCTTTCTATTCCAGCACTATGCTGCAGACCACCGAGTGGTCCTGTGTAAGAATTGAAGCAGACTTCCTTAAACTTCTTCACATTGCCCCACATAAGCAGCGTGTCTACCTTAAATCCCTCCGGGTATCCCCGGGCCTTCCCGCCACTCAAGTTCTCACTGCTGCCGACTATCCGCAATGGCTGCCAGGCCGCATCCCGCTCGCTGTCTCCGGTTCTCCGTTGGATGCACTGGCACCGTCTTCTCCTTCCCCCTCCTTGCGTCTGGATAGTACAGATGTCTTCACTGGGTAAGCAGTAGTGTAATGGTAGACCTTCTGCCGGGGTTCCACTGAAAATCGAGGCCAAGGCCCGGAACATCTAGCTAGGCCACAACCCCTATTCCTTGCACTAGAAGCTATTAACTTGCGTCTATTCCACCGGAATGTGTTAGGGATGTAATTAGGCTGGTTTTGATGAATTTGAAGCAACCGAAACAGGGCAGATGACGTTAGATGAAATCAACCCTAACGGAGCAGCTAGAGGACGCGTCTTCCCTGTTCAACAGCTAGGCCACGCAACGGGTTGTCCTATTTTGCCGTTCCTAAGGCTAGATGGAAGTAAGTGAGATCACAAAGAGGCCAGGAGACAGCCAAGGAAACAGCATAGCTTGCTGGGCTAATCTGTTTCTGTAGCTCTCATGCACCACAATGAGATTTAGCCCACTCCACTGTTTCCTGGCCTCCCGATGGTCAGCGCTTATTCCCATCTGAACATAGTAATGGTGGGATGGGGCAACCCCTTTAATATATTCATTTGAAACGCTTGGTGTTTTTATACATAAGTTGCCACTGCAGGCAGTTCCTTCTTTGTAAGTGATTTCCCCCTTTTATCTGGTATTAGTCTAGGGTACACTGGTGTGTGACATCTGTAGTGGCCAGGCTCACCGAATAGAGATGATACCGTAGGAATTAATGGGATTGCATCATGAGTACAAAAAAAAATCTAATACTGTTGGATTTTTTCCACTTCTGTTAGCTGAATTCTGATTCCTGTGACAGCCCTGGTACACATACATGAGTTTCCTCAGGTTCTCCAGATCCAGTGATGGTGGTAGTTGGAGATGAGCACTTCCATTCCATAGTTTAGCTCCTTAAGCTTTTTAAAAGTTGGGTGGTATATGTGTGTAGTTTATATATGGTGTATTTATGTGTGTTGCATATATCTGATGTATATGTAAACATGTGTCATGATGCTGCATATCCGCCGTTGAGTAGGGAACCTGTTGTTGTTAAAGGAGATCTGTTTTTAGAGTTTCCTGGAGTCTTCTCACCTGTGGATGACAGATTGTTACCTGAGTACTTACCTGTCTGTCACAACACTGATGTTACCATCTCTACTATGCTTAGACTGGTTGTAGGCCCTTCCTCTCAGAACCTGGCATGATGTGTTCACAAGTCTTCTTGTTCATCTGCATATACAGTATATGCTGCTGAACAGAGAGACCCGGGAACACATCTGGTCAAGACCTACTGTAGGTGAACAAGCCCACCGCCAGTCTGAGCATAGTGGAGACTACAGCATCGGTTGTGCAACGGGCAGCTAAGTACTGAGGGAATGATCTTTTATTCACCGGCAATAAGAATCAGAGATTTTCTTAAAAAATAAACTGGAAAACCCTTTTAAGATCAGAATTTGTTACATTTTTCCTTTTTCATTGTTTATAACATGGAACAGAAACAGGCAAGCAATAATAGCAGCAGAATGCTGCATTACATACATTTACCCTTGGGAAAAGTTGACCAGTTCAGAAAAAGCACTGAATGAACAGATTCTATGGCTCAGTGTGATGATACCCCGTACATGCTTCAGTTTCATAAGCAATGCTGCTGTAAGAGACTTGTGCTAAATAGTCTGGAAAAGGCTAAATGGGATCAAGCTGTATCCCACACAAAGCATCACTAGAACATCCAGACAGAGGTTTGTAAAGTGTAGGCCTCTCATCTGACATTTAATCAATCCACAATATAATGAGCTAACATATAACAGTTCTACTCAACAAGGGATAAAAACATTGAAAGCAGACAACTTTCTATAGTTATGTCTGGAAATTCTTTATCTGTCTATAAATATTGTCTTTCAGGATGTTCGCTGGCTTAAATGCACTCTATGAGTGCATTAACTCATTAGGGGTTTTCCTAACTTTTTTATTTTTCCGTTCGCATATCCATATGAGGGCTTGTGGGACAAGTTGTACTTTCTAATGCCACCATTTAATATGGTATACAATGTAGTGGGAAGCAGGAAAAAAAATTCTAAATGGGGTGCAATTGGAAAAAAAATGCAATTCCTCCTAAGTTTTACTGGTTGTGTCCCGACGGCATTCCCTATGTGGCTAAATTGACCTGTGCGCTTTATTCTCTGGGTCAGTATGATTACAATGGTACCCCATATATATATATATATATATAGGTTTTATATGTTTAAATACTGAAAAAATAAATTAAAACTTTGAAAAAAATGTTTTTACATCACCATATTCTGACAACCATAACTTTTTTTATAGTCATTTCTACTGAGATGTGTGGGGGCTAATTTTTTGAAGGATGATCTCTAGTTTTTAATTATAACATTTTGGAGTGTGTGTGTCTTTTTGATCACATTTGATTCCATTTTTGGGGGGTTAGAGAAATTATGAAAAAAATGGTGAATCAGCCATTTTGATACTTTTTTTTCTGTTACAGCCTTCACCATGTTGGGAAAAAATATATATTTTAATAGAATGGCCATTTTTAAACATGGTGATACCCATGATGTTTATATTTTTATTACTTATGTTTTATTTTTTTTTAATAAGGAAAGGGGGGGGTGATTTCAATTTTTAGATATTTTTTTATATACAGTACCTTGCGAAAGTATTCGGCCCCCTGGAACTTTTCAACCTTTTGCCACTTTTCAGGCTTCAAACAAAAAGATCTAACATTTTAAATTTTTGGTGAAAAATTGAAATGGAAGGAGTATCAGACCACTGCAAATCTACCAAGACCCGGCCGTCCCTCTAAACTTTCATCTCAAACAAGGAGAAGACTGATCAGAGATGAAGCCAAGAGGCCCATGGTCACTCTGGATGAACTGCAGAGATCTACAGCTGAGGTGGGAGAGTCTGTCCATAGGACAACAATCAGTCCAACACTTCACAAATCTGGCCTTTATGGAAGAGTGGCAAGAAGAAAGCCATTTCTCAAAGATATCCATAAAAAAGTCTTGTTACAGTTTGCCACAAGCCACCTGGGAGACACACCAAACATGTGGAAGAAGGTGCTCTGGTCAGATGAAACCAAAATCAAACTTTTTGGAAACAATGCAAAACAATATGTTTGGCGTAAAAGCAACACAGCTCATCACCCTGAACACACCATCCCCACTGTCAAACATGGTGGTGGCAGCATCATGGTTTGGGGCTGTTTTTCATCAGCAGGGACAGGGAAGATGGTTAAAATTGATGTGAAGATGGATGGAGCCAAATACAGGACCATTCTGGATGAAAACCTGTTGGAGTCTGCAAAAGACCTGAGACTAGGATGGAGATTTATCTTCCAACAAGACAATGATCCCAAACATAAAGCAAAATCTACAATGGACTGGTTCAAAAATAAACGTATCCAGGTCTTAGAATGGCCAAGTCAAAGTCCAGACCTCAATCCAATTGAGAATAAGTCGAACGATCAGAAAAATGCTGGTCACAAATGTTCTCCATCCAACCTCAAAGAGCTCGAGGTGTTTTACAAGGAAGAATGGGCAAGAATTTCAGTCTCAAGATGTGCAAAACTGATAGAGACATACCCCAAGCAACTTGCAGCTGTAATCGCAGCAAAAGGTGGCGCAACAAAGTATTAATGCAAGGGGGCCGAATAATTTTGCACGCCCCACTTTTCAGTTTTATTATTACAAAAAAGATTTAAATGATCCAATAAATTTCGTTCCACTTCACAATTGTGACTCACTTGTTGAATCTTCACCAAAAATGTAAAATGTTTTTTTTTTTGTTTGTTTGAAGCCTGAAATGTGACAAAAGGTTGAAAAGTTCCAGGGGGCCGAATGCTTTCGCAAGGCACTGTATTTTTTTACTTTTTCATGTTTTTTTTTTTTTGTAGCCACTCTAGGAGCCTACAATGTCAACTACTTTGTTTTTTCCCATAAGGAGTATAGTAATTCTCTTATTGCTCATCTCCTATATTGGGCTGCCACCTGCTGGCCAATATAGTAACAGCAGCTCTAATACACTATGTCTCTACAGAGAGACCCAGCCTATTAGAAATAATTATCAGCATCCCCAATCACACTTGAACAAGGCCCCTAAGCCTGTTGCGGACATTAATCATGGGCCTCTGCTGTTTGAAACAGCAGAGATCTGTAGGCTATGGCACCCACTGCTCGTGCAAGTAGGCGCTATGTTTCAAGACCCCACTAGCGCCTTACATGTACTGTGCTAGTAGTGAAGGGGTTAATATGCTAAAGCATACCTGAAAGGGGTCAGTATGGCTGGAATGTTGCATGCTTCACTCATTGCTGTCTGTTTTGACTACTAGATATAACTGTTAGTTCTCAGGGAGCCAAGCACCTTGTACTTGAATAGTGGTTGTGGATATATATATATCAAGCAAATAGGGCTTCTGTACAAGAACATGGGTTCCAAATGAAAGCCTGGTCACCATGATACCATGAAAGCCTGGTGTGCCCATAGGGGGGGAAAAAAACATAACTTACCTACTGACATTCACTGTTTCAGCACCATAGCTCCAGTCCTATGACTGGTGTTACCAATCAGTGGCCTCAGAAGTCACACAAGCAAGAATGGCCCCAGAGTTTACCTGACTGGTTTTGATGTCACATAGTTCATCAAAACAGGGCAGGAGAACAGCCTGCCGGATCCGTACTAATACTAATGCTAGCCCGTGTGTGCCACCGGAAGTCCGCTCCGGCCCTATTCAATATAATGGGGCCAGGCCGGAGGTCTGGTCGCAGCATGGCAAACATGCCAAGAGGCGGCCAGATAAAAACTACAGCATGCTGCAGTTTTTGTCCAGATGTCTCTCAGCATGCTTACTGCGCTGCAGCACTGTAATGGGGATGGGCTGGAACAGCCTGCTGGATCTGTACTAACGCTAGCCGATGTGTGCCGCCGGACGTCCGCTCCGGTCCCATTCACTATAGCGGGGATGGGCCGGAGGTCTAGCCATAGCACGGCAAACATGCTGAGAGGCAGCCGGACAAAAACTGCAGCATGCTGTATACTTTCTAATGGTATCATGTAATATTCCATGCAATGTATAGGGAAGGTGGAAAAATACCAATAAGGTGAAATTGGAAAAAAAATGAAATTATGCCATTTTTTAAGGGTTTTATATTTTATAGTGTTCTGTGTGCAGTAAACATGAAACATTAGGGTGCTTTGCGACTTCTTAAGGTTACTAGCACAACCTTTTTGTGACTTTTTACATTTTTACACCACTCCATTTTGAAAAGTAGGCTGAAAAGTGGTTAGTTATGTCGATGAATTGTTAAGGTAGATTTGGGACTGGGGAAAAAAGTTCCAAAGTTACTCCAGTGGGGAGTGGTTGAGAAAACTGGAAAAGCAAAGTTGTTAGTTTTAAAGATAAGCCAAATTTAACAAACATGTGCCGTTTGATAAATTTGGCACAAAGTACCCCAACACAGACTCAAGAATAACGGACTTCAAATATTCCCCTCATGATAAATTCCACCATAATCTTTATTTTGCAGTTCAGCATTATTAGAGAGATAAAAAAAATTACATAGTTTTTGTTTAAAGGGGTTGTCTCACCTTCCTAGTTGCTGGCTGCCTCGCTGCTCTCAGGGCCTCTCTTTCCTGCTTGCTGGGGGCGGGGCTGAACTCTGAGATGCAAAACAAAGCAGGCTTGGCAGGGAGGAGGTAACCCCGCCCCCTGTCTGTGCGTGCTCGCTCCCGAGGCTGTCAGAAGGAGATTCTTTATTAGCCTCTGAGAGAGCAGCAGCAGAGCAGAGCAGATCGTGACATCCAATGGTAAGTTGCTTGTCACGATCTGTTCTGTGTGCTGTGTAAAAGTTCACCCTCCTGTCATCAACAGTTTACTCTGCCCAGTAATGACTGCAAACTATTCTCCCTGTCACTACTGTCCCTGCAATGTAGTTGCATTTATCTCATTGCTTCTCAGATGTGTTGGCCCCCTCCTCCATTATTCATGTCATTATCATGCCCCCCCCCCCTTGACCATGTCTGTATAATTCTCTCCCAGCCTCCTCTATTATTGTTATCAGTATTATGCTCCCCCACCTCCACCATTGATCATGTCTGTATAATGTCTCCCAGCCTCCTCCTTTATTCCTATTAGGATTACTACTCTGCCCCTCCACCACTAATGATGTCTGTATAATTCTCTCCCAGCCTCCTCTATTATTCCTATTAGAATTACTACTCTGCCCCTCCACCACTAATGATGTCAGTATAATTCTCTCCCAGCCTCCTCTATTATTGTTATCAGTATTATGCTCCCCCCACCTCCACCATTGATCATGTCTGTATAATACTCTCCCAGCCTCCTCCATTATTCCTATTAGAATTACTACTCTGCCCCCCACCACCACTGACTATGTCTGTATAATTCTCTCCCATCCTCCTCCATTATTCCTATTAGAATTACAACTCTGCCCCCTCCACCACTGATCATGTCTGTATAATTCTCTCCCAGCCTCCTCAATTATTCCTATTAGTATTACGCTCTTCCCCCTCCACCACTAATCATGTCTGTATAATTTTCTGCTATCCTCCTCCATTATTCCTATTAGTATTACGTTCCCCCCCCCCACTGATCATGTCTGTATAATGCTCTCCCAGCCTCCTTTATTATTCCTATTAGTATTACGCTCTTTCCCCACACACACACACACACATTGATCATGTCTGTATAATTCTCTCCCAGCCTCCTTCATTATTCCTATTAGAATAACTACCCTGCCGCCTTCACCACTGCTCATGTCTGTATAATTCTCCCAACCTCCTCTATTATTCCTATTAGTATTACGCTCTGCCCCCTTCACCACTGCTCATGTCTGTATAATTCTCCCAACCTCCTCTATTATTCCTATTAGTATTACGCTCTGCCCCCTTCACCACTGCTCATGTCTGTATAATTCTCCCAGCCTCCTCCATTATTGCTATTAGTATTATGCTCCGCCACCTCCACCACTGATCATGTCTGTATAATGCTCTGCCGTCCTCCTCCATTATTCCTATTAGTATTACGCTCTGCCCCCTCCACCACTGATCATGTCTGTATAATTCTCTGCCATCCTCCTCTATTATTCCTATTAGTATTACGCTCTGCCCCCTCCACCACTGATCATGTCTGTATAATGCTCTCCCAGCCTCCTCCATTATTCCTATTAGTATTACGCTCTGCCCCCTCCACCACTGCTCATGTCTGTATAATGCCCTCCTAGCCTCCTCCATTATTCCTATTAGTATTATGCTCTGCCCCCTCCACCACTGCTCATGTCTGTATAATGCTCTGCCGTCCTCCTCCATAAATCATGTTCATATCACACGCCGTCCCTCTGCTGCCATGTTTTCCTATAAAGCTGAGTCAGATCACAGTGTCTTATCGTAGCTTCCTTGCTTTTTGATCCACTCCATATTGTACGGAATGATCACCCATTGAAGTCAGTGCGTGTGCACCACAGCACATGGTTCACACTGTGTAGTCCGTGAATTGAAGCACAAAATTTTGTTTCCTCAACATGGGCATGGATGGCTTACAAGCTTTTAGATGTGCCCTGAAGGCTCATGTACAAGAGCGTTTGTGCCCCGTGCCCATAATGCGGGACATCATTCTGCACAATACGGAGCAGATCAAAAAGCTCTATAAAGCACTTTCCTTAGTTTTTGAATCTAGTGCTAGTTGTATTGATTGGCTCCGCATCAGGGCTGCCATCAGGAATTTCGGGGCCCCCTACAGGCAAATTTTGCGGGCCCCCCCCCCTTTCGGGTAAACTTTACAGATTGCAAAATGGCTAACTTTTTTTTCTTAACAAGTCGCATCATTGTGTTTATTATCTCTGTACAGTGACATCACTGTGTTTATTATCTCTGTACAGTGACATCACTGTGTTTATTATCCCTGTACAGTGACATCACTGTGTTTATTATCCCTGTACAGTGACATTACTGTGTTTATTATCCCTGGACTGTGACATCACTGTGTTTATTATCCCTGTACGGTGACATCACTGTGTTTATTATCCCTGTACGGTGACATCACTGTGTTTATTATCTCTGTACTGTGACATCACTGTGTTTATTATCCCTGTACGGTGACATCACTGTGTTTATTATCCCTGTACAGTGACATCGCTGTGTTTATTATCCCTGTACTGTGACATCACTGTGTTTATTATCCCTGTACGGTGACATCACTGTGTTTATTATCCCTGTACTCTGACATCACTGTGTTTATTATCCCTGTACTGTGACATCACTGTGTTTATTATCCCTGTACGGTGACATCACTGTGGTCTGTGTTTGTGTGTTTGTTTTCTATTTTTCAGGGTCGTGAATGCAGAGGACTACGTCGGATTCGGTGGACTACGTCGGACCAGCTTTTTTTTTTTTTTTTTTTAATAAAATGGTCATACAGGAGTCTGGGGGAGTATTTATTTCAATAAAATGTTTTATACTTGTGTGTGTGTATTGTTTTTTTTACAATACTACAGTTTTAGTAATTATGGCTATCTATGGACGGCCCTGATTACTAATACTGGGCTTAGTGCTTGCCAGTATGGCAGGCCAGCACTAACCCCAACATCTATTACCTCGGCACCCACCGCCACCAGGGGTGCCGGGAAGAGCCGGGTACCCGCAGGACCGGACCTTCTAAATTGAGGGTCTGGCTCTGGGGCGGCTGCAGGCTGGTACCATTAGGCTGGGAAGGGCCAATAACCGTGTCCCTTCCCACCCTGGTAGTGCCAGGCTGCCGCTGCTGGTTGTATCTGGCTGGTGAAGGAAAAAAGGGGGGGACCCCACGCCATTTTTTTTTCAAAAATTTCATTATTTTAAAAAAAAATGGCGTGGGGTTCCCCCCTTTTTTCCTTCACCAGCCAGATACAACCAGCAGCGGCAGCCTGGCACTACCAGGGTGGGAAGGGACACGGTTATTGGCCCTTCCCAGCCTAATGGTACCAGCCTGCAGCCGCCCCAGAGCCAGACCCTCAATTTTGAAGGTCCGGTCCTGTGGGTACCCGGCTCTTCCCGGCACCCCTGGTGGCGGTGGGTGCCGAGGTAATAGATGTTGGGGTTAGTGCTGGCCTGCCATACCGGCAAGCACTAAGCCCAGTATTAGTAATCAGGGCCGTCTGTAGATAGCCATAATTACTAAAACTGTAGTATTGTAAAAAAAAAAATACACACACAAGTATAAAACATTTTATTGAAATAAATACTCCCCCAGACCCCTGTTTGACCATTTTATTAAAAAAAAAAAAAAAAAGCTGGTCCAACGTAGTCCACCGAATCCGACGTAGTCCTCTGCATTCACGACCCTGAAAAATAGAAAACAAACACACAAACACAGACCACTTACCTCTTCCTGCACTGGGATAATACACACAGCGATGTCACTGTACAGGGATAATAAACACAGTGATGTCACCGTACAGGGATAATAAACACAGTGATGTCACCGTACAGGGATAATAAACACAGTGATGTCACAGTACAGAGATAATAAACACAGTGATGTCACAGTACAGAGATAATAAACACAGTGATGTCACCGTACAGGGATAATAAACACAGTGATGTCACCGTACAGGGATAATAAACACAGTGATGTCACAGTACAGAGATAATAAACACAGTGATGTCACAGTACAGAGATAATAAACACAGTGATGTCACCGTACAGGGATAATAAACACAGTGATGTCACTGTACAAGGATAATAAACACAGTGATGTCACCGTACAGGGATAATAAACACAGTGATGTCACCGTACAGGGATAATAAACACAGTGATGTCACCGTACAGGGATAATAAACACAGTGATGTCACCGTACAGGGATAATAAACCTCAGATCAACACCTTGTGCCCCCATCAGACCTCAGATCAGCGTCTTGTGCCCCCATCAGACCTCAGGTCAGCGTCTTGTGCCCCCGACCTGTTCTGCGATGGCGCTGCCATCAGGCTCCCCGCTCCACTGTCTTCCCTGCAGGCGCACACTATGACCTGACGCTGCGTCAGGTCATAGTGCGCGCCGGCAGGGAAGACAGTGGAGCGCGGAACCTGATGGCAGCGCCAGCGCAGAACAGGTAAGTATGCTTTTTTAAAGTGGCTGGGTGGGCTGATCTGAGGTCTGAGGGGGGGCACAAGACCCTGGTCTGAGGGGGGCAAAAGACGCTGACCAGAACCAGATGTGTACTTCTCAGGCTCATGAAGCACACGGACACAGCTCTACACCTAAAAAAAAAAAAGCTAAAACCACACATAACTCCTCAATTATACTCACTTGTCCTGGTGTCCAAGTTGTCCTACCGGCTGGCGCGGTCTCCCCTCCGGGCGGTCTCCTGAGGAACGGCACAGGCGGCGCGATTACGTCATCACGCCGCCCACGTCACAACAGTGCGCCGCCCACCGGAGCCGGACTCGCATCTAGATGGCGCCGCCTCACCTCTCATTACAGGTGAGCGTGCGCCCCTGCCGAGTCCCGACACGACAGCACCCTCTAACCCCCGGCCCGCGGCGGCCAGCGGGCCCGTTAACATGGCAGCAGGCAGAGCAGCAAAGGCAGGTTGACATGCAGGCGGGCCGCCGGGCCGGGCCCCCCCCATGTGTCCTAGAGTCCGGGCCCCATACGGCAGTACCAGTTGTACTGCCCTATCGGCGGGCCTGCTCCGCATACACAAATGTCGTGCATCCACCCTTTCCACGTTCCTTGGCTGTCCACAGAACCAGGCACACACTCTTGAGTATGTAAGCCCTAAAGCCTCGTTCACATTTATGTGTGGAAATAATGTCGAAGAAAAAATAACTACACATTGCATGAGTAAGGATGTCTGTGCAGCATCCGTGTTTGCTTTGTGTGTGTGTTTTTTACCCTCCATATAGCCTCATGCCAAGTCATATCCATATTGGAGCCTGTAAACAGCAGGTGCACAATATAGGGGGACAAGCCCACTTAAATGGATCCGCAATCTGGAAGTAGCGCTGCGGAACTAGAGTTAGGTGAGATCAAAAATATTATCACGATAACGATATTAAGAAATTTATCGCAATAATACCAATTAAGAAGAAAACATTTGGGACCACAAGCAGACAATATAGTGTGTAAGGTGGTGGGCCACAAGGAGACGTTATACTGTATGGGGGCCACAAGGAGACGTTATACTGTATGGGGGCCACAAGGAGACGTTATACTGTATGGGGGCAGCCACAGGGAGACGTTATACTGTATGGGGGCAACAAGGAAACATTATACTGTATGGGGGCAACAAGGAGACATTATACTGTATGGGGGCCACAAGGAAACGTTATACTATATGGGGGCAGACACAAGGAGACATTATACTGTATGGGGGCAACAAGGAAACATTATACTGTATGGGGGCAACAAGGAGACATTATACTGTATGGGGGCCACAAGGAGACATTATACTATATGGGGGCCACAAGGAGACATTATACTGTATAGGGGCAACAAGGAAACATTATACTGTATGGGGGCAACAAGGAGACATACTGTATGGGGGCCACAAGGAAACGTTATACTATATGGGGGCCACAAGGAGACATTATACTGTATGGGGGCAGCCACAAGGAGACATTATACTGTATAGGGGCAGCCACAAGGAAACGTTATACTATATGGGGGCCACAAGGAAACGTTATACTATATGGGGGCCACAAGGAGACATTATACTGTATAGGGGCAGCCACAAGGAGACATTATACTGTATGGGGACAGCCACAAGGGGACGTTATACTGTATGGGGGCAGCCACAAGGAGACGTTATACTGTATGGGGACAGCCACAAGGAGACGTTATACTGTATGGGGGCAGCCACAAGGAGATGTTATATACTGTTTGGGGGCAGCCACAAGGAGACGTTATACTGTATGGGGGCCACAAGGAGGCTGGGCTTGTTCTGCGGAATGCAAAATTCGGTCTGCGATGCACAGGCACTAACCATAGGGCCACTGTATGTGGACGCATGACCCATTCACTTGAATGGGGTCCACACCACAAAAAAGTAGTGAATGCTCTACTTTTTTGCTGTGCAGAGGCATGGACAGAAAACCCAGTGCTTCCTTGGGCTTCTGCCTTTGTTCTGCCCCGCACCATATCTAACAGATTGTGGGCTCATTCATGAATTCGTGAATAGGTCCACATCTGTGATACGGTGTGCATATGGCTGGTGCCCATATATTGTGTACCCGCTGTTTGTGGGCCGCAATATGGACATGGGCCCTTAGTGTGGGTATCTTACATTTAAAAAAATCCATCCTATGCCATTTTCGGATGGGTACATTAATTATATCCTCTGGTGCATCTGAAATTAAACCCCAAAAAATAGTTAAAAAAATTATATGACAATATTTTCGTAGATATATATATATTTTATTCAATATACTGAGATACCCCCCTCTTCACTCTGTATACTGAGAGATATTCACAGAAATAAAGAAAATATTATATATATATATATTTTTAATAACAAACACACATAAAATATATAAAAATACATCTTTATCTCTCTACTTTCTATATATAGAGAAATATGTATCTATATATAGAAAGAGATTCACATAAATAAGTAAATGTAAAAAATTACAATAAATCTGCATATATATATATAGTGATAGATTTGTTCTTATTTTATAATATATATCAGCATGAATGTAGGATGTTCAACAAAACAGCATATACTGTAGATGATGCAGATGATGTATATAATTTCATAGAGTGAACAGTATTTTCATTACAAAGATTTCAGATCCTATAATGTAAATTATGGGGAAATATAAGGTGATTACTTACAGAAAGCTTGCCAGCAGCCAGTTTGTGAACATAGAGAGGAGCCAGTGTGTCAGCACGGGTCTGAACTTCTAGTACTGACAGGTCGCATAGCATTATACTGGTTTATGATGCTATGTAACCCTTAGAGGTCTGAAATGTATTAGATGACACTGACAGCATTAGGTCAGTGTCATCTAATACATTCAAGACCTCTAAGGGTTACATAGCATCATAAACCAGTATAATGCTATGTGACCGGCGGCACGGACACACTCACTCCTCTGCAAGGGGCCAAGGAGATAACAGTTACTTGCTTGCTCAACACCTAAATGTCTCCAGATAAGGTTACTTGGAGACAGCTGCCTAGAGTAAGTGCATATAATTATCTTTATCTATAACAGTTACGGGGCTGTAGCGTATCCCCTGTAACTGTGATGATCTCTGTGAGGTGGCCAGGTCGGGAGTGAATGAGCATGCGCAAGTGGTAGTGCGTGCTCGCTCCTGTGAACGCCGGCCAGCTCTGCAGCCAGAAAATAGAGGACAAGTGCGCTTGCGCGGCCACCGCTCCTAGCATTACAGCGGTGGCCGTAACCCCTGGAAACGAGCATGCAGTTTTGGGGTAAGAATATAAGATTTACAGGAGTTACATCCAGATTTGAAAATGGATGTATATTGAAGAAACCTTTACTGGAGGGCAAAGAATGGATATAAAGTGGATTATGAAGGTGAGACAACCCCTTTAACAATTTAAAACCATTTTAAAAAATGTAAAAAAATTTTGAACAAAAAAAAAATCCATCTACAGCGCTGTATAAGGGCTATTTTGTGGGATGAGGTTTCATTTCCATGTTCCTATTAAACGCTGCCACAGGCAAGGCTCAAAAAGGACTTTGTTATGCCAGGCAACAACTGATAAATTTACGTATTGATACATTTTCTAATTTATATGGATCCATTAAAAAATTTTCTGAGCTAAATGATTTCAGAGCTGTGTTTGTTTCTGAGGATGACAAATTGTTCTCTGGTATATTTCTGTTTCATTCTTTAGATCTCAAACTCATCATCCAAATGTCACCAGGCAAAATATATATTTTTTTCTTTTTCTGGACAGTGCTGAAAGCAAGCTGATTAACTTTACAGATAGCATGGGACCAATACAATGGATGTGTATTGCTCATTGCCTTTGAACATGAAAGAGTTAATTAAAATGCCTCCCCTGATGCTTGTTGTACAGTTGCTGAAAATAGGAACACCTGAGGTATGAAACTAGGGATATCTAACAGGCAAACGTAAGATGCTCATTCATCATTCTGAAAAGTCCTTTATTATTTGTGTTCCTCAAACATCATGTTTCTTGATATCTTTAAAATCCTACAATTAGTAGATATACGGAATTACCTTATTTCAGATTAACAATAGAGATGAGCGAGTAGTGAAATATTCGAAAGTTCGAAATTCGATTCGAATAGACCGCGAAATTCGACTATTCGACCGAATATCGAATCCCATTAAAGTCTATGGGAAAAAAATGCTCGCCACTTGGAAATCTCAATTCGACCACTTGGAGGTCACCAAGTCCACCCTGGAACCTCAGAAAAGGATGCCAACACTGCTGGAATGCAACTGGGACAGCAGGGGAAGCATGTCTGGGTGCATATAACGCGCCCAAGTCGCACTATTACGCCACTATCACAGCCTCTCAACAATACACTCCAAAGACAATCTAATCTCTCTGTAAAGTGAGACCATACAAGGAAACCTTCTTTCCTCTACATTGCCATGGACCCCAAGCCAAACTAGACAAAAAAGAAGATGAAATTCTGCACCCCTTAAAATCACGTTGCCTATGACAACCACAGATGGCATAGGCAAGGGGGAAAGCAAATAGACCCCACCCCTAATTGTCATTGTGTGTGTGTGTGTGAAATGTGGTCAGACATGTCTTCTTTAAAATGTAAAAACAACTCAAACACATGCAGAAGCCTTAAAATGCCCAAATTGTTGGCGCTAGAGATATCAGTGACCCGACCTGGCCCAGTGTCATGTCTAGCAGGTAAAGCAGTGGGGATGTGGAGGGATGCGTAGGACCGCAAAAGGCAGGAAGAGGCCGTGGGCTGGCCAGAGGCTCATGGAAAATTTTGTGGAGGCCCAAGAGGTGAGACCTGTTAAAGATTTTGTGGAGGCCCAAGAGGTGAGACCTCTTAAAGATTTTGTGGAGGCCCAAGAGGTGAGACCTCTTAAAGATTTTGTGGAGGCCCAAGAGGTGAGACCTCTTTAAAATTATGTGGAGGCCCAAGAGGTGAGACCTCAAAGATTTTGTGGAGGCCCAAGAGGTGAGACCTCTTAAAGATTTTGTGGAGGCCCAAGAGGTGAGACCTCTTAAAGATTTTGTGGAGGCCCAAGAGGTGAGACCTCTTAAAGATTTTGTGGAGGCCCAAGAGGTGAGACCTCTTAAAGATTTTGTGGAGGCCCAAGAGGTGAGACCTCTTAAAGATTTTGTGGAGGCCCAAGAGGTGAGACCTCTTTAAAATTATGTGGAGGCCCAAGAGGTGACCTTAAAGATTTGTGGAGGCCCAAGAGGTGAGACCTCTTAAAGATTTTGTGGAGGCCCAAGAGGTGAGACCTCTTAAAGATTTTGTGGAGGCCCAAGAGGTGAGACCTCTTAAAGATTTTGTGGAGGCCCAAGAGGTGAGACCTCTTAAAGATTTTGTGGAGGCCCAAGAGGTGAGACCTCTTAAAGATTTTGTGGAGGCCCAAGAGGTGAGACCTCTTAAAGATTTTGTGAGGCCCAAGAGGTGAGACCTCTTAAAGATTTTGTGGAGGCCCAAGAGGTGAGACCTCTTAAAGATTTTGTGGAGGCCCAAGAGGTGAGACCTCTTAAAGATTTTGTGGAGGCCCAAGAGGTGAGACCTCTTAAAAATTATGTGGAGGCCCAAGAGGTGAGACCTCTTAAACATTTTGTGCAGGCCCAAGAGGTGAGACCTCTTAAAATTATGTGGAGGCCCAAGAGGTGAGACCTCTTAAAAATTATGTGGAGGCCCAAGAGGTGAGACCTCTTAAACATTTTGTGGAGGCCCAAGAGGTGAGACCTCTTAAAAATTATGTGGAGGCCCAATAGGTGAGACCTCTTAAAAATTATGTGGAGGCCCAAGAGGTGAGACCTCTTAAAAATTATGTGGAGGCCCAAGAGGTGAGACCTCTTAAACATTTTGTGGAGGCCCAAGAGGTGAGATCTCTTAAAAATTATGTGGAGGCCCAAGAGGTGAGACCTCTTAAAAATTATGTGGAGGCCCAAGAGGTGAGACCTCTTAAACATTTTGTGGAGGCCCAAGAGGTGAGACCTCTTAAAAATTATGTGGAGGCCCAAGAGGTGAGACCTCTTAAACATTTTGTGCAGGCCCAAGAGGTGAGACCTCTTAAAAATTATGTGGAGGCCCAAGAGGTGAGACCTCTTAAACATTTTGTGCAGGCCCAAGAGGTGAGACCTCTTAAGAATTATGTGGAGGCCCAAGAGGTGAGACCTCTTAAAAATTATGTGGAGGCCCAAGAGGTGAGACCTCTTAAACATTTTGTGCAGGCCCAAGAGGTGAGACCTCTTAAAAATTATGTGGAGGCCCAAGAGGTGAGACCTCTTAAACATTTTGTGCAGGCCCAAGAGGTGAGACCTCTTAAAAATTATGTGGAGGCCCAAGAGGTGAGACCTCTTAAAAATTATGTGGAGGCCCAAGAGGTGAGACCTCTTAAACATTTTGTGGAGGCCCAAGATGTGAGCCATAAACATATACATTTTTCTTATTTACGGAGCAATTCTACGGCGGTTAAGGAGGAGGAGGAGGAGGTGGAGGAGGAAATGGCACTTCATACAGATGGCACTTCACTTTTGGCTGCTTTCCACGGTTGGAGAAGCAAAGTCCGGGTCAATCCACTTGCTGTTCATTTTGATTAGCGTCAGCCTGTCCGCACTGTCGGTTGACAGGCGGCTGCGCTTATCGGTTATAATGCCCCCGGCTGCGCTGAACACCCTTTCTGATAGCACGCTGGCGGCAGGGCAGGCAAGCACCTCCAAGGCGTACAGGGACAGTTCCAGCCACGTGTCCAACTTGGAGACCCAGTAAGTGTAGGACGCCGAGGGATCGGGGAGGACAGGGTTACGGTCTGCCAGGTACTCCCGCAACATCCGCCGATACTTGTCCCTCCTGCTGATAGCGGGCCCCGCAGTGATGGAAGTTGCACGAGGGGGTGCCATGAACGTGTCCCACACCTTGGAGAGTGTTCCCCTGGTGGCTGTGGGCCTGATTGATGTTGTTGGGACTCTGGGAGACCCTCTCCTCTCTGCCGCCAGCGATGGTGGGTGGGAAAATCTCCATCATGTTCTGCACGAGTTCCCTCTGGTATTCCAGCAATCGATTCGTCCTCTCCTCTACCGGAATAAAAGAGGAGACGTTATCTTTATACCGGGGGTCCAGGAGTGCGAAGACCCAGTACAGTTTGTTCTCCACTATCCGGACAACACGTGTGTCCCGGGAAAAGCAGCCCAGCATGAAGTCAGCCATGTGTGCCAGACTCTGAATAGGCATGACCTCACTGCCCCCACCAGAAGGATCACTTGCCATTTCCTCCTCTTCCTCTTCCGCCTCCTCTCCGCCCCATCCGCGCTGAACCAATGGGACGCACACAGCCTGACTGCTACCCTCGCCGCCAGCATCCTCCTCCTCTTCCACAGCCACCTCCACGTCGTCCTCCTCCTCATCCTCCTCCTCCTGCAACTGCCACCGTGAAGCAGACAAAAGTGTGGTCTGACTGTGTAGCTCCGTTGCGTCTCCTCCTACCCCCGTCTCCTCTGCGTGCAATGCGTTCTCCCTTATTGCGATGAGCGATTCTTTAAGGACGCCTAGGAGCGGGATGGTTACGCTCACTATAGCGTCCTCGCTGCTGACCTTCTTGGTGGACTCCTCAAAGATACGCAGTACATCGCATATGTCTGCCATCCATGGCCACTCATGGTTGGCAAACTGAGGGAGCTGAGTTGGAGGCACGCGTGGATTCATTATCTGGTACTCCATCAATGCTCTCTGCTGCTCACACACCCTGGCCAACATGGAATAGGTGGAATTCCAGCGAGTGGGCAGGTCGCACAACAGCCGATGTTCAGGCAAATGGAGGCGTTGCTGGAGTTTTTTTAAGCTAGCAGCAGCTACAGTTGACTTACGAAAGTGAGCGCACAAGCGCCGCACTTTCACCAGTAGCTCTGCCAGGTTGGGGTAAGTCTTCAGAAATTTTTGGACTACCAGATTAAAAACGTGGGCCAGGCATGGTACGTGATTGAGTTCGGCAAGCTCCAGAGCCGCCACCAGGTTACGGCCGTTATCGCACACGACCATGCCTGGTCCTAGCTGCAGCGGCGACAGCCACATCTCCGTCTGCTGCAATATGGCGTCCCTCACCTCTGGGGCGCTGTGCTTCCTGTCGCCCAAGCTGATGAGCTTTAGCACCGCCTGCTGACGTCTCCCCGCGCCAGTGCTGCAACGCTTCCAGCTAGCGGCTGAGGGAGATGTTAAGGCACAGGAGGAGGAGGAGGAGGAGGAGGAGGAGGGGGGTTTATCAGAACCCATGCTGGCAATCTTGGGCGGGGGTGGTAGGTAGGCCGTCTCTGTTTGCGACCCCGTCCCCGCTTCCACTACATTCACCCAGTGTGCCGTCAAAGAGATGTAGCGTCCCTGGCCGCAAGCGCTTGTCCACGAGTCGGTGGTCAAGTGGACCTTTGCGCTGACTGCGTACCTCAGGGCCCGCCTGATGTTACGCGACACGTGCTGGTGCAGGGCGGGGACGGCACTCCGGGAAAAGTAGTGGCGGCTAGGGACGGAATAGCGAGGTGCGGCAGCCGCCATCAGGTCGCGGAAGGCCTGCGTCTCCACAAGCCTAAACGGCAACATCTCCAGGGCCAGCAGTTTGGAGATGTGGCAGTTTAAGGCTTGGGCTTGGGGGTGACTCGAGGCGTACTTCCGCCTGCGGTCGAACGCCTGCGAGATGGACAGTTGTTGGGACGAGGAGTGTGAAGGTGCAGGCGAAGAGGCGGGGGAAGGGGAGGCTGAAGGAGAAGGCCCCAAAGTAGCCGAGGCAGATGTGGAGGTGTCCTGGCTGGAGGTCTGGACCGCAGTGGCAGCACACAACAAAGGGGAAGAGGCAGTGGCAGCAAGACCGGGCGCAGGTTGTATTGCGTTTGCTCTCTCCCACTCAGCCCAGTGCTTGACTTCCAAGTGACGCCGCATGCCTGAGGTGGTCAGATTGCTCTTCTCAGAGCCCCTACTCAGTTTTGAGTGGCAGAGTGTGCAAACCGCGCTCAGTTTGTCATCCGCACAAACATTAAAAAATCTCCACACCACAGAAGTACGAGGCCTCGATGGGGGAGCTTCACGCGACTGCCCGCTGCCGGGAACAGCTTCGGCCGTGCTGGCTGTGGCCTCACTACTCTGTCTGGACTGTCCTCTGCCTGTGGACATCCCTCTGCCTGTGGACATCCCTCTGCCTCTGGACATCCCTCTGCCTCTGGACATCCCTCTGCCTGTGGACATCCCTCTGCCTCTTGCTGCCTTTTTCGGTGCTGCGCAGACCACCACCTCTCCACTGCTTTCCCCGCTGGACATCACCCCTGGCCAAGTGGGGTCGGTCATTTCGTCATCCACCACCTCCTCTTCCTCACTCTGCTCCTCCTCCTGCCCACTGGACATTCCAACAGCCTCCCTTGATGGCAACTGCGTCTCATCATCATCATCGCTCATGATAACAGATGCTGGTTCAGGGTCCACATCAGCAGGAGATGGCGAAAACTCAAGTGTTTGGGCATCACTACAAACAAATTCCTCTGCTAGCTCCTGGGATTCTTCCGGCACATCTGAAAAAGGACCCGAAAAGAGCTCCTGGGAGGGGTCAAGGGTGGGATGACTCTGTTGGCCAGGTGTGGAGGAAGGAGGGTCAGAGTGAGACTGTGTGGATGACTGGCTGGTGGACAACTGTGTGGAAGCGCTATCGGCTATCCATTGCACCACCTGTTCAACCTGCTCAGGCCTCAACAGCGGTGTAACTCGCCCCCTGCTTAACTGTCCCATAAAGGCAGGGATTCTGGATGAGTGTGATCCTGGCTGACCCTCACCAGCACGCATTGTATCCCCACTGGCTTCAACAAGGCCACCAACAGCATTTCCGCGCCCCCGTCCTCGTCCACGTCCGATTCCGCTAGCCCCCCTCCGCATTTTATTTTTTTTTTGTTGCAAATACAATATTTGGGTATATAATTAGGTATGTGAAATAATTTAGCAAGAGAACGCACAGTACAGTGGCCTATTAAAAGGCCTAGATATTGTATATTTCAAGGTACACAGCCGTGTAGTAACAGAACAGACGGTGGGTATTTACACCAGGTATGTGAGATAATTTAGCAAGAGAACGCACAGTACAGTGGCCTATTAAAATGCCTAGATATTGTATATTTCAAAGTACACAGCCGTGTAGTAACAGAACAGACGGTGGGTATTTACACCAGGTATGTGAGATAATTTAGCAAGAGAACGCACAGTACAGTGGCCTATTAAAATGCCTAGATATTGTATATTTCAAAGTACACAGCCGTGTAGTAACAGAACAGACGGTGGGTATTTACACCAGGTATGTGAGATAATTTAACAAGAGAACGCACAGTACAGTGGCCTATTAAAATGCCTAGATATTGTATATTTCAAAGTACACAGCCGTGTAGTAACAGAACAGACGGTGGGTATTTACACCAGGTATGTGAGATAATTTAGCAAGAGAACGCACAGTACAGTGGCCTATTAAAATGCCTAGATATTGTATATTTCAAAGTACACAGCCGTGTAGTAACAGAACAGACGGTGGGTATTTACACCAGGTATGTGAGATAATTTAGCAAGAGAACGCACAGTACAGTGGCCTATTAAAATGCCTAGATATTGTATATTTCAAAGTACACAGCCGTGTAGTAACAGAACAGACGGTGGGTATTTACACCAGGTATGTGAGATAATTTAGCAAGAGAACGCACAGTACAGTGGCCTATTAAAATGCCTAGATATTGTATATTTCAAAGTACACAGCCGTGTAGTAACAGAACAGACGGTGGGTATTTACACCAGGTATGTGAGATAATTTAGCAAGAGAACGCACAGTACAGTGGCCTATTAAAATGCCTAGATATTGTATATTTCAAAGTACACAGCCGTGTAGTAACAGAACAGACGGTGGGTATTTACACCAGGTATGTGAGATAATTTAGCAAGAGAACGCACAGTACAGTGGCCTATTAAAATGCCTAGATATTGTATATTTCAAAGTACACAGCCGTGTAGTAACAGAACAGACGGTGGGTATTTACACCAGGTATGTGAGATAATTTAGCAAGAGAACGCACAGTACAGTGGCCTATTAAAATGCCTAGATATTGTATATTTCAAAGTACACAGCCGTGTAGTAACAGAACAGACGGTGGGTATTTACACCAGGTATGTGAGATAATTTAGCAAGAGAACGCACAGTACAGTGGCCTATTAAAATGCCTAGATATTGTATATTTCAAAGTACACAGCCGTGTAGTAACAGAACAGACGGTGGGTATTTACACCAGGTATGTGAGATAATTTAGCAAGAGAACGCACAGTACAGTGGCCTATTAAAATGCCTAGATATTGTATATTTCAAAGTACACAGCCGTGTAGTAACAGAACAGACGGTGGGTATTTACACCAGGTATGTGAGATAATTTAGCAAGAGAACGCACAGTACAGTGGCCTATTAAAATGCCTAGATATTGTATATTTCAAAGTACACAGCCGTGTAGTAACAGAACAGACGGTGGGTATTTACACCAGGTATGTGAGATAATTTAGCAAGAGAACGCACAGTACAGTGGCCTATTAAAATGCCTAGATATTGTATATTTCAAAGTACACAGCCGTGTAGTAACAGAACAGACGGTGGGTATTTACACCAGGTATGTGAGATAATTTAACAAGAGAACGCACAGTACAGTGGCCTATTAAAATGCCTAGATATTGTATATTTCAAAGTACACAGCCGTGTAGTAACAGAACAGACGGTGGGTATTTACACCAGGTATGTGAGATAATTTATCAAGAGAACGCACAGTACAGTGGCCTATTAAAATGCCTAGATATTGTATATTTCAAAGTACACAGCCGTGTAGTAACAGAACAGACGGTGGGTATTTACACCAGGTATGTGAGATAATTTAGCAAGAGAACGCACAGTACAGTGGCCTATTAAAATGCCTAGATATTGTATATTTCAAAGTACACAGCCGTGTAGTAACAGAACAGACGGTGGGTATTTACACCAGGTATGTGAGATAATTTAGCAAGAGAACGCACAGTACAGTGGCCTATTAAATGGCCTAGATATTGTATATTTCAAGGTACACAGCCGTGTACTAACTGAACAGACGGTGGGTATTTACACCTGGTATACAAAAAGGGTATTGCAGGCACACAGAACCCAGAACACTAGAGCCAAATAAACTGTATTTAAAAAATAAAATAAAATTCACAGCCGTATACTGCCAGATCAGATGGTGCATATACACACTAGTTATATAACAGGGTTTTTCAGCCAAAAAGAACGCTGAACAGTAGTGCCAAATATAGTTTGGTATGTAGCAGAGCACCTAATACACCACTAATGGCTCTCTCTGTCCCTACTCCAGCAGCTATCCCTGAATACGGCAGCCGTTCTCTGTAAAGTGTATCTTGTAGTAAAGCTATCACTGTAGTGCACTATAGTAGCCCTGATAAGGGCTTTTAATCACGCTCCTGCCTGTCCAACTGCTAAAACCTGTCTGTCCCTTCTCCAGCCTCTGTCCCTGACTAAGTTCACGCAGCATATGCGTACGAGCAGGAAGAGCTGAGTTTTTAATATTCGAGGTCACATGGTTTTTCCAGCCAATCCATGTAGACGCTGTTTTCGCGCTGCCAGCGTGCTCAGCGTGCCTGTCATACCCCCCCTGCATGTTGATTGGTGGAAAAAGAGCGCCAGGGAAGTTGGGAGGGGAAACGAATTCTAAGTGCGCCATCGCCGTTATACTCGATTGAAATCGAGTATGCCGAATAGCGTAGTATTCGATCGAATACCGGCTCGATCGAACACTACTCGCTCATCTCTAATTAACAACTAATTTGAATATTTATTATTTTAGACTTAGTTAATTGTAATTGGTAGTATATTAAAAGATATCAATAAAAACATAAACCAACAAGAAAATCCCTTTTTTCTGTCCTATGCTTGGCTCTGCACCATTTTAAATATTCAACTTTTAATTTCATGCATGTCACTAAGTGGTAATGTCCACGAGTTGGGTCTCCTACCAATACCTGAGGTCCAGAAATTTGATATGATAGCATTCAGCTGTTGAATCTGAATTACAGCTAGTAATATTTGTAAGTTGCCTAGTAACAGGCTAATTTAATTAACTCATTAAAACTCATGGGAAAATCATTCAAGTTCAATAGATAATAGAAAAATTTCAGTGAGATCAATTACATAAATTATGACTCATGGTGGATTACTAATTGTTAATATTTTTTGACCTGTATGACCTGCAAAGAGGTTTGAAAAAGGACAACTAGTCTAAGGCTCTTGTAAATCACTGAAATCTTGTTCTGTGGACTTTTCTTGGCGAATGGCAGTTAATTTTTCCATATGTAAGGGTCCTTGCACACGACCTTATGCGCTCTGAGACATACAGTGCCTAGCAAAAGTATTTGGCCCCCTGGAACTTTTCAACCTTTTACCACATTTCAGGCTTCAAACAAAAAGATATAACATTTTAAATTTTTGGTGAAGAATCAACAAGTGGGTCACAATTGTGAAGTGGAACACAATTTATTGGATCATTTAAACTTTTTTGTAATAATAAAACTGAAAAGTGGGGCATGCAAAATTATTCGGCCCCCTTGCATTAATACTTTGTTGCGCCACCTTTTGCTGCGATTACAGCTGCAAGTGGCTTGGGGTATGTCTCTATCAGTTTTGCACATTTAGAGACTGAAATTCTTGCCCATTCTTCCTTGCAAAACAGCTCGAGCTCTTTGAGGTTGGATGGAGAGCAGTTTTCAGCTCTTTCCACATATTCTCAATTAGATTCAGGTCTGGACTTTAACTTGGCCATTCTAAGACCTATATTTGGTTCCATCCACCTTCCCATCAATTTTAATCATCTTCCCTGTCCCTGCTGATGAAAAGCAGGCCCAAACCATGATGCTGCCACCACCATGCTTGACAGTGGGGATGGTGTGTTCAGGGTGATGAGCTGTGTTGCTTTTACACCAAACATATCGTGATTGTTTTCCTATGGACAGACTCTCCCACCTCAGCTGTAGATCTCTGCAGTTCATCCAGACTGATCATGGGCCTCTTGGCTGCATCTCTGATCAGTCTTCTCCTTGTTTGAGATGAAAGTTTAGAGGGACGGCTGGGTCTTGGTAGATTTGCAGTGGTCTGATACTCCTTCCATTTCAATATGATCGCTTGCACAGTGCTCCTTGGGAGCTTGGGAAATCTTTTGGTATCCAAATCCGGCTTTAAACTTCTCCACAACAGTATAACGGACCTGCCTGGTGTGTTCCTTGGTCTTCATGATGCTCTCTGTGCTTTAAACAGAACCCTGAGACTATCACAGAGCAGGTGCATTTATACGGAGACTTGATTACACACAGGTGGATTCTATTTATCTTCATCAGTCATTTAGGACAACATTGGATCATTCAGAGATCCTCAATGAACTTCTGGAGTGAGTTTTCAGTGAGAACTGAAAGTAAATGGGCCGTATAATTTTGCACGCACAACTTTTCAGTTCTATTATTACAAAAAAAGTTTAAATGATCCAATAAATTTCGTTCCACTTCACAATTGTGACCCACTTGTTGTTGATTCTTCACCAAAAAATTAAAATGTTATTTGTTTGATGCCTGAAATGTGGCAAAGGGTTGAAAAGTTCCAGGGGGCCGAATACTTTCGCAAGGCACTGTACGGTCCGTGAGCGGGCCATATGTCCCGGAGCGGCATAGATTGTGGGTACGGGAGCGCACAGCATCATAGATTACTATTAGGCTATGCACGTTGGGCTGCCCGCAGGATTGATATGATCTTATGAGTGTGGGACAATAGTCCCGCGGGTCGCCCGACGTGCACAGCATCATAGTAATCTATGATGCTTTGCGCTCCCGTGCTCACGATCTATGCTGCTCTGGAACATATGGCCCGCTCACGGACCATATGTCTCGGAGCGGATACGGTGGTGTGCAGGAATAATCAGTAATCCATGTTATAGCTCTGTAAAATTGATAACAAGGCACATTTTCAAGGATATCTTTTTCAATAATAAGTAATGCAACTGATCACAAAAAAGGCTTGAGAACCAAAGTTTTCAGTCCTGAAAATATTTTGGCCCACTCACAGGGGGGCATTAGTGACTTGAGCCCCGTCCTAGGTAACGGCGTGTAACTGACTGGGTGGCAGTCCCTAGCCTGAATAAGTGCTGGGGCGTAAATGGAAGGGGAACGAGAGGAGCATACAATAAGCAAAGACAGAACACAAACACAACATCGGAGGATCAGCAAGCCAAGAGTCATACCAGGATGTCACGTCAAAGCCAGGGGAGAGAGCAGAAGCAAAGTCAAAATACGCAAGCCGAAGTAAAAAAACACTATAGTCACTACTGAGAACAAGCACAAGCACTGGAGGTATAGACCAATCACAGGCAACCTGTGGGCAGCAGGTTGCCTGTTTAAATAGGCCTCCAAATGGGTCACGTGACGTGGTCAGCGTCACACGACCCTAATTACATAATTCAAAATGTTTGAGCACCAGCTTATCCCTGCTGGCGCTCGTATCCCCCACCTGCTCGTTGTCAAGGGAATAGGGAGGACGCCAGCTGCGCATAGCCTGACAGTGCGGCACCAGGGTTTCCATGGGAGTGAGGACGCTTCCTGCGTCCTCGCTCCGTCACACGCAGAGGAGACTGGCGGTGCAGTGCAGGAGGAGCGCGCTGCCGGCTCCCTGTGACAAAACTGTTGTGCGTCACTGAGCAAAGACGGGTCCGACATGAAACACAATGTAAGTTAATTGTGCCAGATCTGTTTTTTACAATGGTTTTAGTGCCGGATCCGTCTTGTTCATTTTGGAAAAAGAATGAACAAAGTAGAGGCTCACCACACTAGAGATAGTGGAACTGAGGTGCTCTGACCAACGATCCCACCCAAAAAGGGATCGTGTATGAAAATGTAGATATTTGGTCTCTATATTTGGGAAAAAAATATTTATTGAATTAAAATGCCATTAGTGTTTAATAAATAGAGATAAAAATCTCTATTTATTAAACACATATGGCATTTTAATTCAATAAATATTATTCATTTTGGAAATAATGCAACTGGATCAGTTCTGAACGGATGCAAAGAGTTGTATTATTTACCGGGTGTGTTTTTGCTGATCCCCTGATGGATCCTGCAAAAGTACAGATGTGAAAGCCTTAGCTAACAAAGCCAAAAAAAATGGAAGTATAATGTAGCTAGAGCTAAATTTTTATGTCAAATTCATAAAGTACATTATACAAAGTACTTTGTACATTAATTTAGATTTTAGTTGTAGTGGTTAGAATAACCTTACAATAAAATTGACTACAATTAATTTGAAGATAAAAATAATAATACATTTGTTTTTGACTTTTGAAGATGAAACCAAAAATTTTCCTTCTGTGACATTTCATTTCAGTAGGACTAGTAAGCATGAGCTGCCAATGCTTAGGATAGAAAAGGTCAGTGCCTTTTGTTAAAAAAAAAACAAAAAAAAAAACTAAGGAGAACATTTCAAAGAAGAAATAAAAAAAAAAGAAGAAAATTGATTTATCAACCAAGATGAAGCAATTTGATAAATGCTAATATTTCCTCTCTCTATAAAGAGGAATGACAAAAATAAGTGTCTAGTATAAAAAAAATACACTGATACACAGGATAGAGATGTAACATTCCCGAGCTTTAGAGCTATATGTATTATAAGTACACTTTCAGATACATATAATAAAATAATCATTGCAGTGTCCCATTGTGAAATGGGATACATCAGGCTTTTTCTTTTCCAATAACAGGTATAATCGTCAATCCAACTGCTATATCCTAAAATTTTTGCAAACAATGGCCAAGATTCACTCTTCACTTCAGTTATGCCTACAATAACAATCTTGCACAAATATACATGTTTTAAGCTCCAACCGGTCACAGAACATTATAACAAGATTTATTCATACTCACAAACCTATATATAAAAAATACTGCATGTACAAAAAGTCAACTAGGGATCTAATCATAAAACTACCCTACTCATGGTTCACCAAGATTGGCCTCTTCCAGAGAGGTTTATTCCATTGTATCTCCTTGGTTTTTTTGTGAACAATTGCATATTAAGACAGTATCATCTGGTCAGGATTGGCAATTCAGACCAGATGATGAGAAAAGGGCTGCTAAATACCTCTTTTAATGCCAGGGACACTGGCTAAGTGCAACCATTGCTTTATTATATGTTTGGGCAACTGGAAAACAAAAAATCTTCACTTTGCTTTATGTTGCATGTTAGTGACAGTGAGTGGAAACCCCTCAAAATCAATTTATAACTGAATTGGTGCTTAAAAACATGGTTTTGGACATTTTCTTGAAAATTTGAAAAATTGCTTCTAAAATTCTAAGACTTCTATTGTCCTAAAAATTAAATTGACATTTGCAAAATGATGCCAACACAAAGTAGACATATGGGGAACGATGATTGATAACTATTTTATGAGGCATTACTATCTGTCTTAAAAGTAGAGAAATTAAAATTTTTAGTAAATGTTGGATTTTTTATAAAGTTGAAATATATCAACTCAACTTTAACACTGCCATGAAGTACAATGTGTCACGGGAAAACAATATCAGAATGGCTTGGATAAGTAAAAGCATTCCAATTACCACATAAATTGACGCATGTCAGATTTGCAAAATATGGCCTGGGCTATTTTGTTGCTTTATCTGGGATCTATATGAAGTATCTTTTATTTATTATTAATTATTTGGCCTTGTTTATTGATGTATTTGGCCTCTTTCTTAGGTTTTATTGTAAAATATGCAAGAGGCGGAGTCTCAAATATGCTTACTCTTGAGACCTTTGCTTTTTTTGCTGTGCTTTTAATTTTTTTTTTATTATTATCCAATAAAGCCTTATCTTTTGCATTGTATAGTATGCATCAGCATGTACTTTTTCTTTTTGTGTGTTCTTGACCAATATGTATTGTATTTAGGTGGTGCTCATCCTACATTCCATATTTGTACTATTCAGGAAGGAAACATATACTTTCTCCTATAGATAAATGTACTTTTGTGTGAAAAATACAAATTGATCCAAGAACAACAACAAATGACCTATGAAGGCTTCAGCATTCCAGTGGCTCAGAACCACTTCTGTCCATCTTACCCTGCCTCCAGGCCCAGAGTACCAATGTTTTCTTCTTCACACTGGCTAAGGCCTGCTTCCTGCCAGCAATGGCTCCAACTGCCTTAGGATGCACACATTCTCTTTAGCTCTGAAAGTGCCAGTGTGCATGCACCTTGTTCTTTCACAACCTATGGTTTAAAAAAGAAAAAACAAATAAAGCACCTGCCATATGGTTTCAGTTACAAAAAAACTGATGCGTGCCCCTGGAACTGTTTCCAACCACTTCTCTGTAAAGTCCATATATATATATAAAAAAAGACAACATCCCACAAATAATTCTTTATATAATTCTTTAATCCAAAGCCATACAACCCAGATGCAACATTTTGGCTTTTACTTAGCCTTCTTCAACCATGCTTGAGACTGAGACTGACTCAATAGAAAATCTATGGGCCCAGCTCAATTCTGTCCCCATGCAGTAAGGCAAGCTCGATACGATATGTGAGCATTTCTCTCACCATTTTCTAGCAATCTGTGGGCATCTGAGCACTCAAAACCCCACAATCAAAACCTTTGATATCTCTCTATAATATATCAAGTTTTCTGAAAACTCAGTGATCCTTTATCAGACCTGTTATAGTTGATAATTAAAGGAGTGAAGTAAGTCATCAACAGTCCTGCAGAGCAGATCACCATATTTGACCCAAAACTTGGCTCTAGCTATCACAGAGTGTTTGAATCAGGAAACCCTTTGTCTGTTACTAAAATATGTCCTACAAAAATCTCTTTATTACAGTCAACCCCTTAAACCTTCAATCCTCATAAAAAGCACTAAAGGATAAATGAAGAGTGCTATTTCTATAGTCTATAAAAATAGTTTCTCTGAATATTCTTTTTATGTACAGTACATGACAATGATACATGACAAATGTTCCTGACAGTGTGCTCTATCTATCTATCTATCTATCTATCTATCTATCTATCTATCTATCTATCTATCATCTATCTGTTTTTTTAGTTCAGTCTACCATGTAGTGCCCATTTTTCCAAAATGTGTTTTTGTGACATCATGTGAGCTGTTTGGGGTGTTTTATTCTGCTGGTTATCTGGTTTTATTTGTCATTTCTGCATTTAAGTTCTTAAAAGATAAATGTACCCAAAGAACAAGAAAATGCATTATATCAGAGCAGCGTTTTTTTTAACATAAATGTCATTGAGTTCTCAGTACAAGTGACCTACAAAAGAAAATGCACATTGTAGCATATTGTGGCTTAGAGTATGAAAAATCGGAGATACTTATGGTATAAAATAATAATAATGGTAATAATGATATGGATAGTGAATACATCAATGAGAATTTCAGATATTCCCTGGGATCATAGTTGTTTCCATATAATGGTACAAGTAGAATAAAGTCAAAAACATTTGCACATTTTAACAGGGTTTGGTAATTATTGTGTTTCATGCCTGGAGTATTTTATTGCATCATAAAGTGTGTGTTTTTCTCTTGATAATGCATTTGCATAATAGTGTAAGAAAGAAACCAAGTGCCATGTTCGATAATTTACAATTAATGTCACTTACAGCTTTCATTATTAGAACTGGTAATTTGAGTTTTTAAAAGCATCTTATGTGTGCAAACATTTGCACCAGAGACATAAAACAATAATTTAATGCAGGTTAGGCATGCAATAATACCCTATGTCCTTGTTTTAAATAAAGGACAAAATCAAAACAATTTATTAATTTAATAATTTAAATTGATTAATATGGAGACACTAAAAAACTAAAAAGTTGTACCATTAAAAAATAAATTATGAGGAACATTTACTAACCTATTTTGTGGCATAAATAGGTTGCACATTTTGTTGCACGCCATTTGTGTGGTAAAATTGTTACAGAAGTGGCAAGAAAAGGGGGCATGCCGTGAGCGGGTAGCAGGCATCGTTGCAGGTCTCCACATTTGTCTTTCTTCACAGCAATTTTCTGACATGAAGAAAGACTTAAATCTACAGCAGCTTGGAGGCTGCTATAAATTTAAGTGTGTTACACAGTCAGAAGATACCTCATTCTCTTTGTATTTTGAGCAAAAAACATTTTGTTTTTATATCCATCTTTTACATTTTCAAAATAAAAAAGGAAGAGGGCCTGAAGCAAAAGTTTGGGCAACCTGCTTTGTTAGAACCTTGTAGCAGCCCCTTTGGCAAGTATCACAGCTTGTAAAGGATTTTTATAGCCAGCCAAGAGTCTTTTAATTCTTGTTTGAGGTATTGTCATTAGAGATGAGCGAGCATACTCGTCCGAGCTTGGTGCTCGTTCGAGTATTAGGGTACTCGTAAGTGCTCGCTGCTCGGAAGAGTATCTTGCCATGCTCGAGGAAATGGCAACTTCCGCATCGTGCCTTTTTGGCCCCTATAAACACAGCCAATCACAAGCCAGGAGACTCTACAGTACACCCAGCATCACGTGGGGCCCTTACATGTCGATAGCAGGGGTTGGCTGGCCTGATCAGGTGACCCTGGAATATACTACCGACTGGCCGCGGCGCTCGGCTCAGATGCCGTCTGGATGTCGTTAGGGATAGAGCTGCTGCCTTTCAGGGACAGTGTTAGGGCCTGCATTTAGTTGTCTGTTAGGCAGGGATCACCCACAAAGAACCCAACAGCCCTTCTAAGGGCTAGAAGACATTTTTTTTTTTTTTGTCACTTGGCTGGCTGGCACTAGTAGTGCAGCTATCGCCATATCTAACCCTGTTTTTTTTTTATTGTTCTATCTCAGTGATACAAATCCATTGCACACAGCACTGTGGAACCATTCTGTGTGTCACAGTTCAGCACTGACTCACTCCAATCCATATATACTGTCCAGGTGACACTTTCTGTACGTCACACAATACAACCAAGTCATTTGCTACCAATATCATCTACCGCTTGATCCAGAAAACTCTCTGTGCGACATTTGTCTGGGTCGCAGACTAAATAGCCACCGTTAACAGAGTGTCAGTCAGTTCTACCATATTTCCTGCACGTCACGTTCCCAAAAAAACAAAATATTAAAAAAAAAAATTATTTTTTCAGTTGTTTTAGCTCAGTGATACAAATACATTTTACTCAGCTGCGTGTAACCTTTCTGTGTGTCACAGTTCAGCACATTCGCTCCCATCCATATATACTGTCCAGGTGACACTTTCTGTACGTCACACAATACAACCAAGTCATTTGCTACCAATATCATCTACAGCGTGATCCAGAAAACTCTCTGTGCGACATTTGTCTGGGTCACAGACTAAATAGCCACCGTTAACAGGGTGTCAGTCAGTTCTACCATATTTCCTGCACGTCACGTTCCCAAAAAACAAAATATAAAAAAAAAAATATTTTTTCAGTTGTTTTAGCTCAGTGATACAAATCCATTTACTCAGCTGCGTGTAACCTTTCTGTGTGTCACAGTTCAGCACATTCGCTCCCATCCGTATATACTGTCCAGGTGACACTTTCTGTACGTCACACAATACAACCAAGTCATTTGCTACCAATATCATCTACCGCTTGATCCAGAAAACTCTCTGTGCGACATTTCTCTGGGTCGCAGACTAAATAGCCACCGTTAACAGGGTGTCAGTCAGTCCTACCATAGTTCCTGCACGTTATGTTCCCAAAAAAACAAAATATAAAAAAAAAATTAATAATTTTTTCAGTTGTTTTAGCTCAGTGATACAAATCCATTTTACTCAGCTGTGTGTAACCTTTCTGTGTGTCACAGTTCAGCACACTCGCTCCCATCCGTATATACTGTCCAGGTGACACTTTCTGTACGTCACTTAATTCTACCGGACTTAATTTTTTTTTTTTTTTATCATACACCTATATACAAAAAATGTTGAACCCCAGGGCTAAGGGTCGAGGGCGAGGGCGTGGGCGTGGGCATTCAATTACTGCAGGGGGCAGAGGCCGTGGTCCTGGGCAGGGTGAGACAGTACCCGCTGATGAGGGACCAGGGGAATTCCGCAGAGCTACACTCCCTAGCTTCATGTCTCAACTTACAGGGACACGTGGTAGAGGACTGTTGAAACCACAACAGTGCGAACAGCTGATCTCGTGGATTGCGGACAATGCTTCAAGTAATTTGTCCACCAGTCAGTCTTCCACGCAGTCCACCCACGTTACCCAAGAAAGCACTCCTATGGCTCCTCCACCTCAACCTCCTTCCCCCCAGTCTGCCCCCTCCCAGGAAAATTTGGAATGCGATCCGGCATACTCTCAGGAACTGTTTTCTGGACCCTTCCCAGAGTCACAAACCACTTCTCAGGTTGCTGCTGACCTCGTTCCCGATGCCCAAGTTTTCCAACTGTCGCAGTCTGTGGGTGATGATGATGATGATGACAATGTTGACTTAGTGGAAGAAGTTTGTAAAGAGGTGTCGGACGATGAGGAGACACGGTTGTCAGACAGTGGTGAAGTTGTTGTTAGGGGAGGAATTCCGAGGAGGGAGCAGACTGAGGAATCGGAGGATGACGAGGTGACTGACCCAAGCTGGGTTGATATGCCGAGTGAAGACAGTGCTTCTGAGGCGGAGGCGAGTGCTGCACCAGAACAGGTTGTAAGAGGCAGTGGTGTGGCCAGAGGGAGAAGCAGGGCCAGAGCTGGTGCATCAGCAGCAACTGTTTCACGTAGTGAAGCTCCCGTGGCGAGGCCTAGATGTTCGCAAGTCTGGAGGTTCTTTAAAGAAAGTGAGGATGACCGACGGACTGTGGTGTGCAACCTGTGCCACACCAGGATCAGCAGGGGTGCCACCACTACTAGCCTAACCACCACCAGCATGCGCAGGCATATGAGTGCTAAACACCCCACTCAATGGAACCAAGGCCGTTCACCACCTCCTGCGGGTCACACCACTGCTCCTTCCCCTGTGTCACTCGCTGCCTCTGCTAGTCAACCCCCTGCGTCACTCGCTGCCTCTGCTAGTCAACCCCCTGCCCAGGACCCCGGCACGAGCGCCTCCCGCCGGAAAACCACACCTTCGCCTCCACGATCCTCCACAGTGTCCACCAACGTGTCCCAGCGCAGCGTTCAGCTGTCTTTACAGCAGACGCTGGAGCGCAAGAGGAAATACAGTTCCACCCACCCACATGCCAAAGCCCTCAACGTCCACATCTCCAAATTGCTTAGCCTGGAGATGCTGCCCTATAGGCTGGTAGAGACCGAGGCCTTTCGAAATCTCATGGCGGTGGCTGCCCCTCGGTATTCCGTCCCCAGCCGCCACTATTTTTCCCGATGTGCCGTCCCAGCCCTACACCAGCACGTGTCACAGAACATCATCCGTGCCCTGACCAACGCTGTTTCTGAGAAGGTCCACCTAACCACGGACACGTGGACAAGTGCTGCCGGGCAGGGACACTATATCTCACTGACGGCACATTGGGTTAACTTGGTGGAGGCTGGGACCGAGAATGACCCTGGGGCCGCTCATGTACTGCCCACACCGAGGATTGCGGGGCCTACCTCGGTCACGGTCTCTCAGACGTACTATGCCTCCTCCTCCTCCGACCCCTCCTCCTCCACCGAATTACCATCCGTGGGCACGGCGCCTTCAGTCGGTAGCTCTAGGCGCAGCAGCAGTGCCGTGGGTAAGCGCCAGCAGGCGGTGCTCAAACTGCTGAGCTTAGGTGACAAAAGGCACACCGCCCAAGAGCTGTTACAGGGCATCACGGCGCAGACCGATGTGTGGCTGGCACCGCTGAACCTCAAGCCAGGCATGGTTGTGTGTGACAATGGGCGTAACCTGGTGGCGGCTCTGCAACTCGGCAGACTGACACATGTGCCATGCCTGGCCCACGTGTTCAATCTTATAGTTCAGCGGTTCCTCAAGACATACCCCAAATTGTCTGATTTGTCACCAAGGTGCGCCGCATTTGCTCACCAAGATGCTGCCACACCGACTGTTGTGCGACGTGCCTACGAGATGGAATTCCACATTAAACATGTTATCCAGAGTTTACCAGCAGCGCAGAGCGATTGTAGACTGCCAGATGTCAACTTCCACCAGAACTGGTAGTCAGGTCAGTCAGATTCCTCAAGTCTACAATGAGGAGTGGACGTGGATGCCTGATATCTGCCAGGTGTTGAGCAACTTTGAGGAGTCAACACAGATGGTCAGCGGCGATGCCGCCATTATCAGCCTCACCATCCCGCTGCTTTGCCTGTTGAAAAACTCACTGCTCAGCATCAAGTCGGATGCTTTGCGCTTGTCACCAGAGACGGTGGAGGAAGATACGTCGCTTGATAGCCAGAGCACCCTCCGGTCTGTTTCTCAGCGCGTATCGGAGGAGGGGGATGAGGATGAGGAGGAAGAGGAGGAGAATGTCGGCGAGACAGTAGAGGGTACCAGTGCTCAGTCCTTAACTCTTGAGCGTGTATGGGCTGAAGAGGAGGACTTGGAGGAGGAGGAGGAGGAGGAGGAAATGGAGAGTCAGGTCAGTGAGGAGAGGGAATTCTTGCGTGTTGGGACTCTGGCGCACATGGCAGACTTCATGTTAGGCTGCCTATCCCGTGACCCTCGCGTTAGAAGAATTTTTTCAAACACCGATTACTGGGTGTTCACTCTCCTGGACCCACGGTACAAGCAGAACCTTTCCACTCTCATCCCTGCAGAGGAAAGGAGTATGAGAGTGAATAGGTATCAACAGGCCCTGGTGCACAAGCTGAAACAATTCTTCCCATCTGATGCCGCTAGCGGCAGAGGGCATGGTTCTGTGGGCCAAGTAGCGGGGGAGAGGAGGCGAGCAGGCAGCTTGTCCAGCACTGGCAGGGGAACGCTCTCCAAGGCCTTTGCCAGTTTTATGTCACCCCAGCAAGACACTGTCACCTGTCCCCAGTCTAGGCAGAGTAGGGGGGAGCTGTACAGAAAGATGGTGAGGGAGTACCTAGCTGACCATACCAACGTCCGTAGCGATCACTCTGCTCCATACAACTACTGGGTTTCAAAGCTGGACACGTGGCCTGAACTGGCGCTGTACGCCTTGGAGGTGCTGGCCTGCCCTGCCGCTAGCGTTCTGTCAGAGCGGGTATTCAGTGCAGCTGGTGGCGTCATCACCGATAAGCGTACACGCCTGTCAACTGACAGCGCTGACAGGCTGACGCTTATTAAAATGAACAAAGCCTGGATTTCACCGGAATTCAAATCTCCTCCAGGGGAAAGCAGCTAAAGATTTAAATAACTTATGTATCCGATTCCTCCTCTCTACTCCTCCTCCTACTCCTCCTCCATATCGTCTTTGCCTAATGCTGACCCAAAAAACGCCATTTTTTAGAGGTCTAACTGGCACTCTTTTAGCACAATTTTTCAGGAGGGCCCCCTACAGGCCCTCTCTTCAAACAATTTTTCAGGAGGGCCCCCCTACAGGCCCTCTATTCAAACAATTTTTCCAGAGGTCCACCTACAGGCCCTCTTTTCAAACAATTTTTCAGGAGGGCCCCCTACAGGCCCTCTATTCAAACAATTTTTCAGGAGGGCCCCCTACAGGCCCTCTATTCAAACAATTTTTCCAGAGGTCCTCCTACAGGCCCTCTATTCAAACAATTTTTCCAAAGATCCACCTACAGGCCCTCTCTTCAAACTATTTTTCCGGAGGGCCCCCTATAGGCCCTCTATTCAAACAATTTTTCAGGAGGGCCCCCTACAGGCCCTCTAGTCAAACAATTTTTCCAGAGGTCCACCTACAGGCCCTCTCTTCAAACAATTTTTCAGGAGGGCCCCCTACAGGCCCTCTATTCAAACAATTTTTCAGGAGGGCCCCCTACAGGCCCTCTATTCAAACAATTTTTCCAGAGGTCCACCTACAGGCTCTCTATTCAAACAATTTTTCCAGAGGTCCACCTACAGGCCCTCTCTTCAAACAATTTTTCCGGAGGGCCCCCTACAGGCCCTCTATTCAAACAATTTTTCCGGATGTCCACCTACAGGCCCTCTATTCAAACAATTTTTCCGGAGGTCCACCTACAGGCCCTCTCTCCAAACAATTTTTCCAGTTCCAAGTTTTATTTGCGCATACTGCATACATTTTTATTTTTGGGATAGGTGTGAAAAATAATATTACTTGCGAATCTATATTGCCCAACATTGGATACGGTAGCAAGTAGAAGACCAAACACATGCTGCTCACAGGGTTCAGCAAATTCCTTGTCCACAATGTCAAGGAGGACGAGGTTCTGTGGATGAGCAACAAGTCCTTCTGTACTGAAATCGCCGACAAAGTCTCCATCTAAGAACACACAGACCATTGTGGAGAGAGCGGCACAGCTCGCCATCAAAGTGAGGAACCCCAACGCCAGACTGCGCAGAGAAGATAACGAATAAATATCTCTGTGGTTATTTTTGCTAAATAAAAGTTAAATAAACCCCCCAAAAAATTCATCTGTTAATGTGCCTGATCCACCCAAGTTGAATCTGTCCCATCATGAGAAAGTCCCCCCCAAGGAGTCCCCACTGTAACTTGCTTCCCATACAACTACCTCACCCCCCGACACCTGTGTCTCGCCATTGTCCACCACCTCCTCAGACAACACTGGTAAATCCACACTGTCAGCACACGGAAACAGCAACAGGTCTTGCGAATTGGGGCAGAGAATGTTCTGGGCTAGCACATCAGAGAAGGGGTGACTATGGGGTTCCAGGGAGTACGTGACCACATGCAATCTCCATCTAAAAAGTCATGCCACACTTGATCAATCTCATAATTTACGACTGTACCGGTTGATGCTAAATTTTTAAGTTGGGGTCCTGCGTCGTCATTCTAACTACATCCGGCTGTTGTCACCACCACACACGCTAGCCCAGGGGGCACTCCCCTGGCTCTTCCAGCTCAACCTCCTTCCCCCCAGCCTGCCCCCCCCACCTACAGGCCCTCTCTCCAATTCCAGTTCCAAGTTTTATTTGCGCATACTGCATACATTTTTATTTTTGGGATAGGTGTGAAAAATAATATTACTTGCGAATCTATATTGCCAAACATTGGATACGGTAGCAAGTAGAAGACCAAACACATGCTGCTCACAGGGTTCCGCAAATTCCTGGTCCACCCGCAAATTCCTTGTCCACAATGTCAAGGAGGACGAGGTTCTGTGGATGAGCAACAAGTCCTTCTGTACTGAAATCGCTGACAAAGTCTCCATCTAAGAAGCTACAGACCATTGTGGAGAGAGCGGCACAGCTCGCCATCAAAGTGAGGAACCCCAACGCCAGACTGCGCAGAGAAGATAACGAATAAATATCTCTGTGGTTATTTTTGCTAAATAAAAGTTAAATAAACCCCCCAAAAAATTCATCTGTTAATGTGCCTGATCCACCCAAGTTGAATCTGTCCCATCATGAGAAAGTCCCCCCCAAGGAGTCCCCACTGTAACTTGCTTCCCATACAACTACCTCACCCCCCGACACCTGTGTCTCGCCATTGTCCACCACCTCCTCAGACAACACTGGTAAATCCACACTGTCAGCACACGGAAACAGCAACAGGTCTTGCGAATTGGGGCAGAGAATGTTCTGGGCTAGCACATCAGGGAAGGGGTGACTATGGGGTTCCAGGGAGTACGTGACCACATGCAATATCCATTTAAAAGTCATGCCACACTTGATCTAGCTCATAATTTACGACTGTACCGGTTGATGCTAAATTTTTAAGTTGGGGTCCTGCGTCTTCATTCTAAATACATCCGGCTGTTGTCACCACCACACACGCTAGCCCAGGGGGCACTCCTCTGGCTCTTCCAGCGAAACCTCCTTGCCCACCCTGCCCCCCCCACCTACAGGCCCACTCTACAAACAATTTAGCCGGATAGGGGACGTATCCGAAGTTGTACTCATGTTTGTTTTTGTTCTTCTTTTATCTGCCTCCTGACCTGTGATAGGCAGAGCATGGACACGTCCCCTTAGCTGCAGTGGGAAAGACACTCCCCTGGCCAGAGCAAGCTCTTTTTCCCTTTTCCGTGTTCGAAATATCCATTAAATATAGGGTCCCAAGATAGGGGACGTATACGGTATTAAACTGAGAAGAATCGATACTGCACCGGCTGATGCTAGAGTATTTCCAATTGCATTCCGGCTGTTGTCACCACCACACACGCTAGCCCAGGGGGCACTCCTCTGGCTCTTCCAGCGAAACCTCCTTCCCCCCCACCTACATGCCCTCTCTCCAAACAATTTTCCCGGGTAGGGGGACGTATTAGATATTGTACTGATTCTGAATTGCCTCCTGCAATAGACGGGAATCGAACCCAGATCAACTGCTTGGGAAGTAGCTATGCTCACCACTATACCACCAGCAGGCACAGCAACTGATAAGAACAGATACTAAACTTGATTTCAGCTGCAGTGCCAGCATGAGCAGTGGTGTCACCTGCAGGCGGTGATGGACCTTCGTTGCACCTAGTTGGGTGCTTCCCTAACATGTGATGGGTATTTGCCTCGCCTTTCTTGGTCTGGGTGAGCACAATTGCCATGAGGGTAACCACCAGGCTGTTGCCTGAGAATTTGGGGTAATGGTGGGATTAGGCAGCCTCAGAGGCATCCATGCATGCTGCCCCTGCTGTTTCCTGTCCATTTCCGTGGTGTTTCCATCATTTTCTGAGGTTTCCAGGTTTTCACCCAGCCTTCCCTAGGCAGAGCCTTGGTCCCCCGCAAAAATGCTCGAGTCTCCCATTGACTTCAATGGGGTTCGTTATTCGAAACGAGCACCCGAGCATCGGGAAAAGTTCGACTCGAATAACGAGCACCCGAGCATTTTAGTGCTCGCTCATCTCTAATTGTCATCCATTCTTTCTTGCAAAAGTCTTCCTGTTCTATGAGATTCCTGGGTCTTACATGCTTTGCTCTTGAGGTCTATCCACAGAATTTCAATGATATTCAGATCACAGGACTATGAGGGCCACAGTAAAATCTTCAGCTTCTGTCTTTTGAGGTAGTCTCAAAAGAGGTGTATTTAGTATCATTATCCATTTGTAGAAGCCATCCTCTTTTCAACTTCAGCTTTTTTTTTACTGTTGGTGTTATGTTAGCTTCCAGAATTTTCTGGAATTTCATTGAATCAATTCTTGCCTCTACCCGTGAAAATCCCTCAAACAAGAATCAAAAGACTCTTGGCTGACTACAAAAACTTTTGCTTTGGGCCGTTTCCCTTTAGAAAATTTAAAAGATGAAAGTAAAAAGAATATTTTTTTCTTAAAATATAAAGGGAATGTGTCATCTTTAACTTTATGTATTTCGGATATCATTTCATCTTCAATTTGCTTAATTGTTTACATCAACCTTAATTTTGACCAGGGGTGTCCAATCTTTTTTATGCTACTATATATATATATATATATATATATATATATATATATATATATATAGTACTTGGCATGACTTGCCACGGTACTTCTTCATAAGGGAATAATCTGCTTCAATTGTGCATGTGGTAAGAACTCTTCCTGATCCACAACTTTCTTCATATTGCTGTCAATGTTTCTGGAGCAGATGGTGAAGAGATATTGTGTGATTCATTGACTCATCGAGAGATACTTGTGTAGCTGGAGCATTGTTACAATAATGTAGCAATAATTAACTTGATACCTAATACAGTAAATACTCTACATTACTTAAAATTGACATTAAACACATTAAAAAACATTGAAAGTGTTAATTTAAAGTTGTTTCAACTGTGTTTTTAGCATGTTAAATATTAGCTTAACACTTGCTACACCAGTACATCACTGGTTCACCTGACAATGCACCACTAGATCACCATGAGAAACATTTTAACACTTTTAAGCTGGGCTTAGATGCCAATCCTGGGTGCGATGGCTGCAACAAAGGCTCATAGCCTAGCAATGCAGCCATAGAAAAGAATAGGATTGCAGCGCAACTTACAAGTTTGCCACGACCCCGAATCTCAAAAAATCTATCAGTTTCAGTGGCTGCTCAGTTACACTGTGATTATTGGTCACTCGACAGCTGTTTTGCCCATGATTGCAGTGTATTCCCATGGACTGCCAAAACAGACTGCACATTTTTTAAGAGGCCTATGCTGTGTAATAACTTTGGGACATCCTTCTCCAGTGCACTTTTTATTAAAGCTAGCATATGAAACACCAGTTTTAATAATTCCCCCCCTTTAATAAAACTGAGACATCTCAAAACCAGGACTTGGGAAAGTTCGGAACTAATGCTAAGCAAAAACTTTTTGAGATAGCAAATAATATCCAACAAAATCCTAAGTATGCAGGGCAAGAAAGGCTGATATCCAAGAACTCAAATATTCCATCTGTCAATACACCCTGCTGAAATCTATAAGGTCTTACCAGCTTCTACACATATCCAATATTAGCTGTGTCAAGAGCGGGCGTCACCACTACTGCTTTTGATCCATTGTTACCATTAATAAACTGGCCTCTCAGTACAGTTTCACTAAATCACTCAGTCGGTAGATGAGAGCTGCCGCAAACTGCAGAACAGTGTGTTACTGCAGCGTGTTTCTAAGCCCTATGCTACTTCAGAGTCGAGGCCTAAACCGTGACTACTCTAGATTCATTAAATGACCCCTGCTGTCACTGAGCACTGACAAATGTGTTTCAAGATATCATCTTAACAGAGCACTTTGGTGTAGAGTACTTTCTACCCAGAGGCAGCTTTCTATTCAACATATTATGAAAATCAGGGCTCAAATAGAGATAAGCATTGCTTTATATGCTCGGTGATGAAGCATCACTGCGGAACAAAGCCGTTCCATTGTGATAGGATTGTATTATAAAATAAAAGATAATATGTTCTTTCAGTGCTGGCAGAATGGCCGTTTTATCTGTCTCAGAAATAAAATATTCTCACCTATCTATTCATTGCTTTATTTTCCAGCAAAACGACTCATTATACACAAGACAAGAAAACAACCAGGATTCCTTATTTATGGCGTGGATTAAATTAAAACTTCATTTTTTTGGGCATGTCAGCATAATTGCTCTACTTGCGCAATATTATCATTATCATTTATTTGAAAATGTTTCTGTCTTTCACAGCAATTTAGTGTAGGATGGAATAAGTCGTTTCGGGAAATGTTTTTCTGCATAACTACTGTATGTATCATAGTGGACTAAAATATTGTTGATAGGGGAGATTTAGGGTACAGTATAATCACCCAACAGTGATGAAAAAAGGGACATTAAAATGGCAAAATGGTCCATGTTTTCACCGCCATTTTTTTCACAGATGTTTTTGTGAAAAATCAGCATTAAAACAGCTCCATTGAATTGTATGGGGTCTATTGTGCTATGTAAACAGATAATATAGGACATACAGTATTCTAAATTTTGAGAGTCGGTATTCATGATCTGTTAAAAATGGACATGTGACTATAGCCATAGACTGTCACTGTTCTAAAATTGGCCATGTGAATAAGGTCTTATCTCCATTTAACTTGCTTACCTTATCTCCTTAACTTATATACCTTCTCTCCATATACCTTACCTTGCTATTGGCGTAAAATAGTTTCAAAACCGGGTTTTGAGATGAAAAAAAAAAAAGCCATTGCAACTAAATCTAGTCACCACTGGCATTTTTATTCCACCCTTGCCAGTTTCCAAAAAGGTGAAGCGATGGTGGTAGTGTGTGGATGTGGCCATCAGCACTGGCACATTTATTATCATTTTTACCAGAAACTGGCACAGATGATGACTGATATCTATGCGAGCTATGAGCTGGAGTAGATTTCACTCTGGCACATGGACTGCCAGAAGATGCATTTAATTTATGATGAGGCCTCCGCTGGCAAAGGAAGGCCCATGAGGCCCATGCCAGTCTTGATAAATCAGGGCCTGTGTTTCTTAAAAATTGGATAAATAACAATGAAAATGTCAGAGAAGTATAGGCAACCCCAATATAATAATGTTGCTTATTTGTAGGTGGTATACTACCACTATGGTCTTACAGTGTTCCTCAGGTGGAAGTATGAAGTAATGATGGCCAATATCTGGTTCCTGAGGTTGGCCTCACATGTGGTGGAATTATCTGCTGGAACAAACACAACATCAAGACATCCCCCATGTTATTCTATTGGGCTGAATATTGTCTATTCCTGCGTTATTTTCTGCTGCAAGGTAAATAATGTTGTGGATTTCCTGTATGAGAATCTCTCTAATTCAATTCAATTGGAAATTGAACACTGCAGAAAAATCCAAAACAACATCTGTCTGCTTTTTTCGCACCGTTTTCCATGCACGATTAATTTCCCATTGAATTGAATGGGGAGATTTTCATAGAGGAAATAAAAAAGAAAAATCCATGCTGTAATTCGGCTAAAAAATCTGCATTTTTATTAAAGATCTGCACCTGCGGATTTTCTGGTAGAATTTGTCTGCCACTTGTGAAGGCACTCTTACTGACTACATCCAAATTGTACAGACAGATGCATAATGCACAATCTCAGCTTTGAAGGCTTCCAAGGAATAGAGATGCTGAATGTGCAAGTTGCATTTTGCTGTTCACATTCACCACCAACCAAGCCTTCAGTTTTTGTTCAGTTTTAGCAAACTGCCAATTATAACTATATATATATATATATATTTAACTAAGGATGAATTTATACTTGGAGATAGGTCATTGAGCCTGAGCTTAAAGGACAGGCTTGAGGGCTTAGGCATACTGTGTATAGCAGTGGTAGATACAGTAGACTGTGGCAGTGCATTATTTTTCCATTTAGTAGCCTGAAAACCACAGTATCACAGAAGCTTGTGCATATACTGTAAATGGTTTGAGCTACATGCTGATATGAGGAATTTTTGTAAAGCACTTCATTAAACATGAAAGTGTATGTAGTGGCCTCCCCTGGATTTCAACCTCTATGTTTTTTTTTGTTCAAGCTCATTTTATGATTAGTAAATTAACATTTTATTTGGTCTTCTTGCTGTTTTTGAGGGGGCCATTTGCCCCCTTAAAAACTAGGCCTTTGTGCACCTCCACAGGTCATACCTATGATATTTCCAACCCTGTACTGAAATGTTGGGGCCAATAGAATACAGAAATAGCTGTTACTCTGGGGATCTCAGGCTCAGTCCCATTACAGTCTCCTAAACTGTCTGTTTCTTAACTCCATGTTAACATTTGCACTGTATATTATTACATTATTTCATTATATCCTGCTCAGCTAGTCTCAGATGGTATTATTAATGTTATTATTAAAGAAATGTTATATTAAAAAAAAAAGTTAAAAAGTAAAAGCATTACTCCCTCAATGATCTGCAGCCTACATTACCAAGTCTCCACTGATTTCCAGCTCCTGGTCCCATCTTGATGCAAAGAAATGGCAGGAAAGGCTTGATCAGCCAATCAGTGGTGAAATGGGTCACTGCAAAGGCCAGCCATTGGCTGAGCAAACATCTCCTTCCATTTCCTGTGTGTCAAGACTTAGGCTACTTTCACACTTGTGCTTTCCTTTCCAATTTTGAGATCCGTCATAGGATCTCAAAACCGAAGGAAAACGCTTCAATTTTGTCCCCATTCATTGTCAATGGGGACAAAACTGAACTCAATGGGATGGAGTGCACCAGAATGCATTCTGTTCTGTTTTGTTGTGTTTCCATGACGCACACAAAAGCATTGCAAGCAGAGTCATGGGAACACAACAAAACAGAACAGAATGCATTATGGGATGCAGAGCAAGACAGATTCAGCATGAAACACAATGTAAGTCAATGGTGCTGGATCCATTTTCCCAGACACAAAGGAAAACATATCTGGCGCCTATTGACTTAGAACGGTTTTAGTGCCGGATCAGTCTCATTTTAGACATAATACAACTAGATCTATTCATAACAGATGCAGATGTTTGTATTATCATGACAGAAGCGTTTTTGCTGTTACATGACGGATCTAGCAAAAACGCAGATGTGAAAGTGGCCTTAAAGGGGTATTTTCATCTTGTACAATGGGGGCATATCGCTAGGATATGCCCCCACTGTCTTATAGGTGCGGATCCCACTGCTGAGACCTGCACCTATATCGAGATCGGAGGGGGGAGCACTGCCCCTGGTGGACCCCAGGTTTCCCGGAGTCTGGCCACCACCAGGCGCAGCTCCCCCGCTGCGCTCATAGAAATGAATGGGAGCGCACTACACAAGCGCGGCCACCGCTCTCATTAATTTCTATGGAGCCGACGGAAATAGCCGAGCCAGCGCTTGGCTATTTTTGGTGGCCCCATATAAATGAATGGAGGGCGGCTGCGCATGCGCAGTGTCCCCTACTTCACTTCTGGGGCTCCGTTCTCGATATAGGTGAGGGTCCCAGTGGTGGGACCCGCACCTATAAGACAATGGGGGCATATCCTAGCGATATGGCCCCATTGTACAAGATGAGAATACCCCTTTAACCAGAAAGTTGAGACTGGCAGCTACCCAGCATGAATCAGACCGGCAACTATGATCAGTGAGATGAGTAATGTTTCTTTTAATATTTTTAACCTATTCTGCCTCTTTTCTAAAATGTGTTTTCTCATAAGACCCTTTATGCCGATAGTAGCACATCTTGCTAAGAAGTTATTTGACAAGTATTTTGAGAAAAGATGCCAAAAGCCTTAAAGCTAGTTGAGTATCTGTTCTCAATCGTCATGTAACTGGCCTCTAAGGCTTTACCAGATATTTATTTAAAATTCTAGAAGTACAAGTTCATTTTATGCTAATTTCACACACCTAATGGCTTTTAGATAGTAATGATGGTCCCAGTTGACACGCATCGGTCTCAAACCAATAACACAGACATGCAAGCTTTCTTGTTCTAATGACAATTCATTATGCAATGCAATACCTTCCTTGGCTTTTATCCTTTTTAAATTCTATACAGTTAAATTAGAGACAATGTTTTTAATTGAAAATCCTGCTAACACAGCCTTTGGAAACACATCTAGCAAATTGCTAATGGTAAATCACTAGTGCATGCTAAAAGGAAAATATTATATATATTTTTTTGTTTTCATTCTTTTTTTCATGATGTAATCTAAGTGTGTGTCCCATTAAAATGATATATGTTTTAGTGAATACATATTATTAAATCTAATTAAATTCCCAGTCAATATACAGAGTTTTCAAACCTATTCCTATACAAACTGGATACATTGAGTTATAAGAAATGTGTCACCAAAATGTTTTTCTGCCAGTTAAAACCAGACAGTAACACACATCCTTTTGTTTCTAATCTGTTTTTTGTATTTTCTGACTACAGATTTTTTTCATTCTATTTCCTGAACATGATTAAGGGATCGTCAATCTTGCCTAAGATGTTCTTAACAACATTTAGAAAGCATTAAGAAAATGCTTTAAAGCAGCCCCATGGTCCATAGACACAATGGTCTTGAGGGGACCTCACTGACTTCTGTGGGAGAGTATTCTAGGAATGCGCTGTGACCTTTGTGCAAGGAAAGAATATATATAATTTGACAATCATCTATTGTGAATAATGGATCATGTCTTATCTATACACAGAGGGGATATCATTACGGGGAGATTAGAATGACAGATAGGCAGGTAACTGCAGTAAAGTGATCTGTACAGACCAAAGTTGTGCTACCATTTGCTGCCAATGCCCAAAGTCCCACTGAATGTCTCATGTTGTCCTCAATACAGGCCAAAGTAGTGCATACTTATATGGTTGTCCTGTGGACAAAAGTCCATGGAAAAACACAGATCTCTGACTACACATATATAATTCAGAAGATTTGTGTGCTCTCTGTGGAGAACACAGTCAGCAGAAGGACATGAATCACTGATGTGAATAAGCCCTAACGCTTAAAGAACTGTAATTGCAGTTTTAGGGAAAAGGTCTGGTCTACGCAGAGTCCAGTGTCCTGGCCAGGGGAGAGGTAGGTGCTTTTTCCTACAGTGTGAAAGCATGGCCACCACTACAGGATTGCAGGGTGGTTGTAAACTCTGGATGTGAACAGTGTATAATGTGATGGAAAAATGAATCAAGAAAGCAAATGAGGTGATATGGATAATAACAATACATTATTCATTGACTGCTAAAAACCTTGTCCACATGATAAATTCCATTTGCCCAAGTGAGACAACCATGTTAAAGGGGGTTATCCAAGAAAACATATTTATGACTTACTTACATATGACTTACATATTTATGACTTACAGGTGTCACACACTTCATCCTCAGGATAAAGTGTGTGACACCTGGGACCCCCACCAAACAGCTCTTAGAAGAGGCTTTGAGCGCCACAGCCTCTTACTAGGCCAGTGAGATCACAGTACATCAGTCGTGTGGCCAATTGCAGCTCAGCCCCATTCAAGTAAATAGGACTGAGCTTCAATATCAAGCACTGCCGCTATACAATGTATGGCACTGTCCTTGGAAAACTGCCGGGAGTCAGTTCCCTGAAACAGCTGATCGGCAGGGGTGCCAGGACTTGGATCTGAGGATAGCTCATCATTATCGTTTCTCGGATAACCCCTTTAAGTGTAATTTATGATGTAAAACTCATAAAAACAAATGTTTTTGTGTACTTTTACAGACATAGGAGTACACCACATTGCACTTGTTCCAAGTATATTAATATTGTGTGCATGTCATAAATTTGGTATAATCTCACGAAGCAAAAACAGATGTAAAACTGACACCAAAACCACTTCAAATAATACATTTCCCCTTAGTGCATAAAAATGTTTAGTGGAGAAGATCTGCATATGAGTTTGGGAGTCTCTGGAGGCTCTCAGAATTACATGTGAATGTTGGACTAATAAATCAACGTTATTTCAATCAGAAAACATTCTGTATACCTTATAGTGAGAAGTTAGAAGAAGTTAAATATCTGCTGTAATGAATTAGTACAAGTCAGAACAAAATGAGGCGTATTTACTAAACTGTTTACGCCACTGTTGTGGCATAAAAAAGTCGCAAATTTGCCTAATTCGCAGCATAATTTGCAACATCTGTCTCTTTATAAATTAGCCGCATCTCACTGGCACACAGAGGATCAAGACTGACATATGGGAATGCCAGCCTTGATAAATGTCCCTCATTGTGCTAATTTTGGTTAATATTGATTTGCTGACTTACATACTACTAATTCAAGAGAACAGGGAACAAATTAGGCCTCTTAATATTCGAGTTTGCAACACAATGAATTTTATGGAAAGTTAATAAATATCAGACTAGGAGTGTATCTGTGCTCTTTCAACTTGTGGGTTCATGGATACTGTACAACGCCAATGATAACCATAAGCAAAGGTGTGCGATTGGGTCACACATGATTAACATCTGTACAATAACTGAAAGAAGACATCCTTGACTTTTAAACCATCAATTTATTACCACGTGGTCTCAAGATATTGGGGAGATTTATCAAACTGGTATAAAGGAAAACTGACTTAGTTTCCCATTGCAACCGATCAGATTCCCTTTTCATTTTCCAAAGGAGTTCTGAAAAATGAAAGGTGGAATCTGATTGACTGCTTTGAGCAACCAGTTTTCCTCGACACCAGTTTTGATAAATCTCCCCAATATCTTGAGACCGTAGCTGGTCGGTAAGCCTGGATACAGTAGCAGCATCTGACATTCAGATTCTTTGAGACATCAGTTGTCATCTCCTGACAACCCAATACATGTACTCACAAACAAGTTTATTCAGTATGGCAAAGGATGCAAGCTGATGCCAGACAATTCTAGAAGTAGTTTGGCTTCAAGAAGAAATAAGTATCAGTTACTGTATGATGAAATTCAGTTTACCTAATCTGCAGTTTCCCTGACATCAGTTGTCAAGAAAACAAAAGCTCTCCATAACTGTTAGGTTGTCTTTGGATTGCACGAATGCCAGAGGAACCAGCTGACATCTTTATATATGTATAGAGAGTTCAAAAGGACCGGCTGATACACACAAGAATAGGTATTCACATGTGAATCTTATGGCATGTTGCCTGGATATGCTACACTACATCAGTAGGACTGTGACCTGTGGGGCACTCACTAATCAGAAAAATGAAAGAACCAAGATCACTTTGGCAGTTCTTCTTCACAAAATGCACTCCTTCACATATTGTTCATGGAAACTGTAACGTGGCTGTGTTCATGTGAGTGGGACTATGCTGCACCTTGGCGCTCAACAAATGACCACTGTGTAGGGGAAGACTGTGATAGAGATGCAGCTTTTAAAAGGGTTGTATCATCTCAGACATTGGAGGCATACAGTGCCTTGCGAAAGTATTCGGCCCCCTGGAACTTTTCAACCTTTTGCCACATTTCAGGCTTCAAACAAAAAGACATAACATTTTAAATTTTTGGTGAAGAATCAACAACAAGTGGGTCACAATTGTGAAGTGGAACAAAATTTATTGGATCATTTAAACTTTTTTTTGTAATAATAGAACTGAAAAGTTGGCCCATTTACTTTCAGTTCAGAAAACTCACTCCAGAAGTTCATTGAGGATCTCTGAATGATCCAATGTTGTCCTGAATGACTGATGAAGAGAAACAGAATCCACCTGTGTGTAATCAAGTCTCCGTATAAATGCACCTGCTCTGTGATAGTCTCAGGGTTCTGTTTAAAGCACAGAGAGCATCATGAAGACCAAGGAACACACAAGGCAGGTCAATGATACTGTTGTGGAGAAGTTTAAAGCCAGATTTGGATACCAAAAGATTTCCCAAGCTTTAAACATCCCAAGGAGCACTGTGCAAGAGATCATATTGAAATGGAAGGAGTATCAGACCACTGCAAATCTACCAAGACCCGGCTGTCCCTCTAAACTTTCATCTCAAACAAGAAGAAGACTGATCAGAGATGCAGCCAAGAGGCCCATGATCACTCTGGATGAACTGCAGAGATCTACAGCTGAGGTGGGAGAGTCTGTCCATAGGACAACAATCACTTCACAAATCTGGCCTTTATGGAAGAGTGGCAAGAAGAAAGCCATTTCTCAAAGATATCCATAAAAAGTCTAGTTTACAGTTTGCCACAAGCCACCTGGGAGACTAACCAAACATGTGGAAGAAGGTGCTCTGGTCAGATTAAACCAAAATCGAACTTTTTGGAAACAATGCAAAATGATATGTTTAGCATAAAAGCAACACAGCTCATCACCCTGAACACACCATCCCCACTGTCAAACATGGTGGTGTCAGCATCATGGTTTGGGCCTGCTTTTCATCAGCAGGGACAGGGAAGATGATTAAAATTGATGGGAAGATGGATGGAGCCAAATACAGGACCGTTCTGGATGAAAACCTGTTGGAGTCTGGAAAAGACCTGAGACTAGGATGGAGATTTATCTTCCAACAAGACAATGATCTCACACATAAAGCAAAATCTACAATGGAATGGTTCAAAATTAACGTATCCAGGTCTTAGAATGGCCAAGTCAAAGCCCAGACCTGAATCCAATTGAGAATATGTTGAAAGAGCTGAAAACTGCTGTTCACAAACGCTCTCCATCCAACCTCAAAGAGCTCAAGCTGTTTTGCAAGGAAGAATGGGCAAGAATTTCAGTCTCTAGATGTGCAAAACTGATAAATACATACCCCAAGCGACTTGCAGCTGTAATCGCAGCAAAAGGTGGCGCAACAAAGTATTAATGCAAGGGGGCCGAATAATTTTGCACATCCCACTTTTCATTTTTATTATTACAAAAAAGTTTAAATGATCCAATAAATTTCATTCCACTTCACAATTGTGACTCACTTCTTGTTGATTCTTCACCAAAAATTTAAAATGTTATATCTTTTTGTTTGAAGCCTGAAATGTGGCAAAAGGTTGAAAAGTTCCAGGGGGCCGAATACTTTCGCAAGGCACTGTATGTCTAGGACTCTTGAACTCACATCTATCTTTAGAATAAAACCTGCAAAGTGAAGGAGGACATACTTTGTATGCGTGAACACCCTCCATTCATTCCTAAGGGAGCACCAAAAATAGCTGAGTGGCACACTCGGCTATTTTCGGCAGTCCCATTAAATGAATGGAGGGCTAACAGCGCAAACGTGGCCACCATTCCATTAACTTCTATGGGGCTGACAGAAATAGCTGAGCTCGACTATTTTCGAGAGTTACATTGAAGTGAGTGGAGGGTGGTGCACCCTCCTACACCTTGCGAGCTCCATTCTAAAGATAGGTGCAGGTCCCAGAGGTGAGACCAGCACCTGTCAGACATTGGGGGCATATTCTAGCCATATGCCCCCAATGTCTATGATGATAGAACCCCTTTAATGAATGCTGTGGCTCCTTTATTCTAAATCACTGGATCCTCAAGATATATCCTAGCAATAAGCGATGAAAAAAACACCATAAAAGTGGAGTTTTCCTTTAAAGGGTAGTTCCAGCTGCAACTGCATACACACAAAGTGACGAAGAAAAGGTGGGTAGGTGGTTAATTAGACAATTGTTCATTTATGGATGCTTTACTGGAGAAGCTCCCAACATCATTAGTTGCCTATGCAACCAAACTACCTGCTTTTCTGATGGGAGAGATTCCCACCTGCAGATTGCCACAAATGCACAGATAATCTGTAGACAAATCCCCATTTGTTACATACGGATTTCACATCTGTTCACTCAGAAATAGTGAAATGTGTAGTGAAAATCAATGACCAGAACAGAAATCGACAGAGGTAAGATTGATTAGATAGTGATTGCCTATCCTAAAGGGCATTTTACACGGGTCGAGAATCTGCCAGATAATTGCTAACAAGCGTTCATAGGAAGTGATTGGCAGTGTAAAGGTGCCGCAGATTACCCTATGAATGAGCAAAACTCTTGTTCATCAGGTAATTAAATAATTTGTGTAGGCATTAGAGATGAGCGAGCACTAAAATGCTCGGGTGCTCGTTATTCGAGACAAACTTTTCCTGATGCTCGGGTGCTCGTTTCGAGTAATGAACCCCATTGAAATCAATGGGAGACTCGAGCATTTTTGCAGGGGACCAAGGTTCTGCCTAGGGAAGGCTGGGTGAAAACCTGGAAACCTCAGAAAATGATGGAAACACCACGGAAATGGACAGGAAACAGCAGGGGCAGCATGCATGGATGCCTCTGAGGCTGCCTAATGCCACCATTACCCCAAATTCTCCTGCAACAGCCTGGTGGTTACCCTCATGGCAATTGTGCTCACCCAGACCAAGAAAGGCGAGGCACATGCCCATCACATGTTAGGGAAGCACCCAACTAGGTGCAACAAAGGTCCATCACCCATGCCCATGCTGGCACTGCTCTCCTATCCCCAGCCACACGATGCAGGCATAAGCCTGACACAGCATGGCGGTGACACCAACAAGTGACCAACTTAGATGAGGTAGCAGGTGAGCCACCCAAAAATTTAGCCTGACGCAGCATGGCGGTGACAACAGAGTGACCGAGTGACACTGCAGGAGCAGGCGAACCACATAAACATTTTTCGTGGCCCTGTATGGTGGCGGTGACAACAGAGTGACTGAGTTAGTATGCGGTAGCTGGTGAAGCACCCAAAAATTTAGCCTGACACAGCATGGCGGTTACACCACCAATGACTTTGTCCGACTGAGAATGCAGTGAAATGGCTTTTGTTGAGCCTCCAAAATTTTTTTTTTTTTCGGAGTACATAAAGTCGACCCTCAGAAAAATGTTTTTTTTTTTTTAAATGTCGGTACTTGCGCCTCCTGAAAAATTGTTTCGGACTGTCTGTTTGACGCTCCTGAAACATTGTTTTACACTGTCTGTAGTTGACACTGAGAGAGGGCCTGTAGGGGGCCCTCCGGAAAAATTGTTTAGAGAGAGGGCCTGTAGGTGGACCTCCGGAAAAATTGTTTAGAGAGAGGGCCTGTAGGGGGCCCTCTGGAAAAATTGTGGTAAAAGAGTGCCAGTTGGCCCTCTAAAAAATTGCATTTGTTGGGTCAGCGTTAGGCAAAGACGACAAGGAGGAGGAGGAGTAGAGAAGAGGAATCGGATACATAAGTTAATCTTTAGCTGCTTTCCCCAGAGGAGATTTGAATTCCGGTGAAATCCAGGCTTTGTTCATTTTAATAAGCGTCAGCCTGTCAGCGCTGTCAGTTGACAGGCGTGCACGCTTATCGGTGATGATGCCACCAGCTGCACTGAATACCCGCTCTGACAACACGCTAGCGGAAAGGAAGGCCAGCACCTCCAAGGTGTACAGCGCCAGTTCAGGCCATGTGTCCAGCTTTGAAACCCAGTAGTTGTATGGAGCAGAGTGATCGGTCCGGACGTTGGTATGGTCAGCTAGGTACTCCCTCACCATCTTTCTGTAAAGCTCCCCCCTACTCTGCCTAGACTGGGGACAGGTGACAGTGTCTTGCAGGGGCGACATAAAACTGGCAAAGGCCTTGGAGAGCGTTCCCCTGCCAGTGCTGGACAAGCTGCCTACTCGCCTCCTCTCCCCCGCTACTTGGCCCACAGAACCACGCCCTCTGCCGCTAGCGGCGTCAGATGGGAAGGATTGTTTCAGCTTGTGCACCAGGGCCTGTTGATATTGATTCACTCTCATACTCCTTTTCTCTACAAGGATGAGAGTGGAAAGGTTCTGCTTGTACCGTGGGTCCAGGAGAGTGAACACTCAGTAATCGGTGTTTGAAAAAATGCTTCTAACGCGAGGGTCACGGGATAGGCAGCCTAACATGAAGTCTGCCATGTGCGCCAGAGTCCCAACACGCAAGAATTCCCTCTCCTCACTGGCCTGACTCTCCATTTCCTCCTCCTCCTCCTCCTCCTCTTCAGCCCATACACGCTCAAGAGTTAAGAAGGACACTAGCATTGGTACCTTCTTCCGTCTCGCCGACATTCTCCTCCTCTTCCTCCTCCTCCGATACGTGCTGAGAAACAGACCGGATGGTGCTCTGGCTATCAAGCGACGTATCTTCCTCCACCATCTCTTGTGACAAGCGCAAAGCTTCCGACTTCATGCTGAGCAGTGAGTTTTTCAACAGGCAAAGCAGCAGGATGGTGAGGCTGATAATGGCGGCATCGCCGCTGACCATCTGTGTTGACTCCTCAAAGTTGCTCAACACCTGGCAGATATCAGACATCCACGTCCACTCCTCATTGTAGACTTGAGGAATCTGAGTGACCTGACTACCAGTTCTGGTGGAAGTTGACATCTGGCAGTCTACAATGGCTCTGCGCTGCTGGTAAACTCTGGATAACATGTTTAATGTCAAATTCCATCTTGTGGGCACGTCGCACAACAGTCGATGAGCGGGCAGTTGTAGGCGGCGCTGCGCTGCCCTGAGAGTGGCAGCATCTGTGGTCGACTTGTGGAAATGCGCACAGATGCGGCGCACCTTGGTGAGCAAATCAGACAGATTGGGGTATGTCTTGAGGAACCGCTGAACTATTAGATTGAACACGTGGGCCAGGCATGGCACGTGTCAGTCTGCCGAGTTGCAGAGCCGCCACCAGGTTACGCCTGTTGTCACACACAACCATGCCTGGCTTGAGGTTCAGCAGTGTTAGCCACTGATCGGTCTGCGCTGTGATGCCCTGTAACAGCTCTTGGGCGGTGTGCCTTTTGTCACCTAAGCTCAGCAGTTTGAGCACCGCCTGCTGGCGCTTACCCACGGCACTGCTGCTGCGCCTAGAGCTACCGACTGAAGGCGCCATGCCCACGGATGCTAATTTGGAGGAGGAGGTGGAGGAGGAGGAGGGGTCAGAGGAGGAGGCATAGTATGTCTGAGAGACTGTGACCGAGGTAGGCCCCGCATGTAAGGCGCATGCATCGACGTCGTGCACGCGGTCGCTTGCCCTCCCAGGCTACGGGTGTTGCTGAAGGGGCACAGGCAAATCTCAGTGCAATATCCTTGCGCCCACAGTCCTACTGCAGTGAACAAGGTCCGGCACAGGAAGTAGTCATGCGCCAGCTTCTTGAGACCTCTGGTGATGTCACTTCCGCCAGGCGTTCACAGGAAGTATGTCAGGCACCACGCCCTGCCCTTGAGACCTCTGGTGAGGTCACTTCCGCCAGGCGTTCACAGGAAGTGTGTCAGTAACCACGCCTCTGCCAATTAGCTCAGTACTATTTAAACCCTGAGCTTCTGCTGGGCAGGGCCGGTGCCTTGTTGTTCATGTGCGACTGCTATACGGTCCAGTCCATTGTTATTGACACTGAATGTCCTGAGTGTTTGGGTGCTTCCTTGCACCGATGCGTGGTTTCACGTGCCTGCTTTTGTGTCTGTCTTTGTGTGTGTGTATCACTCAGACTGTTTGAAAGCCACGCTTGCGGCCGTGCCGTAGCCCCCTCCTGGAGCACGGGTACACGGTGGGCATCGCTCGTCTGGAGGTCTGTGAAGCCAAAGCTCTGGCTCCAGCTTCAAGCGCTTTTGCGCAGTACGTGTTGTATAAGTGTTTACCTTACTATTTACTCACTCAGACTGTTTGTAAGCCACGCTTGCGGCCATGCCGTAGCCCCCTCCTGGAGCATGGGTACACGGTGGGCGTTGCTCGTCTGGAGGTCTGTGAAGCCAAAGCTCTGGCTCCAGACTCAAGCGCTTTCTGCGCAGTACGTGTTTGTGTAAGTGTTTACCTTACTATTCGTTATCTTGCCTCTTATATCATTTCGCCCTTTGGGAGCGATCGTCATTGTCCGGCTGCCCAGAGTTTGGGTCCAGTGATCCCCAGTGACTCTGCCAAGTGGCAGATTCACTTATTTATTTTATTTGTGCCTCAGTGGCCTAACACCGCAATCCTCGGTGTGGGCAGTACATGAGGGGCCCCAGGGTCAGACTCGGTCCCAGCCTCCACCAAGTTAACCCAATGTGCCATCAGTGATATATAGTGTCCCAGCCCGGCAGCACTTGTCCACGTGTCCGTGGTTAGGTGGACCTTCTCAGAAACATTGTTGGTCAGGGCACGGATGATGTTCTGTGACACGTGCTGGTGTAGGGCTGGGACGGCACATCAGGAAAAATAGTGGCGGCTGGGGACCGAATACCGAGGGGCAGCCACCGCAATGAGGTTGCGAAAGACCTCGGTCTCTACCAGCCTATAGGGCAGCATCTCCAGGCTCAGCAATTTGGAGATGTGGACGTTGAGGGTTTGGGCATGTGGGTGGGTGGAACTGTATTTCCTCTTGCGCTCCAGCGTCTACTGTAAAGACAGCTGAACGCTGCGCTGGGACACATTGGTGGACGCTGTGGAGGATCGTGGAGGCAAAGGTGTGGTTTTCCGGCGGGAGGCGCTCGTGCCGGGGTCCTGGGCAGGGGGTTGACTAGCAGACGCAGTGAGTGACACAGGGGAAGGAGCAGTGGTGTGACCCGCAGGAGGTGAACGGCCTTGGTTCCATTGAGTGGGGTGTTTAGCACTCATATGCCTGCGCATGCTGGTGGTGGTTAGGCTAGTAGTGGTGGCACCCCTGCTGATCCTGGTGTGGCACAGGTTGCACACCACAGTCCGTCGGTCATCCTCAATTTCTTTAAAGAACCTCCAGACTTGCGAACATCTAGGCCTCGCCACGGGAGCTTCACGACGTGAAACAGTTGCTGCTGATGCACCAGCTCTGGCCCTGCTTCTCCCTCTGGCCACACCACTGCCTCTTCCAACCTGTTCTGGTGCAGCACTCGCCTCTGCCTCAGAAGCACTGTCTTCACTCGGCATATCAACCCAGCTTGGGTCAGTCACCTCGTCATCCTCCGATTCCTCAGTCTGTTCCCCCCTCAGACTTCCTGCCCTGACAACAACTTCACCACTGTCTGACAACCGTGTCTCCTCATCGTCCGACACCTCTTTACACACTTCTTCCACTAAGTCAACAATGTCATCATCATCACCCACAGACTGCGACAGTTGGAAAACTTGGGCATCGGGAAAGAGGTCAGCAGCAACCTGAGAAGTGGTTTGTGACTCTGGGAAGGGTCCAGAAGACAGTTCCTCAGAGTATGCCGGATCGCATTCCAAATTTTCCTGGGAGGGGGCAGACTGGGGGGAAGGAGGTTGAGGTGGAGGAGCCAGAGGAGTGCCCCCTTGGGTAACGTGGGTGGACTGCGTGGAAGACTGACTGGTGGACAAATTACTTGAAGCATTGTCCGCAATCCACGAGATCAGCTGTTCGCACTGTTGTGGTTTCAACAGTCCTCTACCACGTGTCCCTGTAAGCTGAGACATTTAGCTAGGGAGTGTAGCTCTGCGGCGTTCCCCTGCTCCCTCATCAGCAGGTACTGTCTCACCCTGCCCAGGACCAAGGCCTCTGCCCCCTGCAGTGATTGAATGCCCACGCCCTCGTCCTCGACCCTTAGCACTGGGGTTCAACATTTTCTGTATATAAGTGTATTATATAAAAAAAATGGGCCTGCTGTACTGAAACCCGCAAACTTGTTCAATCTGAACAAGTTAATATATAGGTGGATAAGTTAGAGCAAAATTACGTATGTTATTACGTACCGTGCAGTATGGGGCAATTACACTGAAACTATTAGATTAGGCAGACTTGGTCTGCTTAAGTGCAACCCAGACAAATGTCGCACAGAGATTTTTGTAATGTAGCTGTATCAGTGAGAACAAAAGACCTTTTTTAATTACGTGACGTACAGAATATGTCACCTGGACAGAAAATACGGATTGTGCTTTGTATATAGGTGGATAAGTTAGAGCAAAATTACGTATTTTATTACGTACCATGCAGTATGGAGCAATTGCACTGAAACTATTAGATTAGGCAGACTTGGTCTGCTTAAGTGCAACCCAGACAAATGTCGCCCAGAGATTTTTGTAATGTAGCTGTATCAGTGAGAGCAAAAGACCCTTTTTTAATTACGTGACGTACAGAATGGGTCACCTGGACAGAAAATACGGATTGTGCTTTGTACTTGCAATCAAACCTCAGCGCAAACCCCAATGTGAATGACCCCATTCAGACCTCAAATTATACCCCAATGTGAATGACCCGCAGACCTCAGATAACAGTCCCATTATGAATACCCCCCATTGAGACCTCAGATCATATCTCGAATGACCCCCAGATCTCTGTACAGACGTCCTTGCTCAGAGCACTGCTATCCTCATGCTGTGCGCAGTCACAGCACAACGAAAGGCAGAGGACTAGGAAGCGGTGAGTACAGAGCCTTGGGAGTGCTGCATTCACCTCTTCCCAGTCCTCCAGTACTGATGATTGCTTTTATAATGGAAGTGCTCATTAGTATTCACCCCATAGGACGCAATTACATTTTCTCCACTTTTTTGGGGGGAAAAGTACATCTTATGGGGTGAAAAATATGGTAATTCTGAATTTAGAGCGACTCTACACGTTCTACATAATTGGATGCAATACTTTGCTTCTTTTGCGAGATGCAGTACCAGGCACAGAGCATGGCCAAGAAGAGAAAGCAGGCATGCTTTTCTTATCTCATAAACTCCTACAAATTTTCAGTAGTTTTTTTATACAGTTTCACTTTAACAGAAATGACTATTATATTTTGTCCCTCAAAGTAAAGTTGGCTTTACCACATGATTGGTATTTTACACAGGCAAACAGGATTATCTCAGCACAAATTCTCTAGGCAAATAAATGATACATAAAATATTGTTCTCACACCAAATATCCTTTAATTGAAAATGTGCTTCCTTGCCCATGCAAAACTTTTTTCTATATTTCTTTTAATTAGCCACACTAACCAACAGGCATGCTTAGCTGAATACAATTAACAAGGTCAAGCTTTAAAATTCATACCTTCATAACTTCAGACCTTAACGCCATTAATATTTGTTAAATTGCTACTTTCTATGTTAGTTAATGGTCAGTATAATTAGGTATAGCATGAGACCTTAAGATTTGGAGTCACAAGGGCCACGATAAATTCTTTAGTTGCAGTAATAATACCCAGTAATGTAATATGTCTTCCTTTTAAAATTGAATAGCGTTTATTAGCGTTCATCAGTTTCAAGAACAATGGGAAGGGTCAAGTGTGCACAAATGTCAATTTCAGGTGTTTTATTATTATTATTATTATATTTTTCTTAGTAATGCACAATATGTGTAATTATTCATTATACAGAATGCATTATTAATTGAAGGGAATGAGAGCAGTGCTGCAGTAACCAGCACCATCCACTGCACAATGGGGGATTCTATGTAGTTCCAGCACTGACTTCCAGTTCTGTAGTTACTCTGAAACAGCGGGTCGGTGAGAGTGTGGGATATTGTGAGGATACGTCATCAGTTGGAAAGGAGTATACAATCTTTTAGGTGTTATTTTATTGTATGAAATTGCACATTCCATCTGTACACTTATTATGGAAGCAACTGGAAAGTGTATTTTCACATTAATTCACTTGTGTCTCTCAGCACACTAAAGTTTGTCAACTGCAGCGTGTATTGTGCTGATGGATAGCACAGGACAGCAGTGTGTTGTGATAATGGTATTTAAAGGGGTATTCCTATCTTAGACAATAAATGGAAGCAGTGGCCGCCACTTTCCTGGAACAGTTTATGAGATAGGTGCGTGTCCCAGAGGTGGAACCCACACCTATCAGACAATGGGGGCATATACCCTATTAAAGGGCATATACTCCTTTAATGACCTGTATCATGATTACGGTTATGTTGGTTAGGTGTGTTTCTGTATCTTACTCCTTTTTTGAAAACACACCTTACAATACAAATTTTCTATTCTGGAGTCCTACAATCCACATACAAGTAATCAGTAGTGGGTGAAATTCTATATTTATGAAGCATTTAATAAATAATATTATACCTGCGGCAAAATAACAGTGCTTATAGAAATAAGTCATGTAACTTAGTCCCCTTACTGCCCCTTTAACTATTAAAAAATGTGATTTATATTTTCCAATTGAATTACCCACTCAAAGGGGTTTTCTTAGCACATGGCGTTTATCATATACAGTAGAGAAAGTTAATACAAGGCACTTACTAATGTATTGTGATTGTCCATATTGCTTCCTTGGCTGGCTTGATTTATTTTTCCATCACATTATACACTGTTCATATCCAGGGGTTACGACCACCATGCAATCCAGCAGAGGTGGTCATGTTTTCACACTATACGAAATAGCGCCGGCCTCTGTAGTGGCCCGGACATTGGGAACACGCATAGCTATGCATGCCCAGCAGCTCCTATCCCGATTACCTCATATCTGTGCTGCAGCGTTGGTCATAACCCCTGGATACAAGCAGTAATACAATAGAAAAATGAATCTAGCCAGCATAGGAAACAATATGGACAATCACAATACATTAGTAAGTGCCTTGTATTAACTTTCTCTACATGATAAATGCCATTTGCCAGGGACGTAGCTAAAGGTTCATGGACCCTGGTGCACGAGTTCAGCTTGGGTCCCCCTTTCCTTAGTGCTTTGTGGCCAGGGGCAGGAAACTATATAGCCTTCATGCTGCCTGAGGCAAAAATTAAAACGGCACCTCCCCCCATGCCAATTCTTGACCTAACGCCTTCCTTACAGCCAGAGGTGTAACTTGTCCAGCATGCACTTTGTATAACATTGGTGTCTTCTTATGTTCCACAAGGGTCTTTGGGCCCCCTCAGGTTCCTGGGCCTAGTAGCGACTACTACCTCTGCATCCCCTATAACTACGCCCTTGCCATTTGCTGAAGTGAGACAAACCCTTTAATAAGAACAATAGTGTTCCTATCAGTATCATGAACAGTGCTCCCTAATAGTGCTAGCCATGATATGCCCCAAATAAACTGTAAAATGTATCTACCTTTTTGTTCAGGTAAATGGCCTTGTAATTACTGGGTTGGGTCATGGTTGGGTAACAGAACAAGAACAGAGGCGTAGCTATAGGAGAAGCGGGGAAGCGGCTGTTGTGGGGCCTGAACTCAGAAGGGGTCCACCCAGGAGAAGGACTAAAAGATTTTATTGTCAGGGCCCCCTCAACAGTATTATAAAATGGCATTATATACAGTGACATGGTTGCCAGTCCTTGTCTGAGAGAGACATTTTGACTAGCTGCAGAGTAGTGGTTGCACAGGAGTCACGGGTTGCAAAGAAGTTGCTTGGGGGGGGCGGGTTGCATTCAATAATTTGTTTTGGGGCCCAGTCATTTCTAGTTATGCCACTGAACAAAATGAGTTTTCATGCAGATTGCAACTTTGACTGATTTTCTTGACTGTATACTCGCCCATAAAAAATCAGTCACAACAAGTAAATAAGTTCTTTTAGGTTGTTAGCATTTGTATTGAGTCATTAGCCTTAATATGCAGTTCTGTGAAAGCAAGATCCACTGTAATGTAAGTTTTATCCAGATAGTTACGTGAAAGGAAGTGGAAATGATTGTCTAATTTTCTAGATCTACTAGAAAGATCAATATTGATATTTCTACAATGAGCCCATTATTTAACCATGCATCGCCTGTGGAATTATACCAAGCAGGTAATGAAAACCATTATATCCTTGTCATCAAGACCATAATGACTGTTAAGTAGCATATTTTGTCTTTATATCAGCAAAATTGTCATTTTAACCTTTAGATTAGGAGAATTATATTACAGCACCATCTGTTTGAGCATCATTACTATGTAGTCTTAAACAAATCAAACAAGTTAATAAAAACAGATTACCTAGCAATGAAACATGTTTTAGGGTTCCATATTTATTCATAACATTGCAAGGATTTTTATATGCGACAAAAATGAAGCTACTGTTCAGTATACTGCACATTATGGCACTGCCTTATCTTATCTTATCTTATCTTAGCAGACCAATCTTCTGCTTTTTAGGTAGCATAATATATGACTCAACACAATGTATTGTTCTTCCTGTAGGTGTGCACTCTGCATTGTCATCTCATAATGTCTCAATTTTAGTAAATTCTTGTATTTTCCATAAAAATAACAATGTTATAGGGCAGGTACAACTCATGTATGGCAGATGCAGTGGCGTAAATACAACTGACCGGGCCCCACAGCAAATTTTAGACGGGGGCCCCCCCTCAGCAACTTTTTCGCAACTCCCAACTCACGCATCCCCCACTCCTGTGGCTGGTAAAAACTGTTCTCTCAGACGAGGCCCAGCAGCCGCTCCGTCCGTTTTCTACACGTATATACTGTTTATAATGTCATTGTATAATACTGTTGAGGGGGGCCTGACAATAAAATCTTTTAGTATTCCTCCTGAGGGGGCCCCTTGTGAGTCTGGGCCCCAAAGCAGCCGCTTCCCCTGCTTCCCCTATTGCTACGCCCCTGGGCAGATGCATGATGGTATAATAGGTAAAATCTCCATAGTGATCTTTACATCGAGGAAGTTCAAGGTGTAACTGCACAAAACATTTTACAGGTCATGAGACTAATCCATAAGCATTAATATGGAGTTAATTCCCTTTTGCAACTCAAACAGTTTTCGCTCATCTGAGAAGGATTTCTACTAGATTTTGGAGTATATCTGTGGGAAGATTTGCCTATTCATACAGAAGATCATTGATGAGGTCAGACATTGATGATCGATGAGAGGGCCTGGCTCATAATCTCCATTCTAGTTCATCACCAAGATGTTTGAGTTTAGAGCTCTGTACGTGCCAGTCAAGTTCTCCAACACCAAACTCACTCAACCATACCTTTATGTACCTTTATTTGTGCACATAGGCACAGTCATGGTGAAACATGATGAAAGGGCCTTCCCCAAACTGTTCCCACAAAGTTAGAAGCATACAATTGTCCAAAATGTTTCAGTATGATATAGCATTAAGATTTACCTTCACTGTGACTAAGGGTCCTAGGCCAATCCCTGAGAAAACATCCCTATAGCATTATCCCTCCCCCACCGAACGTTGCAATCGCCACAATGCAATGAGGCAAGTAATGTTCTCCTGTCATTCTCCAAACCCAGACTCGTCCATCAGACTGTCAGGTAGAGAAGCTAGAGTCATCACTCCACAGAATATGTTTCCACTGCTCCAGAGTACAGTTGTGATGGGCTTTACACCACTCAATCCAGAGCTTGGTATTGTGGTTAGTGATGTAAGGTTGGCATTCATATGCTCGGCCATGGAGACCCATGCCATGAAGCTCATGGCACACAGTTTTTGTGCTGATGTTAAAAGGGTTTTCTGAGATTTTTATACTGATGACCTATCACCAGAATAGGTCATCAGTATCTGATCGGTGGAGGTCCGACACCCGAGACACCTGCCAATCAGTTGTTTGAGAAGGCAGTGGTGCTCCTTCTCGCAGCTTACCAACCACAACGCTGTACATTGTATATCAGCTGTGCTTGGTATTGCCCTCAGCCTCATTCACGTCTGCGTGGCTGATCAGCTGTTAGGCCACGTGGGCTATAAACATGTCTTCACTCAGCCAAGGAAAAACAGAGAGAAGGCCGTGACGCTCAGTGCCTTCTCAAACAGCTGATTGACGGGATCTATTCAGAAGATAGGTCATCAGCATTAAAATCTTGGAAAACCTCTTTAACATCAGAGGAGGTTTAGAACTCTGCAGTTATTGAGTCAGCAGTACAGTTGAGCAAATCAATACTAAATGAATCAAGTTCACCCCAAGTTTTATAAACATTCAAGTTGAATTCAAATCTGATTTTTTGTTGATTTGAGATGGGCAAATTCTGAATTAAAAAAAAAAAGTGAGATGGTAAAAATAATAATAATAATAAAAAAAAATCATAGGCAACCTTTGAGTGTCATACACATTTCAGGCATATTGGAGAGCTTTCAATTTAGGCTTGAATCAAACCAGTCGACTGATTTAGCTGAGTCAAAAACCCATCAAATTTTGACCAATTAGTTCACCTCTAGTCCATAGATTGATTGTGACATTTATGCACTATGAGCCTCAGCACTTGAATATCCTGCTCTGTAACTTTATGTGGTCTGCTACTGATCGTGGAATATCTAGAAGGGAAAAAACTTCATGAATTGACTTATTACAACTGAGGAATCATATTTGAGTACCACACTCAAATTCAGTGATCTCTTCAGAATGATGGATTTCACAAATGTTTGTAAAATAAGACTGCATGGCTAGGTGCTAGATTTTATACATCTGTGGCAACGGGACTGAATGAAACACCTGAATTCCACAATTAAGTGGCGTGTCCCAAAAATGCACATATAGTATGTGTCAGAAGTTTTGATTGGTGGGAGTCTGGAGACCTCGACCGATCTTTAAAACAAAAGTGCAGAAACGTTTAGTCAAGCATTGTCTCTCCTTGGTAGCTGAAGAAAGGACCATAGACATACAGTATCTCTCAGTAAGATGGCAGGAGATAACAGACTTACTAAACAGCTTCTCTAGATGTGTATACACGCATATATTTTTAACCATCAAAGCCGAACAATCGAGCATATTTACCAAAGGCTCATGCTTCATACAACAGTCGTAGCAAAAAGTCTCCCATGATCTGATGTGCCAAACTTATAAAGAGGAGCATGCGCCTTAATAAATTTGTTCCATCTTTAGCTATCTGTGCCCCACAACCCAAAATCTACGGCAGCTATAAGTGGGTGTTCTGGTGTAAATTATCTCAAATGTGTTAAGCTGAGGTGGCCTGGCCCTCTTCAAGTAAACCCCACTCATGTAGTTTTTTTTTTTTTAGTGAAAACAGCATTAAGAATGATAAAAAAAAAGCTGCAAATTCTTCCACAAAATTCCATTTACATGAAAAATTGATGATAACTGGAAAACAACTTTGGTAAATGTGCCCCCAAAGGATCTACCTCACTGGATTTATTTTCTTCTATACTTCAGGGAAACTGTAAAATGTAGGAACTTGAGTCTCTTTTCCAAGAATGTATTTATTTCTCATTTTCTGTTATCAATCTGTGTTTTCCGTAGGGCTTTTTCTCTTTAACTCGAATGAGATAATTTCCAGTTTCCTATAATACTGTCTAATGTGATACGTAGACATGTTTTTATTGTCATAAGTGTCTATAGCTATATTTGTCCCACCATTACGTAACAGCTTAACCCTTTCCTGACATCCGCTGTACATGTACGGCAGATGTCAAGTCCATAGTGGGGCGAGCGCCATAGACGCCGTGTGCCATCTGTGTCATATAGCCGTTACCCACAGTTAATGTCTGCGATTGGCAGTAATGCTGACTGTGGACATTTAACCCCTTAGATCAGGGATGGGCAATTAAAGGGGTTCTCCAAGTTAAATTTATTGAGGACCTATCCTGAGTATAGGTCATCAATAAATTTAACTTGGAGAACCCCTTTAATTTTCCCATGGGGCCGCATGAGAAATTGGGATGGTTTTAGAGGGCCGGACTAATATAATTAACTCAGTTCTACCCAATACTGTATATAGTATATATACTGTCACCAGGTGTATTTTCAGGTGCTGCTCTGCCTGTCACTGGTGTATCTGGACGTGCTTGCTCTGCCTGTCACCAGTGTATCTGGACGTGCTGCCTGTCACAAGCACAGAGCGCTAAATATTGCCTGGTTTTGGGCAATAGACGGGAGCAGTACAAGGTAGAAAAATGCACACTACTGGGAACTAGCACTGAATGTTTCTTCTGCAGAGGCAGATTTAACTACATAGCAGGCAGGAAGGACTGAGTACTGCAGCTCTCAGTCACAGATCCCGGCAGATACTGATAGATGGCAGGTATTTGGGGTCCAGCTGCAGCGTCTTCCTCGTGCTGGCGTGTGCTTGATCAGGCCCTGTAATGACGGCGCTCCGCTCCGGGGGGGGGGGGGAGTGCATGGTACCCGATGTAACGATGTAACTCCGGTGCCACTCGCAGCTACGGGCTTTTCTCTCTGGTCCCTGTGGTCTTTCTAGGTTCAAGAGCCGCTTTAGTGATGTTTGTTTGCAGTGGCGTGCCCTCATTGTACAACCTTCACAGTAATTTTGTACAGATGTGTGCCCCCCTCACAATTGTAATGGCCTCTTTGTGCCCCCTTTACAGTAATAATCCCCATTGTGTACCCTTTATAGTAATTATGCCCACTGTGCCCCCTTCATAGTAATAATGCCCATTGTACCCTCTTCACAGTAATAATGCAGTCTGGGCCCCCTTCATTGTAGTAATGCCCTCTGGCTCGGTGTCCCTTCCATAGTACAAAATGCCCACTGTGCCCCCTTCTTTGTAGTAATGCCCTCTGTGCACCCTTCATTGTAGTAATGCCCTCTGTGCACCCTCCATTGTAGTAATGCCCTCTTTTTCTGTGCCCCCTCCATAGTACAAAATGTCCACTGTACCCCCTTCACATAAGTAATTCCCTCTGTGCCCCCTCTGTATTTACAAAACAACACAGCACCTACTCACCTTGTCCCGTTCCTGAAGTCCTCTGTTCTCTGCAGACACAGATCACTCTGCAGCAATGTGTGAGCGGGGCTTATGCAGATTTCCAGGCTGCAGGCTCCGCCCACACATTCTGGCAGTGAGATCTCTGCCTGCAAGCTGAATGGTGGAACAGGGAGAAGTCTCTCTGCTTCACCATTTAGAGCACCGGCCTGAGGGATAGGAGGAACGCAGGGAGGTGAGTGACAGGACCCAGCTCCCTGCGCTCCAGCAATAAGCGCTTCTATCTGTATTGATGGAAGCGCTCATTGTTTCTGGCACCCCCCTGAGAGCTGGCACCCGGGGCGGACCGCACCCCTGCCCCCACCTTAGTACGCCACTGTTTGTTTGAGCTCCGTACGAAGCCTATGACCACCACACAATCATCTGCTCTCACTCAGCCTCCAACCTGACCCAGGCCAGGCGGGCCGGTCAGAGACAGTAGGCAGGCCGGATGCCCGGGTCTGCCTTAGATGTTGTGGTCAAATGTGACCATGGCAACTGAAAAGGCTAAAACTCAGCAAAGAAGCGGAAGTAAACTTTTGTAATAATGAGCCAGAACTAGGGATGAGCGAACTTTTGAAAAGTTCGGTTCGGTTCGCTTCGGCGAACTTTCTTGAAGTTCGGATTCGTACGAACCGAACCTAAAACGAACCTTGCTATAACGGCTGAATAATTGCTTCTACAATAATGGGAGTCAGATAGGGTACAGTTTCGTTTATTTGCAGTTGCTATTACAATGAAAAAAGTGGAAAAAATCCAAGTGACTTCAACAACGGCGACGCAAAATCTACGCATATTTTAGAATCTACACTAATGCGTACGCTAATGCGAACATTCCCGCACAAATAACGAACATACAGTCTAGCGTTGTCAAAGGTACGCTACTTAACTAAATGAATATGTACGCATTAGCGTACGCATGCACTGCGTCCGCAAACATTCCTACACAAGTAACGAACATACAGTCTAGCGTTGTCAAAGGTACGCTACTTAACTGAATATGAACGCATTAGCGTACTCATATACTGCGTCTGCGAACATTCCTACTCAAGTAACGAACATACAGTGTAGCGTTGTTAAAAGTACGCTACTTAATGGAATACGTACGCATTAGCGTACATTCTCAATAAATATGCGTATATTTTGCGTCGCCGTTATTTTAACCAGATTCGTTACGAACTTTGTCAAAATTCGGTTCGGTGACGAACCGAACTTTTGGGAAAGTTCGTAACGAATCTGGTTCGTTACGGTTCGGTTCGCTCATCCCTAGCCAGAACCTATACTAGGCTTCCAGGCTCATTATTAGTATATCCCAGTTCAGGCCAGCAAGTGACAGCACTGAACTGGGATATAGTGAGTTCTGATGATTGCAACCTGTGTTCCACTTGGGGATCTAAGAAAAAGTTAAAAAAAAAAATAATTGAAAACTATAAAAAAATATATAAAAATTCAAATTTCCCCCCAATAAAAAGAAACAATCATCAACATCGCTGTGTGCAAAAATGCCCATGTTATTAAAATATAAAAAAGTAATTCCATACGGTGAATGGCGTAATGGAAAAAAAAATAAAATGGCTGATCGTCATTTTTTCACTACTGAGTAACTGAGTAGAGAGTGTAGTATGCACTCATCTTGATAAATCATGCAGTGAGCCACAACGCTTGTAGTTGTCTTTTGAGGAGTTGCCTTGTGGACAGGGCTGCCACCAACAATTCTCTAAGATATCAGTACTGGTCCAGATAAACACAAGTAGAGCAATCTAGTCCAAAAACTAGATCTTTCTTCATCTGCATTGCCTGTAGACTGAATCCAAGTAGCTGATAAGTGAAGAGCAAATATAATAGCTTATCCTATCACTTCAGACCTGAGTGTGTAGTCTGTATAAGAAATATGTTGTCTATGTCTCTAGTCTAATATATAAACCTGTGTGTATGTATGTCCGCTACAGGAATCCACACCGTCGCAGCTACAATCATGAAATTTGGCAGACAGGTACATCAGGTGTCCTGGAAGGTTTTAGACCAGGTCTCAGCTTTCCAGGACGTACCGTTCCTAAGATATTCCCAAAATGCATTAGCCAATAGAAGCCTGGTCCCTTGACCCTTATCAGCCAATAGAAAATCACAGGCCCTTACTCTCCACATACACGCAGTTTCACACCAGGTTTCCTTAACAACCCAGCCATTTTTCTTCACTGGGTCAACTTTAAAGGGGCAGAGCGCTCTGGAAGACACTGTTAAAGGGGGTATTCCGGTTACCATAAATAAACCTTATGTTTTAGTCTAATTCATCATCAATCATTACCTAATATAATGTAAATTTCATATATTTACCATTCAGTAGTAAACAAAATAGTAATAAAATAAGATGTTTTCTTCCACTGCTACCCACTGTGTTTTCTCATAAATTACCATTTTATTGACCTGTAATTCAGGCCACCCTCAAAAGAAGGACTTAAAAGCCCCACCCACAGGTCACGCAAAGTCACACGCCTGACCCAGTCAGGCCATGCCCCCTCCCACTCCGCAGCCGACAGGGATTGAAAAAATGAAGGTAAAAATCAACTTCCGTCAGCTGCAGGGGTGGGAGGGAGGGTGACTTTCTCCCTGTAGCTCATGCTCAGACTGCACAGTGCTGCTGTCTGAGACTGAGCTGTTCAAAAGGACATCCCTGTGTCCATCCAGGCCCTGCACCAGACGGAGGACAGGGAGTATGAAAGACGGACTGGACTGTCCAGCCTAAAACCAGACCTCTGGCTACCCTAGGGGCAGGCTGAAGTGAAGGCCACAATTAAAGGGGAAAGCGCTGTGGATGTTACTGTTAAGGGGGCAGACTGCTGTGGAGGTCAATGTTAAAGGCACGGGCACTGTGAAGGTCACTGTTAAGGGAGGAGGGGACTGTGGAGGCCACTATTAAAGGGGCAGCGGGGTACTGTGAGGTCACTGTTAAAGGGGCAGTTGCTGTGGAGGTCTCTGTCAAGGGAGCCAGGAATTGTGGAGGTCAGTTAAGGGGACTGTAACCTATGGTCAGTGTTAAGGGGTGGGTGCTGTAGAGGTCACTATTAAGGGGCGGGCCCCTGTGGAGGTCACTGTCAAGGGGTGAGGTGCTGTGGAAGTCACTGTTAAAGGGGCAGTCTGCTGTGAAGTTTAAAGTTAAGGGGGTGGACTGCTGTGGACATCCCATTTTAAGGAGACGGGAAACTGTGGGGGGGGTCACTGTTAAGAGTTGGGCGCTGTGGAGGTCAATGTTAAGGAGACTGGGTGCTGTAGAGGTCACTGTCGATATCTTTTAATGACACACATAAACATTAAATTAAATAGATGATATATACCTGGTCGAAGCGGGGTCCTTCTGCTAGTCTGATATATAAAGCTGAGTGTATGTGTGTATGTATGTGTGTATGTCCGCTAAAGGAATCTGCACCGTCGCATTTACAATCACGAAATATGGCACACAGGTACATCAGGTGTCCTGGAAGGTCTTAGACCGGGTCTTCTCTCTCTAGGATGTACTGTTCCTGAGATAAAAAAAAAATTACAAATAGGGCACATCACATGACTTACATTAGCCAATAGAAGCCTGCAGGTCTTTCTCTTCACATCCCAACTGCCATACACACGGTCACATGTCCCTTATCAGCCAATAGAAGCTCACAGGTCCTTAGTCTCCTCATCCACAACCCTGCCATTTTTCTTCACTTCTGTAGGTGCAGGGCGCTGTGGATGACACTATTAAGGGAGCTCAGCACTGTGGAGATCACAGGACTTAAAAACCCCGCACCAAGGGTGAGGGAGGGCGACTTTCTTCCTGCAGCTCATGCTACGACAGCACAGTGCTGCTGTCTTAGAGTGAGCTGTTCAAAATGACATCCCTGTGTCCGTCCACGCCCAGCGCCAGATGGAGGACAGGGCATCTGAAAGCCAGACTGTCCAGCCTAAAACTGGACCTCTGACCACCCTAGGGGCAGGCTGCTGTAAAGGTCACAGTTAAGGGGATGGTCTGCTCTGGAGGTCAGTGTTAAGGGGCAGATTGCTGTAGATGCTACAGTTAAGGGAGTGGGGTATTGTGGAAATCACAGTTAAGGAGATGGGGTACTGTGGAGGTCACTAATAAAGGGGCGGCCGATGTGGAGATCACTGTTAAGGTGGAGGGTTATTGTGGAAATCAATGTGAACGAGACGGGGTACTGTGGAGGTCACTAATAAAGGGGTGGCCACTGTGGAGGTCACTGATAAAGGGGAGGGTGCTGTGCATGTTACTGTTAAGGGGGCAGGCGACTGCGAAGGTCACTGTTAAGGGATTGGGATACAGTGGAGGTCACTGTTATGGGAGCGGGGAACTGTGGCTGTCACTGTTAAAGGGACAGTTGCCGTGGAGGTCTCTGTTAAGGGGGCTGGGAATGGTGGAGGTCAGTTAAGGGGACTGTAACCTATCATTAGTGTTAAGAGGAGGGTGCTGTAGAGGTCATTGTTAAGGGGTCAGTCCCCTGTGGAGGTCACTGTAAAGGGGGTGGGGTGCTGTGGAGCTCACTGTTAAAGGGGCAGGCTGCTGTGAAGGTCAAAGTTAAGGGGGGGGGTCTTTGGGGCACTGTGGGGGGGGGTCAGTGTTAAGGGGTGGGGGCTGAAGAGGTCACTGTTAAGGGGCGGAGTGCTATAGTGGATACTGTTGATATCTTTTAATGACACACACAAACATTAAATGAAGTAGATGAAAAATACCCGTGTGAAGCCGGGTCCTTCAGCTAGTTTAAAATAAACAGCACTTCACACTTACACACATACCTGGCTACTTGTAGTGAGTCCATGGGCAGCTCTGAAAAAGAAAGATCAATTTTTTTTACATTATATTGCTCTACTTATTGGATGGGTAGTTTTTATGGGTTTTTACCATGTTTTAACAAAAATATCAGCAGACCCACTGTGTTCTCATAGTTTTCCTTTATTGCCACTGGGGAACCCTAATTCTTTACCCTTTACTTTGTAGTTTCCTTTCTGGACTCTTTGTCTGAGGAACCAAATGCAGTTGATAAGTACACATTATCTTCTTTGAAGTCTGCCAAGTCCCTCAGGAATGGCATATTGCAGATCTCAGTGTTTATTTTTAGCATTTCCTATCTCATTTCAGATTCTTAAATCTGACTCTTAAATTTCAGGGTTTTTTCAATCAGATCTGTCAAATTTCAATTAATGTGCCTTAAAGGATTTTCTCCCCTCAAAAATCTGAGCCATCTGTCTTAGTCACCATCCTCTGTCATTTGTCCAGAAAATGCAGGTGATTACTCTAAAAGGGGGTTCACCATTCTTCAGTCCGTGATAGAAGATTTATTGCCACACTGCTTTATAGTATATTGTCAGCACTGCTTGGACACTAAGTAGTTCTGTTGCACAATGTTTGTGATCAAGCGCAAAGTGTGGACAAAATACCATAAATTGTTTTCTATATCACGTAAACATTTATATCAAGTTTCTACATCATGTGAGTCTTAAAGGGAATTTGTGACCGCATACCTTCCAACTAAATCTTCTCCCTGTATAAATGTGCACCCCTCTGCTGATTCCAGGACACTTGTGCTATTTTGATCCATGGCCCATATTTAGAGAAGTAACCCTTCTTAATTATGCAAATGAGACCCTTGGTGCAAGAAGAGTGTTGCCATTGCACCTAGAAGCTCCATTCCTTTACCCCTGCTGGACTTGCCTCCACCATTTTCGACTGACAGGGCTGGGCAGTGTTGATATAATCGCTCCTGGCCCTGAAATCTCGTAGCAGTGTATTTAGCGCATGTGCAGAACAAGCCTGGAGATCACCAGGAAAATGGAATTATGCCCAGTGATCTCCAACCCCATATTGTGCATATGCTGAATGTACTGCTGAAAGATTTCAGGGCCAGGCTCAGGATCTGACCCTCGCTGCCTGACCTGTGCTTGTTTACCATATTGACCCATTGCTGCCTGCTCTGACTTTGGACTTGTTTCACTGATTTGTATGTGATTTGTTGGCCCTGACTTTGGCCTGTTACAGACTATGAGTTTGGCTGCCTTTTTGGTGCTATGGACTAGTGTCTCTTGACCCCCAAGGTGGTCAAGCTTGGAAGCTGTCTTATATTTAGAAGTGGCGGTGGATCCACCGAAGTTACAAAGAGGCCAGCCCTCTTCATATATGTGGCGGATCCGCCACCAGCGAAAACGCTGGTCTTAATAAATGTGCCCCATAACATATATAATATAACACCAAAAGGATGCACAATGAAGACTTCTCTGAAACACATGTTTCTAAGTACTTTTGAAAAGTGTCTAAAAACCTTAATAGATTTGGCACAGACCACATACTTCATTTTTGGGCTCATTTGTGACTTAATACAGTTGCAATTTTTCACTTCCAACTGTTTGATCTTCCGAGGTGAGACAAGGAAGGGAAGTGGCACCTGCTTCATGATGTGCAAGGCACAGTGAAGTGCTTGTTACTATTCAAGCCTATTCACCTATTGGCCTAACAATCTAACCTTTACTTTGACAGCATGATAATAATATACTATACTGCTATATTACAACTGCATGTCATCTACCTGAATATGTACCTCAAGATCTAAGAGAATTCTCATATATATGAACGCAGTTGATTTTATATACTCAGCTTCCATTTTACAAGCAGTCAATTATACTGTCTTTGTAAAATGTTCAAATGAAGCTGGAAAGAGGTAGCAGGTTTATTATTGCTGTGAAACATTTTGTATACAGTTTAATCCATCTTATCCTATTGCATTTAATAATGTTGAGTAACGTGTCTGCGCTGTGCTAAAGTATAATAAGCACACAGGAACTGGGTGGATCAGTTTCTTGTACAGGTAGAAGTGCGCACATTTGTCCCTGCATTGGGACAATTTTAATTAAAACTGTATAATGGTGATTAAGAATAAAGATTATTCTATATTGAGAAACTGTACATTTTTTTACAACTTTGCTTGGTTTTCAAGATTTCTGCTTATAGGCATTGAATGAGAATTATTGTTTATTTGAGCCTGGTCTTTTCCTATCTTGTAAAGTCATGGCACATCACTAGGATATGTCATTGCTATATGATTGGTGGAAATCCCACCTCTGGGACCCCACTAATCCTGAAAATGAAGGGTCCTCAGAGCTGATTCAGTTACGAGGCCCTTTCACTAATTTTCCTTGCAAAGCAGTGCTCACAACCACCCAGATGTGCAGCAAACTACAGCCAGGGTCGTAGCTATAGGGGGTGCAGAGGTAGAAGTCGCTACCGGGCCCAAGAGCCTAAGGGGGCCCAAATACCCCAGCATTATATAAAGTGCATGCTGGTTAAGTTACACCTCTGGCTGGCAGGAAGGGGTTAGGTCAAGAATTTGCTATGGTGGGTGTGAGGTGCTGTTTCAATTTTTGCCTCAGGCAGAACGAAGCCTATGTGCTTCCTGGCCTATGGCCACAAAGCACTGAGTGAAGGGGAGCCCAAGCTGAACTCTTGCACAAGGGACCCTGAGCCTTTAGCTACGTCCCTGACTACAGCCAAACCTTTTTACTTGCATGGAATTGTGCTACAGTTCTCCTGCACAGTTGGCGGCCATGACACTTCATTCTCACGATTAGTGTGGGTCCCAGAGATCAGATCCTATCTTATCATATGATGGAATATCCTGTCAATTTTTCCAAAAATGTCATAATAAGCATACAGTATGTATCATAGGACTATTTCAACACTTAGACCTCCACTGATCACTTGAACAAGGAAAGAGAAGCACTCACATAGTGAACTCTCTATTTTTGCTGAAGAAAGTGGAACTGAGACTTTCTATTGAGACCATCTCCTGTAACGAAGAGAGAGAATGCTCTATGCGAACGCTTCTCTTTTCTCGTTCAAGTAGTCAGTGGGAGTCTCAGACCTTCACAGATGAAAAACCTTTGATTTGTTGCTGTGACATATCAAAGGGTTTTGAAAGCTCAGTGACCCTTTAATTAAAGACCTCCTATGGTCTTGCTTCTACAGTATGTTCTAGTAACAGATTATAAACCCACCTTGTCTGGTGTGGTACAGAAATCATATTACTATGTGTCCCCTATGTTTTGCTAACCTAACCAAAGTTAGTAAAAACAGGGGACAGATGAGTTGGAGTGTGACAAGATCAGACTACATAGGTTCCATATGAAAATATAGGTCTGCATAGGAGCTATAGAAACAAAATGATCAGAGATGTTTAATTATTAGAGATAAGCGAGCATACTCGTCCGAGCTTGGTGCTCGTTCGAGTATTAGGGTACTCGTAAGTGCTCGCTGCTCGGACGAGTATCTCGCCATACTCGAGGAAATGGCAACTTCCGCATCGTGCTTTTTTGGCGCCTATAAACACAGCCAATCACAAGACAGGAGACTCTACGGTACACCCAGCATCACGTGGGGCCCTTACATGTCGATAGCAGGGGTTGGCTGGCCTGATCAGGTGACCCTGGAATATACTAGTGACTGGCCGCGGCGCTCGGCTCAGATGCCGTCTGGATGTCGTTAGGGATAGAGCTGCTGCCTTTCAGGGACAGTGTTAGGGCCTTCATTTAGTTCTCTGTTAGGCAGGAATCACCCACAAAGAACCCAACAGCCCTTCTAAGGGCTAGAAGAAATTTTTTTTTGTCTCCTGGCTTGGCTGGCTGGCTGGCACTAGTAGTGCAGCTATCGCCATATCTAACCCTGTTTTTTTTTTTTATTGTTCTATCTCAGTGATACAAATCCATTGCACACAGCAGTGTGGAACCATTCTGTGTGTCACAGTTCAGCACACTCACTCCAATCCATATATACTGTCCAGGTGACACTTTCTGTACGTCACAGAATACAACCAAGTCATTTGCTACCAATATCATCTACAGCTTGATCCAGAAAATTCTCTGTGCGACATTTGTCTGGGTCGCAGACTAAATAGCCACCGTTAACAGGGTGTCACTCAGTTCTACCATAGTTTCTGCACGTCACGTTCCCAAAAAAAAAAAAATATAAAAAAACAAATATTAAAAAAAAAATATTTTTTCAGTTGTTTTAGCTCAGTGATACAAATCCATTTTACTCAGCTGTGTGTAACCTTTCTGTGTGTCACAGTTCAGTACACTAGCTCCCATCCGTATATACTGTCCAGGTGACACTTTCTGTACGTCACAGAATACAACCAAGTCATTTGCTACCAATAACGTATACAGCTTGATCCTAAAAATCTCTGTGTGACATTTGTCTGGGTCGCAGACTAAATAGCCACCGTTAACAGGGTGTCAGTCAGTTCTACCATAGTTCTTGCACGTCACGTTCCCAAAAAACAAAATATAAAAAAAAAATTATTTTTTCAGTTGTTTTAGCTCACTGATACAAATCCATTTTACTCAGCTGTGTGTAACCTTTCTGTGTGTCACAGTTCAGTACACTAGCTCCCATCCGTATATACTGTCCATGTGACACTTTCTGTACGTCACAGAATACAACCAAGTCATTTGCTACCAATATCATCTACAGCTTGATCCAGAAAACTCTCTGTGCGACATTTGTCTGGGTCGCAGACTAAATAGCCACCGTTAACAGGGTGTCAGTCAGTTCTACCATAGTTCTTGCACGTCACGTTCCCAAAAAAACAAAATATAAAAAAAAAATTATTTTTTCAGTTGTTTTAGCTCAGTGATACAAATCCATTTTACTCAGCTGCGTGTAACCTTTCTGTGTGTCACAGTTCAGCACACTCGCTCCAATCCGTATAATCTGTCCAGGTGACACTTTCTGTACGTCACAGAATACAACCAAGTCATTTGCTACCAATATCATCTACAGCTTGATCCAGAAAACTCTCTGTGCGACATTTGTTTGGATCGCAGACTAAAGAGCCACCGTTAACAGGGTGTCAGTCAGTTCTACCATAGTTCTTGCACGTCACGTTCCCAAAAAAACAAAATATAAAAAAAAATATATTTTTTCAGTTGTTTTAGCTCAGTGATACAAATCCATTTTACTCAGCTGCGTGTAACCTTTCTGTGTGTCACAGTTCAGTACACTAGCTCCCATCCGTATATACTGTCCACGTGACACTTTCTGTACGTCACAGAATACAACCAAGTCATTTGCTACCAATAACGTATACAGCTTGATCCTAAAAATCTCTGTGTGACATTTGTCTGGGTCGCAGACTAAATAGCCACCGTTAACAGGGTGTCAGTCAGTTCTACCATAGTTCTTGCACGTCACGTTCCCAAAAAAACAAAATATAAAAAAAAAATTATTTTTTCAGTTGTTTTAGCTCACTGATACAAATCCATTTTACTCAGCTGTGTGTAACCTTTCTGTGTGTCACAGTTCAGTACACTAGCTCCCATCCATATATACTGTCCAGGTGACACTTTCTGTACGTCACAGAATACAACCAAGTCATTTGCTACCAATATCATCTACAGCTTGATCCAGAAAACTCTCTGTGCGACATTTGTCTGGGTCGCAGACTAAATAGCCACCGTTAACAGGGTGTCAGTCAGTTCTACCATAGTTCTTGCACGTCACGTTCCCAAAAAAACAAAATATAAAAAAAAAATTATTTTTTCAGTTGTTTTAGCTCAGTGATACAAATCCATTTTACTCAGCTGCGTGTAACCTTTCTGTGTGTCACAGTTCAGCACACTCGCTCCAATCCGTATAATCTGTCCAGGTGACACTTTCTGTACGTCACAGAATACAACCAAGTCATTTGCTACCAATATCATCTACAGCTTGATCCAGAAAACTCTCTGTGCGACATTTGTTTGGATCGCAGACTAAAGAGCCACCGTTAACAGGGTGTCAGTCAGTTCTACCATAGTTCTTGCACGTCACGTTCCCAAAAAAACAAAATATAAAAAAAAATATATTTTTTCAGTTGTTTTAGCTCAGTGATACAAATCCATTTTACTCAGCTGCGTGTAACCTTTCTGTGTGTCACAGTTCAGCACACTCGCTCCAATCCGTATAAATCTGTCCAGGTGACACTTTCTGTACGTCACAGAATACAACCAAGTCATTTGCTACCAATATCATCTACAGCTTGATCCAGAAAACTCTCTGTGCGACATTTGTTTGGGTCGCAGACTAAATAGCCACCGTTAACAGGGTGTCAGTCAGTTCTACCATAGTTCCTGCACGTCACGTTCCCAAAAAAACAAAATTAAAAAATATAAAAAAATAAAAAAATATTTTTTCAGTTGTTTTAGCTCAGTGATACAAATCCATTTTACTCAGCTGTGTGTAACCTTTCTGTGTGTCACAGTTCAGTACACTAGCTCCCATCCGTATATACTGTCCAGGTGACACTTTCTGTACGTCACAGAATACAACCAAGTCATTTGCTACCAATATCATCTACAGCTTGATCCAGAAAACTCTCTGTGCGACATTTGTCTGGGTCGCAGACTAAATAGCCACCGTTAACAGGGTGTCAGTCAGTTCTACCATAGTTCTTGCACGTCACGTTCCCAAAAAAACAAAATTAAAAAAAATATATATTTTTTCAGTTGTTTTAGCTCAGTGATACAAATCCATTTTACTCAGCTGCGTGTAACCTTTCTGTGTGTCACAGTTCAGCACACTCGCTCCAATCCGTATAATCTGTCCAGGTGACACTTTCTGTACGTCACTTAATTCTACCGGACTTAACAAGTTTGTGGGTTTCAGTACACCAGGCCCGTGTAATTTTTTTTTTTTTTTATCATACACCTATATACAAAAAATGTTGAACCCCAGGGCTAAGGGTCGAGGGCGAGGGCGTGGGCATTCAATTACTGCAGGGGGCAGAGGCCGTGGTCCTGGGCAGGGTGAGACAGTACCCGCTGATGAGGGAGCAGGGGAATTCCGCAGAGCTACACTCCCTAGCTTCATGTCTCAACTTACAGGGACACGTGGTAGAGGACTGTTGAAACCACAACAGTGCGAACAGCTGATCTCGTGGATTGCGGACAATGCTTCAAGTAATTTGTCCACCAGTCAGTCTTCCACGCAGTCCACCCACGTTACCCAAGGGAGCACTCCTATGGCTCCTCCACCTCAACCTCCTTCCCCCCAGTCTGCCCCCTCCCAGGAAAATTTGGAATGCGATCCGGCATACTCTCAGGAACTGTTTTCTGGACCCTTCCCAGAGTCACAAACCACTTCTCAGGTTGCTGCTGACCTCGTTCCCGATGCCCAAGTTTTCCAACTGTCGCAGTCTGTGGGTGATGATGATGATGACAATGTTGACTTAGTGGAAGAAGTTTGTAAAGAGGTGTCGGACGATGAGGAGACACGGTTGTCAGACAGTGGTGAAGTTGTTGTTAGGGGAGGAATTCCGAGGAGGGAGCAGACTGAGGAATCGGAGGATGACGAGGTGACTGACCCAAGCTGGGTTGATATGCCGAGTGAAGACAGTGCTTCTGAGGCGGAGGCGAGTGCTGCACCAGAACAGGTTGTAAGAGGCAGTGGTGTGGCCAGAGGGAGAAGCAGGGCCAGAGCTGGTGCATCATCAGCAACTGTTTCACGTAGTGAAGCTCCCGTGGCGAGGCCTAGATGTTCGCAAGTCTGGAGGTTCTTTAAAGAAAGTGAGGATGACCGACGGACTGTGGTGTGCAACCTGTGCCACACCAGGATCAGCAGGGGTGCCACCACTACTAGCCTAACCACCACCAGCATGCGCAGGCATATGAGTGCTAAACACCCCACTCAATGGAACCAAGGCCGTTCACCACCTCCTGCGGGTCACACCACTGCTCCTTCCCCTGTGTCACTCGCTGCCTCTGCTAGTCAACCCCCCGCGTCACTCGCTGCCTCTGCTAGTCAACCCCCTGCCCAGGACCCCGGCACGAGCGCCTCCCACCGGAAAACCACACCTTCGCCTCCACGATCCTCCACAGTGTCCACCAACGTGTCCCAGCGCAGCGTTCAGCTGTCTTTACAGCAGACGCTGGAGCGCAAGAGGAAATACAGTTCCACCCACCCACATGCCCAAGCCCTCAACGTCCACATCTCCAAATTGCTGAGTCTGGAGATGCTGCCCTATAGGCTGGTAGAGACCGAGGCCTTTCGAAATCTCATGGCGGTGGCTGCCCCTCGGTATTCCGTCCCCAGCCGCCACTATTTTTCCTGATGTGCCGTCCCAGCCCTACACCAGCACGTGTCACAGAACATCATCCGTGCCCTGACCAATGCTGTTTCTGAGAAGGTCCACCTAACCACGGACACGTGGACAAGTGCTGCCGGGCAGGGACACTATATCTCACTGACGGCACATTGGGTTAACTTGGTGGAGGCTGGGACCGAGAATGACCCTGGGGCCGCTCATGTACTGCCCACACCGAGGATTGCGGGGCCTACCTCGGTCACGGTCTCTCAGACGTACTATGCCTCCTCCTCCGACCCCTCCTCCTCCACCGAATTACCATCCGTGGGCACGGCGCCTTCAGTCGGTAGCTCTAGGCGCAGCAGCAGTGCCGTGGGTAAGCGCCAGCAGGCGGTGCTCAAACTGCTGAGCTTAGGTGACAAAAGGCACACCGCCCAAGAGCTGTTACAGGGCATCACGGCGCAGACCGATTGTGTGGCTGGCACCGCTGAACCTCAAGCCAGGCATGGTTGTGTGTGACAACGGGCGTAACCTGGTGGCGGCTCTGCAACTCGGCAGACTGACACATGTGCCATGCCTGGCCCACGTGTTCAATCTAATAGTTCAGCGGTTCCTCAAGACATACCCCAATCTGTCTGATTTGCTCACCAAGGTGCGCCGCATCTGTGCGCATTTCCGCAAGTCGAGCACAGATGCTGCCACTCTCAGGGCAGCGCAGCGCCGCCTACAACTGCCCGCTCACCGACTGTTGTGCGACGTGCCCACGAGATGGAATTCCACATTAAACATGTTATCCAGAGTTTACCAGCAGCGCAGAGCGATTGTAGACTGCCAGATGTCATCTTCCACCAGAACTGGTAGTCAGGTCTCTCAGATTCCTCAAGTCTACAATGAGGAGTGGACGTGGATGTCTGATATCTGCCAGGTGTTGAGCAACTTTGAGGAGTCAACACAGATGGTCAGCGGCGATGCCGCCATTATCAGCCTCACCATCCCGCTGCTTTGCCTGTTGAAAAACTCACTGCTCAGCATCAAGTCGGATGCTTTGCGCTTGTCACAAGAGACGGTGGAGGAAGATACGTCGCTTGATAGCCAGAGCACCTTCCGTTCTGTTTCTCAGCACGTATCGGAGGAGGGGGATGAGGATGAGGAGGAAGAGGAGGAGAATGTCGGCGAGACAGTAGAGGGTACCAGTGCTCAGTCCTTAACTCTTGAGCGTGTATGGGCTGAAGAGGAGGACTTGGAGGAGGAGGAGGAGGAGGAAATGGAGAGTCAGGCCAGTGAGGAGAGGGAATTCTTACGTGTTGGGACTCTGGCGCACATGGCAGACTTCATGTTAGGCTGCCTATCCCGTGACCCTCGCGTTAGAAGAATTTTTTCAAACACCGATTACTGGGTGTTCACTCTCCTGGACCCACGGTACAAGCAGAACCTTTCCACTCTCATCCCTGCAGAGGAAAGGAGTATGAGAGTGAATAGATATCAACAGGCCCTGGTGCACAAGCTGAAACAATTCTTCCCATCTGACGCCGCTAGCGGCAGAGGGCATGGTTCTGTGGGCCAAGTAGCGGGGGAGAGGAGGCGAGCAGGCAGCTTGACCAGCACTGGCAGGGGAACGCTCTCCAAGGCCTTTGCCAGTTTTATGTCACCCCAGCAAGACACTGTCACCTGTCCCCAGTCTAGGCAGAGTAGGGGGGAGCTGTACAGAAAGATGGTGAGGGAGTACCTAGCTGACCATACCAACGTCCGTAGCGATCACTCTGCTCCATACAACTACTGGGTTTCAAAGCTGGACACGTGGCCTGAACTGGCGCTGTACGCTTTGGAGGTGCTGGCCTGCCCTGCCGCTAGCGTGCTGTCAGAGCGGGTATTCAGTGCAGCTGGTGGCGTCATCACCGATAAGCGTACACGCCTGTCAACTGACAGCACTGACAGGCTGACGCTTATTAAAATTAAAAAAGCCTGGATTTCACCGGAATTCAAATCTCCTCCGGGGAAAGCAGCTGAAGATTTAAATAACTTATGTATCCGATTTCTCTTCTCTACTCCTCCTCCTCCTCCTCCTCCTACATATCGTCTTTGCCTAACGCTGACCCAAAAAACGCCATTTTTTAGAGGTCCAACTGGCACTCTTTTAGCACAATTTTTCAGGAGGGCCCCCTACAGGCCCTCTATTCAAACAATTTTTCCAGAGGTCCACCTACAGGCCCTCTCTCCAAAAATTTTTCCGGAGGTCCACCTACAGGCCCTCTCTCCAAACAATTTTTCCAGAGGTCCACCTACAGGCCCTCTCTTCAAACAATTTTTCCGGAGGTCCACCTACAGGCCCTCTCTTCAAACAATTTTTCCGGAGGTCCACCTACAGGCCCTCTCTCCAAACAATTTTTCCGGAGTTCCTCCTACAGGCCCTCTGTCCAAACAATTTTTCCGGAGTTCCACCTACAGGCCCTCTGTCCAAACAATTTTTCCGGAGTTCCACCTACAGGCCCTCTGTCCAAACAATTTTTCCGGAGTTCCCCCTACAGGCCCTCTGTCCAAACAATTTTTCCGGAGGTCCACCTACAGGCCCTCTGTCCAAACAATTTTTCCGGAGTTCCACCTACAGGCCCTCTCTCCAAACAATTTTTCCGGAGGTCCACCTACAGGCCCTCTCTCCAAACAATTTTTCCGGAGTTCCACCTACAGGCCCTCTCTCCAAACAATTTTTCCGGAGGTCCACCTACAGGCCCTCTCTCCAAACAATTTTTCCGGAGTTCCACCTACAGGCCCTCTCTCCAAACAATTTTTCCGGAGTTCCACCTACAGGCCCTCTCTCCAAACAATTTTTCCGGAGTTCCACCTACAGGCCCTCTCTCCAAACAATTTTTCCGGAGGTCCACCTACAGGCCCTCTCTCCAAACAATTTTTCGGAGTTCCACCTATAGGCCCTCTCTCCAAACAATTTTTCCGGAGGTCCACCTACAGGCCCTCTCTCCAATTCCAGTTTCCAGTTTTATTTGCGCAAACTGCATACATTTTTATTTTGAGGATAGGTGTGAAAAATAATATTACTTGCGAATCTATATCGCCCAACATGGGATACGGTAGCAAGTAGAAGACCAAACACATGCTGCCCACAGGGTTCCGCAAATTCCTGGTCCACCCGCAAATTCCTTGTCCACAATGTCAAGGAGGTCGAGGTTCTGTGGATGAGCAACAAGTCCTTCTGTACTGAAATCGCCGACAAAGTCTCCATCTAAGAACCTACAGACCATTGTGGAGAGAGCGGCACAGCTCGCCATCAAAGTTACGAACCCCTAAGTCAGACTGCGCAGAGAAGATAATCAATAAATATCTCTGTGGTTATTTTTGCTAAATAAAAGTTAAACAAACCCCCCAAAAATTCATCTGTTCCTGTGCCTGATCCACCCAAGTTGAATCTGTCCCATCCTGAGAAATTCCCCCCCAAGGAGTCCCCACTGTAACTTGCTTCCCATACAACTACTTCACCCCCCGACACCTGTGTCTCGCCATTGTCCACCACCTCCTCAGACAACACTGGTAAATCCCCACTGTCAGCACACGGAAACAGCAAAAGGTCTTGCGAATTGGGGCAGAGAATGTTCTGGGCTAGCACATCAGGGAAGGGGTGACTATGGGGTTCAGGGAGTATGTGACCACATGCAATATCCATTTAAAAGTCATGCCACACTTGATGTAGCTCATAATTGACAATTGTACCGGTTGATGCTAAATGTTTAAGTTGGGGTCCTGCGTCGTCATTCTAACTACATCCGGCTGTTATCACCACCACACACACTAGCCCAGGGGGCACTCCTATGGCTCTTCCAGCGAAACCTCCTTCCCCCCAGCCTGCCACCCCACCTACAGGCCCTCTCTCCAAACAATTTACTTCTTTGTCCTATCTTTCTCTCTCTCTCTACAAACTATTTTTCCGGATAGCTGCCATATACGGTATTAAACTGAGTAGTATACATAGAAGACATACCACACTTGATCAATTTCATAATTTACGACTGTACCAGTTGATGCTAAATTTTTAAGTTGGGGTCCTGCGTCGTCATTCTAACTACACCCGGCTGTTGTCACCACCACACACGCTAGCCCAGGGGGCACTCCTCTGGCTCTTCCAGCGAAACCTCCTTCCCCCCAGCCTGCCCCCCACCTACAGGCCCTCTCTACAAACAATTTACCCGGATAGGGGACGTCTTAGATATTGTACAGATTTTTGTTTGGTTCTTCTTTTATTTCCCTCCTGACCTGTGATAGGCAGAGCATGGACACTTCCCCTTAGCTGCAGTGGGAAAGACACTCCCCTGGCCAGAGCAAGCTCTTTTTCCATTTTCCGTGGTCGAAAAATCCATAAAATATAAGGTCCCAAGATAGGGGACGTATACGGTATTAAACTGAGAAGAATCGATACTGCACCGGCTGATGCTAGAGTATTTCCAAATGCATTCCGGCTGTTGTCACCACCACACACGCTAGCCCAGGGGCACTCCTCTGGCTCTTCCAGCGAAACCTCCTTCCCCCCACCTACAGGCCCTCTCTCCAAACAATTTACCCGGGTAGGGGGACGTATTAGATATTGTACTGATTTATTTTTTAGATGCTTGGGAAGCAGCTATGCTCACCACTATACATCCAACAGCCACAGCAACTGATAAGAACAGATACTAAACTTGATTTTAGCTGCAGTGCCAACATGAGCAGTGGTGTCACCTGCAGGCGGTGATGGACCTTCGTTGCACCTAGTTGGGTGCTTCCCTAACATGTGATGGGTATGTGCCTCGCCTTTCTTGGTCTGGGTGAGCACAATTGCCATGAGGGTAACCACCAGGCTGTTGCCTGAGAATTTGGGGTAATGGTGGGATTAGGCAGCCTCAGAGGCATCCATGCATGCTGCCCCTGCTGTTTCCTGTCCATTTCCGTGGTGTTTCCATCATTTTCTGAGGTTTCCAGGTTTTCACCCAGCCTTCCCTAGGCAGAGCCTTGGTCCCCAGCAAAAAATGCTCGAGTCTCCCATTGACTTCAATGGGGTTCGTTACTCGAAACGAGCACCCGAGCATCGGGAAAAGTTTGACTCGAATAACGAGCACCCGAGCATTTTAGTGCTCGCTCATCTCTATTAATTATCTATTTGTAAGTCACTTCCTTTTTAGATGCATTGGAACAGTAAATAAAATTGGTTGTAAATGTGGACATAAGGTTTAATCTTTATTTGCTGAATCTAGAAAAAACCTTTACTGCTAAAATGCAGTGATAGCAGTTCTTGCATGCACAGAATATTTTGTGCAATTATGGTCAAAATAACGTCTGATGTAAGGTTCAGGCATTTCAGTTACGGATGTAAAGAATGAATATAGACATTCTGGTTATGCCGTTCTGTATGCAGTCTAAATTTGGCAAAGATTGTTGTAGTTATTGTGAACAGCCCTGAAGTAAATTACAAGGACATCAAGCACATCAACTTTTAACAGGATATCTGTCTGAGCACTGGATCATGCTCTGTACGGTATAATAAGATTATTAGTCATGAAGGACATAGAATTTGATACTTACAACAGTACAACAGTCATTGGTTTGAGTGCAATGTGATAGCATGCAGCTGGAGAAAAGTGATAATCTACTTTATCAATTTGTTTTGTAAGCCTAAGTGGCCATTGCTTACCCCAGTGTTTACTGATATGAGGATTATGCTTCCCACTTTTGAAACAAGGATGTGCCAGATTTGATGTTAGAATAAAAACTGTATGTTCCTTAACCCCCTCTGTTTCAAGGCCGAATGGCAAAATGTTCACCCTTATAGGTCCAGTATTTTTTATTGAAATGTTATCACATAAATGAAATTATATAAATTCACTGCACAAAGTTAAAGTCATTTATATTATACTTCAAAATACTACTACTACTACTACTAATAATAATAATACAAATACTTAGAGATGAGTGAAGTTATGAAAAATTCACACAAAGGACATTCCTTTGCATGTAGTAGCTGTCATTGAACCCCTCAGATTCCGCGTTCATCACTGATTGTGGCCTAAGAGGCGTTATTCAGAGTAAAAACAATAAAAAAATAAATACTTACATTATCCATTTGCTCACAAAGAAGCTGTTGTGGGGATCTTGATTGAAGAAACCGCGGGAAATCTCATGCGATGATATGATTATGTAATTTCGCTGGCCAGGCGTGGTGACATCCTCAACGATGACGTCACTGTGCCCAGCCAGCGTGCCAGCTTGGTGAGGTCATTTTTCATGGTTTCTACAATCAAGATGGCCATGATGGCCTCTTTGCACTTAAATAGATGAGGTTTTTTCCAGACATTTCAGGAAAAATAGAAACATTACCACGAAGCACAAGGAAATTTGATTTTGCGGCAAATTACGTTTTTCCCGAAATTTGGAGTTCTGTTTTGCCTCGACCTTGTCAATATGGGGCTTAACCGATCCTTTGCCAATAGTGTAGCCCATGTATTTTGCTTCCTCTACAGTAAGGGACACATCACTAATGGAATCTAGAATGTACTTTGTAGAGGTGACTTTTCCAGTTTGAGCTAGAAATGACCATATCATCGAAGTAGGTGGCTGCATTGTCACAATGGGACCTCAAGATCAGATCCATCAACCTCTGAAATGTAGCAGTGACTCCATGTAACCCAAATGGCATCACTACATACTGGATCAACCCCTCTCTGGTAGAGAATGCCATTTTCTCCTTGGCCTCATTTGTTAACGGTAGTGATGATCGAGCACCCCGATGTTCGGGTGCTCGGGTGCTCTGGCCGAACACTAGGTGGTGCTCGAGTGCTCGGCCGAGCACGCGAGTATAACAAAATACGGAATGACAAAATACCCCCCAAAAAGCCAAGATAACCGATTTTACAGGAAATATTGTTAGGAAACATAGATTTACTTGTACGTTAAGCGCAAGTGCTGCCAAAAATTACACGGATAAGGCACACCCATACAACTGGTATATCATATAAAGGAGGGCCTCATTCACATTGTGGTATAATTGTGGGACCCCAGCACTCATAAAGCCTATGCACTAAGGGAAAGGGCTGCCAAAAATTACAAGGATCAGGCACTCCAATACACCCTTTATTACACATAAAGTAGGGCATCAGACATACCCGTGAAAAATTATCATTGATGGCCTGCTGCTGACACTCAAAAACAATAGGGGTGACACTCTGCTGCCGAGCTGACCGCCCAAAAATTTAAGGGACTGTGAGGCAGTGACAAGTGCCGTATTTGAGGGGCAATACGTGTCACCCAGAATGCTGCAGGAAGCATTCTGAGTAGGAGGTTCGGTTCATCAGGAGCGTGCCCAGCCTTGGTGGGGTAAAGGCCAGCAACTCTGTGTTCACTGAGCTGGAACCAGCAGTTAGAGTAGCTGGTTCCAGCTAGTCCGGGTCTGGCTTTTACTGGGAACAGGCAATGCGCTGGGTGGGTGACTGTTCCCCATGCTCCAGTTCAGGATTTCAGGCATGCTCATGTCCAGCATTTCTATTTAATCCTGCTGCTGGACTTGGGTGGGTCTCAGTCAGGGAAGTGAGCAGTCTGTGTGAGGCAACACTGACTGTGTGTGCTGCATTTATTTGACCCGGCTGCGATCCGGAGTTTTGGCTGTGTTGTTTAGAAAACCAAATAAACAAGGACTTTGGTGAAGTTCATGGTGTCCCTGTTTCTTTTCACTGGTCAAGTGAGTACGATTCCCTACAGGACAAATGCTGCTGCCACCGCACCGCTAAGAGTCGCTAACATCTGTATCTTTTTTCGCTGTCCGCCGCGGGAAGCCGGAGCCCCCCCAGCGGCGTGTGCCGCGTCGGCCGTTCCTCTCTCGCTCTCCGCTCCATCGCCAGGGGGTCGCCTTCTTCAAGGGCCCCCGGAGAGGGAGCCAGAGAAACAGCTACCACATCTAATGAAGGCAGCAGGCGCTTAAATTACCCACTCCCGGAGGTAGTGACGAAAAATAACAATACAGTACTCTTTCGAGGCCCTGTAATTGGAATGAGTACATGTAAAATCCTTTAACAAGGATCTATTGGAGAGCAAGTCTGGTGCCAGCAGCCGCGGTATTTCCAGGTCCAATAGCGTATATATAAGTTGCTGCACTTAAAAAGCTCGAAGTTTGATTTTGGGATCGAGTTGGCCGTCTGCAGGGAGGTGAGCTACCACCTGTCGGAGCCCCTGCCTCTCGGCGCCTCCCCGATGCTGTTCGTTGTGTCCTGGGGGCCGGAATTATTTACTTAAAAAATTTGAGTGTTCAAGCCAAGCCGGGTCGCCTCAATACTTGAGCTCTGAATAGGATTCCATGCTGCTGCCACCGCACTTTATCAAACTGTCCCAAATTTAAGGTTGACATGCTGCTGCCGAGCAGACCGTCCAAAAAATTTAAAGGACACATGCTGCTGCCACCGCACTTAATCAAACTGTCCCAAATTGAAGGGTGGCTTGCTGATGCCAAGCTGACCATCCAAAAAATTTAAGTGTGAAACGCTGATGTCAAGCTGACCGTCGAAAAGATGATATTCTTGATGTGACATTCTGCTGAAGAGCAGACCGTTAAAAATATTTAAGTGTGACACGCAATGCCGAGCTGACGTCCAAAAAAATGATATTCTTGATGTGACATTCTGCTGAAGAGCAGACCGTTAAAAATATTTAAGTGTGACACGCTAATGCCAAGCTGACCGTCCAAAAAAATTATATTCTTGATGGGACATTCTGCTGAAGAGCAGACAGTTAAAAATATTTAAGTGTGACAAGCTAATGCCGAGCTGACCACCCAAAAAACTTTAAGCTGACCGAAAAAAAAAAATTTAAGGGAGACATGCCGCTTAGCTGAAACATTAGAAGTGACATGTAGCAGAGCTGAGCGTGTAAAACATTATGGTTGAGTGCCTGCTGGTGAGCTGACAGGCCAAAAAATTATGTTGCAGCCCCAGCTGGTGAGCTGACTGGCTAATAAATTCGGGTGCAGGCCCAGCTGGTGAGCTAAGCGTGTAAAACATTATGCTTGAGTGACTGCTGGTGAGTTGACAGGCCAAAAATTATGTTGCAGGCCCAGCTGGTGAGCTGAACGTCTAAAAAATTTCGGTGTAAGTCCAGCTGGTGGACTTCGAGGGCAACCTAATAAGCTGTTTCATATGATGGAGGAAGAGGACGAGAAGAGGAAAGGGTACATGATAATACAGTGTATTCAATACACCCTAAAAACCAGATTTAAGGTTCCTTCATGTTAAGCCGCTTTCCTCTGGTGGAGTAGAGAAGTCGGGCAATCCAGGCCTTGTTCATTTTGATAAGCGTCAACCTGTCAGCATTGTCAGTTGACAGGCGGATGCGCTTATCGGTAATTATGCCCCCAGCGGCACTAAATACCCGCTCAGACAAAACGCTGGCGGCAGGGCAGATCAGCATCTCCAAGGCGTAGAGCGCCAGTACGTGCCACGTGTCCACCTTAGACACCCAATAATTATACGGCACAGAAGGATCGCTGAGGACGTTGACACGGTCAGCTACGTACTCCTTTACCATCTTCCAAAACTTTTCCCTCCTTGTCACACTAGGTCGCTCATCAGGGTGAGGGTGCTGGCAGGGTGTCATAAAACTGTCCCAGGCCTTGAACAGTGTCGCCTTGCCTTTGTTGGAACTGCTGTGGTTCCCCTTGTCTCCCCTCCTCGGGTGGCCAAGGAACTACGTACTCTGCCGTCAGCGTTGACAGATGGAAATTTGTGGAGCAATTTTTCGACAAGGGCTTTCTGGTATTGCAACATTGTACTTTTCCTCTCCACCACAGGAATGAGAGATGGGAAGTTCTCTTTGTAGCGGGGGTCGAGAAGGGTGAACAACCAGTAATCTGTGTTGCTTAATATGCGTATAACGCGAGGGTCATGGGAAAGGCAGCCTAGCATAAAGTCAGCCATGTGTGCCAGAGTCCCAACAGACAAGGCTTCGCTCTCCCTACCAGGAGCTTGACTCTCAATATCCTCCTCGTCCTCTTCCTCCTCTTCAGCCCATCCACTCCTCCTCCTCCTCCTTCTCCTCCTCCAATTGGCGCTGAGAAGACTAATCGAGGGTGGTCTGGCTATCACCCTGTGTAGGGTCTTCCCCCATTTCCACCTCTTCCACACGCAGAACATCGGCCTTTATTGTGAGCAGCAAGCTTTTTAGTAGACACTGAAGTGGGATAGTTACGCTGATAATGGCATTATCGGCGCTCACCATCTGTGTAGATTCATCAAAGTTGCGTAACACCTCACAGAGATCAGACATCAATGCCCAGTCGTCGCTTGTGAAGAGCGGAAGCTGACTAGAAAGGCGCCGACCGTGTTGCAGCTGGTATTCTACTACTGCTCTCTGCTGTTCACAAAACCTGCTCAACATGTGAAAGGTGGAATTCCATCGCGTGCTCAGGTCGCACAGCAGTCGATGAGCCGGCAACCGCAAACGCTGCTGCAGGCTTGCCAGGCCGGCTGAAGCTGTCGATGACTTGCGGAAATGGGCACACAGGCAACGCACCTTCACCTGTAGCTGAGACAAATTGGGGTAGGTTTTCAGAAACCGCTGAACCACTAAGTTGAAAACATGGGCCAGGCATGGTATGTGTGGGATGTTGGCCAGCTCCAAAGCTGCTACCAAGTTGCGGCCGTTATCGGATACAACCATGCCTGGCTGTAGGTTGACTGGCGAGAGCCAAAGCTCAGCCTGTTCCCTTATGCCATGCCACAGCTCTGCGGCATTGTGCTGTTTGTCACCCAGGCAAATAAGCTTCAGCATGGCCTGTTGCCGCTTACCGACTGCTGTGCTGCACTGCTTTCAGCTACTGACAGAAGTCTGAGTGGTGCTGCAAGATGGCAATTCTGCATGGGAAGAAGTGGAGGAGGAGGTGGAGGAAGAGAAGGAGGGATTGCAGTCGCTACTATAGGTGGCAGCGGAAATCCGGATGGAAGTAGGGCCCGCAATCCTCGGCGTGGGTAGCACCTGGGCCAAACCAGGGGACGACTCGCTCCCAGCCTTCACAATGTTCACCCAGTGTGCCGTCAGGGAAATGTAGCGTCCCTGGCCACAAGCGCTTGTCCATGTGTCAGTTGTTAAGTGGACTTTGCCAGTAACTGTGTTGGTCAGGGCCTGCGTTATGCTTCTGGACACATGCTGGTGTAAGGCAGGGATGGCACACCAGGAAAAATAGTGGTGGCTGGGGACTGCGGAACGAGGGACAGCCGCCACCATCAGGCTGTGAAAGGCCTCGGTGTCCACCAGCCTAAACGTCAACATTTCCAGGGCCAGCAATTTGGAAAGTTGCGCGTTTAGAGCTATGGCCTGTAGGTGGGTGGCAGGGTATTTGCACGTGCGTTCAAATGCCTGCGGTAAGGACATTTGAACGCTGCGCTGGGACATTGAAGTGGATGTGCTGGCTGATGTTTCCTGCGAAGGTCCAGGTGAAGGGCGGGAGGCATCTGGGCCTGCGTCTTGGACAGCACATAACAGAGGGGAAGAGAGGCAGTGGTGTGACCTGCAGAGACAGATCGTGGATCCAGGCGTTCAGCCCACCTTTTAGGGTGCTTTGCTGACAGGTGTCGGATCATGCTGGTGGTGGTCAGGTTGCTGGTGTTTATGCCCCTGCTCATCTTGGTACGGCACAGGTTACAAATTACAATCCGTTTATCGTTAGCACTTTTCTCAAAAAAACGCCAGACTGCGGAACACCTGACCCTTGGCAAGGGAGCTGGCCGCAAGGGGCTGCTCCGGGGAACAGTTGCGGGCCTGGTTGTCGTGGCCTGCCTTCTCCCTTTTTTCACCCCACTGCCTCTTCCAGCCTGTTGCGCTTCTGCGGATCCCTCCCCCTCTGTACTGCTGTCCTCACTCAGCTTGCCACCTTCCCAGGTTGGGTCAGCTATTTCGTTGTCCACCACCTCCTCTTCCACATTCTCACTCTGCTCCTCCTCCTGACATAGTGAACTAACAAGAACCTGAGTTAACTGTGTCTCATCCTCATCCACAACCTCTTGAGACACTAATTGCCCTTGACTTATTGGCAACTGTGTCTCATCATCATCATCCACCTCGGGAGAAAATACTTGTTGTTCCCCACCGTCATCTACTTCAGACTGTGTTTGCTCAATAGGTTGGGAATCAGGGCACAATATCTCCTCATGTCCCACTTCAAGCGGCCTTGGCGAATATATCCATGTGGGATCTTTTCTTTGCCCAGACTCTGCATGGTGGGAGGAAGAAGGATCAGGGTGAGGATGCGCAGACTCTTGGCTACTGAGACTGTACTTTGTGTAAGAGGGGGTGGTGCTGAACCGACTGGAAACATTTTCAACTGAAATCCAACCGACTACCTGCTCGCACTGGTGTGGCGACAAGAGTTGTGTCTTGCGCCGCCCTGTTTTGGATGACTTTGTTTCTTGGGCTCTGCCAGCAGGCACAGTTTCACCGCGCCCAGAACCATGGCCTCTGCGTTCACCATCAGCAGCACGCCCACTTCCCCGTCCCTTAGTGCTCGCCTTGCGCATATTGTATAGTATATATGCAACTTGGTCACAACTACAGTACTGCAGATTTTTATTAACTGTATGATCAGAAAAATTTAAACTAATGTCCAATATTCTGAATGCGCAAACGTTATAGAGCAGCCGCAAATGAGTAACTGCGGCCTAAATTAACGATATTAAATACGGATGTCAGCTACATAGACTTTTGAGCGGTTGTAATACGCATTGCACCTAGCGTTACTGACAGGGCACACTTGGGGTTTTTTTGCCACCCAAAAAAAAAAAAAAAAGACATATTTCACAATGGACTTTTGAACAATGATACTAACTCTTGAGATATTGTTAGGCCCGTACGGTTTAGACGCCGCTGATTTTGTGTTTGTTTACATTTTGGGTCCAGGCATGCATGGGCGAAGCCATTTTGCTGGAGCCCTTTTGGACTTCTAATTTTACCTCTGGTGCTGAGCACTTAATCTGGCGACGCCCGGTTAGTTTAAATAGCTGCCAGTCCATTCATTCAATGCTGGTGCTCGCATGTGTTTGCCACAAGAGACCAGCTTACAGGAGTGGAGGTGATTTCTATTTTTGATCTAGCACCTTGAAGAGGCTTTGAGTATCGTGTGAAAGATTTTGTGCGAGTGTATAACTTGTTGTTCTGTCCTTTGCTTTTGGTGTGTTTTGCAAAGGTCGTGTTTTGTATTGTTTATTATCTCGCCCATCTTTCTTTTTCCTTTTGCTGCACTGTGTGTGTTGTAGTGTGCCGCATATCTGTTTTCTCCTTTTCCTTTATCAGTTTGGTCTTGCAGTTTCACCTTTTAGCTCTGGTGGTAGATTTTCTTAGTTTGGGTTTTGAGGTCTTTTGTGTTATTCTATCCTCTTTGTCTTTCTGCCCCTCTATCCTATCTTTGGGACAATTCAGGAGTGAGTTAGGGAGTTGGTGGTCAGTGCGCAGTCCACCATCAGGGCTAGCGTACGACAGGATAGTTAGGGATAGACATTTCCTACCATCAGTATTGAGTCATCAGGTGAAACCATAACAGATATGACGTATTCTGGAGCTAATGCTATGCTTGTTTAGTAAATTAGAGATTCTTGGCAAATATATTTTGTACAAAATTATCTGGGCTGGTCCACCAAATCGTCAAGGTGATCTCTGTAGAACGGGAACCTAACACTATTTCCTACCTGTTATGTGCCAACCTTGGCTTCCGTATAATCAGGGGGTGTTGGTTCTACATGCATGCTGGGTCCCTTCTGCCTTTTGTAATTTATGGTGCTTCAAAGGCCTCCACTAATACAGGGATGCAGGTACCAAACATGCATGCCGAGTCCACTCGCAGCATGCATTTGGAACCAACACCCCCTGATTATACGGAAGCCAAGGTTGGCACATAACAGGTAGGAAATAGTGTTAGGTTCCCGTTCTACAGAGATCACCTTGACGATTTGGTGGACCGGCCCAGATAATTTTGTACAAAATATATTTGCCAAGAATCTCTAATTTACTAAACAAGCATAGCATTAGCTCCAGAATACTTCATATCTCTATGACATTTTGTGCTTTATCTGGTTAGCAGTGTGCCGTTGCATTGTATGTATTTTCCTTTCCTTGTGCATTTAGCCATAGCAACATGCACCTGCGCACTGGGGTGTGCTGACTGAAATTCCCCTTTTTTTCAATGATACTAACCCTGCCTATAGAAATTCTATCAATACGCAAATGTTATACAGCAAGACGCAAAAGAAGTACTGTGGGCTTAACAGCAGAAATTATAGCAAAGTATGTCAGGTATATAGTATACAGAGAGTATCCTACAGCATGCAGTAGCAGCAGCAGCAGCAGCACATGTGGCATTAATGGCAGGCCACCTAGTGCTATTTTCACCACCTTTAAAGTCCTCAAATATAGGTAAATAAAGGTTTGTGCCAGATATAATAGCCCTTAAAAGGGCTTTTGGGTCTTTTCTGAGCGATTTCTATCCCTGCCTAGTGTGCATCTCTCCCTACAGTGTATGTACCTTCTTGCTGCAGCAGCGCTTGTGGCGTTAATGGCAGGCCACCTAGCGCTATTTTCAACACCTTAAAAGTCCTCAAATATAAAAAAAAGTTTGTGCCAGATATAATAGCCCTTAAAAGGGCTTTGGGGTCTTTTCTGAGCGTTTTCTATCCCTGCCTAGCGTGCTTCTCTCCCTACACTCTCTGTCCCTCCTTTCTGCAGCTCTCCCTGTCTAACACTGGCCGGGTCACATGTCACCGGGTGCTTTATAGCACCCGATGACACGTTCCCGGCTAGCCAATCAGTGTAATGCCAGTAGCTAAGATGGCTACTGGCATTACAGTGAATGCCAGCACCTTCCTGCACGCTAATTGGCTAATAAGCGTGCGGGGAGGGGACTCGAGTATGGCGCTCGAGCACACGCGGAATTCAGCCGAATATCGCGTGGTCCCGAGCACCGCCATGTTCGGCCGAATAGTGTATTCGGCCGAACATGTTCGCTCAACACTAATTGACGGTATATGCCAGCAACCTTTCATGAGATGTAGCGTGGTGATATTCTTTGCATTACAAAGCCTCTCAATCAGTTTATTTATCCTGGACAAGGGGTACCCATAATTTTGTCATTACCACACCCATGTACCGTTTAGCTTTGGGATCAGTACCATTGAGCTTGACCACTCACTTCTAGGCTCTTCAATAACACCATACTTTTAATCTCAGAGGAAACCACCTCTCTGAGTGCTTCAGATATCTTGTACGGCTTAAAGTTAAAAGGGTTTTCCGGGACATATCCCCCGCCGATCAGCTGGTTTAAGAGAAGACCACATTCGTGTGAGCGCTGCCTTCCCTTCATTGTTTACCCGCTCTCCGTCAACATTGCAGCGGTCAGCAGGTATAGTTACAAGAAACCTTATCATTCACTTCTATGGGGTGGCTACTTTCTATTCAAGTGTATACTACAGAGCCGTCCCATAGAAGCGAATGAGATGGCTCCTTGAAATTACCGTACACCTGCTCACAACTGCGATGTCTGTGACAAGCAGGTAAACAATGAAGGGAAGACACATGAGAGTAGCCTTCTCTCCAAAAAGCTGAACTTTGGGGGTGCTGAGTGTCAGACCCCTGCCAATCTGATATTGAAAACTAATCCTGAGGATAACCTATCCTAGATAACCCTTTTGACATTACAACCCACCTTTGTCTTTATGTTATGTTTTATTAGGTGTGTATGGCCAGGACAAATAAATAGCTTTATTCCTCTGAAAGAATTCCTTAACTTACTGTTGTTGGTGAACTGACAGTGTTTTGTGGAAAGAAGAGACTAAAATAGAACTTTTTGGTTAAAATGATAAGTATTATTTTTGGAGAAAGGAAAGCACTACATTCCAGAATAAAAACCTCATCCCATCTATGAAACACGGTGATGGTTGTATCATAGTTTGGGCCTGTGTTTCTGCATCTGGTCCAGGACGACTTGTCAGCATTCATGGAACAATGAATTGGGAATAATACCAGCACATTATGAAGGAATATGTCAGGACATTTAACTGTGAACTGAATCTCAAAAAGAAAAAATGGGTCATGAAGCAAGACAACTAGCTTAAGCACACATGTTACTCTTCCAAAGAATGGTTTAAGAAGAATAAAGTTAAAGTTTTGGAATAGATACGTCAAATTCCTGACTTTAATCCAATATAAATCTTGTGGAAGGACTTGAAGTGAGCAGTCCAAGGGAGAAAACCGCCAATAAAGCAGTGTTAAATCTGTTTAGTATGGAGGAATGGGCTAAAATTAAATGTGCAGGACTAGTCCACAATTACCAGGAATTTTTTGTTGCAGTTATTTCACAATGGGGTCACACCAGATACTGAAAGCAAAGGTTCACATATTTTTGCTATTCATAGATGTGTCATATTTGATTGTTTTTCTTAATAAACAAATGACCAAGCCTAATATTTTCATTTATTTGTTCAATTTCATTGTTTTTATCTACTTTTAGGACTTGTGTCAAAATCTGATGTAGTATTAGATTAAATTCAGGGGAGTTGCGAGGGTCTTAATAGATTCAGGGCCCAAGCCCCTAAGAAAAAGCCACATTTGGACAGGAAAATACAACACCGCACACCTATTACATCCAGTGACGTCTCCTCTGATGTTCAGGTAGATGTTCTCTTTCCTTCTCTTGTCCATTCCACCCAGACAGCATGTGATGACTTCCTTCAGCTACATCTCATCTCTGCAAAGTTTGCCATCTTAGATTCCTCACTTATTGATTATCCTTCTCCTTCCAATGCCCCAACAGTTTTATCCTGTTGCTACCGCCAATACTGTGCCTTATGCACTCCCCAATGCCTCAAAATACTATAATGAAGAAATAACAGTTCCATAGAGAGCCCCAAAAGTGCTCCCAAAAGTCCCACCAATGGTAATAATTCTCTAGCAGAGTTCCCTCATTAATGATTTTCCTCCTACAGTGATAATTCTCCTTGAGACTACCACTATTAGTAGTAATGCCCTCCATATTGCACCCAATAATGCCCCCACAGAATCCCAGTAGTAACAATGCCCCATAGTTCCCCCCGTAGTGATAAAGCTCCCCCAAGTGCCCCAGTATTAATACACCCCTCCCAAAGTGCAAACAGTAGTAATAAGACCTTCTAAAGTTCCCCCAGTAGCAATAAGGTACCTCCATTAGCCCCCCTTGTACAGCTTCCAGTAGTAATACCCCATTGTGGAGCCCTCCTTAGTAATAATACCTCCTATAGTGCCCCCAAGTAGTTATAAGTCCCCATGTAGAGCTGCTAGTAATTATATCAATTGTATAATCCCCATTAGTTATAATTCCTACTACAGCACCCTAAGTAGATATTATGCCCCCTATAGTGACCCCAATAATTATAATGCTCCCTTGGAGATCCCCAGTAGTTATAACCTCCTCTGTAGAGTGCTAAGTAGTGGCCACTATAATGTCCATAGTAGTTTTAATGTCCCTGTTTTATCCATATTACATGTAATACCCCAGAGATTATAATGTCATCTTCTATAACTGTCACGAGTGGGCTTGCGTCTGGTATCAGACGTTCTGCGTGGCTTTCAAGAATGACATAATTTGACATGCTTTTCCCTTGGTTTGGTTACCACACCCCTTCCCCTCAGCTGTTGCCGCTGTGGTAATTATCTTTCTGCTATTTACCCCTTCCTCTCCCAGTATCCCTTGCGGTTTATACTTTCTGCCTTCTTAGTAGTGTGTGGTGTGGATCTCGACTGAGATCTGGTTGCTGCGATATCTGCTTAAAGATAAGTGACTTTTTCCCGTTTGTGGTTTCCCTTTTGGAGTCTCCTGTTCATCCTTACTCTTGGAGAACGGGTTTACTCTTTCTTGTCACTAGCTGCAGGGTTCTTTAGGGTGCATTTATTATTAGGTTCCTGTGTATGAACTCTCCTACCACCCAGGATTGTTCATACTGGTAGTCAGTCAGGGCCTAGTTTCAGGGTTCCCTGCAGGAGGTGACTGTTTCCCTGGTTTTGGTCTGTTCCCTTCCCTCATACGCTTGGTGTGGCTATTCCCTCCATACCAGAGCGTGACATTATAAACCGCCTAAACAAAATTTTATGTCATTTTTGTGCTGACATGGATGCTATTGTTGCACTTGCTGAACGGCTGCAGGGACTCGGTTAGGAGGTGGCTGACATCCGCAACCAGATTTAGAGACCACAGGCTGGTGGTTCTGGGGGTGCTGAGTGTCAGGCCTGTTTGGAGCCTAAGGTCCCCCTCCTGTATAGATTTTCTGGGGAACATGATAATTTTGTTCTATTTAGGGAGGCGTGCAAATTGTATTTCAGACTGCGTCCACATTCTTCTGGTAATGAGGAGCAGAAGGTTGGTGTGGTCATCTCGCTGCTTAAAGGGGATGCACAGTCATGGGCCTTTTCTCTGCCGACCGGATCGCAGTCTCTCCAGTCAGTAGATTAATTTTTCAAGGCTTTAGGGATTATCTATGATGACCCGGATCGTATCTCCCAGATACGTGACCTTTGTCAGGGTGAGCGGCCGGTTGAGATTTATTGCTCTGAGTTTCGGAGGTGGGCGACCAATACTGAATGGAACGATCCGGCTTTACGTAGCCAATTCTGTCAAGGTTTATCTGAAAGGCTGAAGGACGCTTTGGCCTTTCAGGAAACCCCTGTGTCTTTGGAGGCCGCTATGTCTCTTGCTGTGCACATGGATAGGCGCCTTAGAGAGCGATCTAGGGGCCCCCGCTCTCAGGACGTACTATCACATAGTGTACTGTCTTCCTATGACACTTTGGGTGAATATTCCCCTAGGTTGATGTCATGGGATGAACCTATGCAATTAGGGGGAGCCACTCCTGTTTCCACCCGTAAACATCTTGGTAATAAAAAGGGTGTGTGTTTTTTCTGTGGACAGAAAGGACACTTTATCAATGTATGTCCATGCTTTCAATCTCTAAAAAAGAGAAAAGAAAAAGGGGCGTTGAATTCTCATCTCACTCTTGGTGGGGTGGGTAGGGAGACTGAAAATGTGCATTTGTCTTCATCCTGAAGTACCCGTTTTCTCCTGACTGCCGATGTGGCGCTAGAGTCAAAGGTTGTGAAAATTGAGGTGTTCATTGACAGCGGGGGTGAACTTGGGTGAACTTGATTGATGCTCAGTTTGTCCGTATGCATGGGTTGTCGCCGAGTTCTTTGGATAAGAGGATTTCTGTGTTTGCCATTGATTCTGCACCTTTATCTCAAAAGTGTTTGTCTCAGATGGTGCATGATATCAAATTAAGAGTGGGTGAATTTCATCAGGAGCTTATTTCATGTTTTGTGTTGGAAGGTCTTCCTGCTCCTGTGGTTCTGGGTTTACCGTGGTTAAGCAAACAAAATCCGTCCATTGACTGGCATACTAGACAAATTGTGGATTGGGGCGATTATTGTGTTGACAATTGCCTTAATACATCTTTTTCTACTTTAACCACTAAGACTCTTCCTTCTTTTATATCGGATTTCTCTGATGTATTTTCTGAAGGTGGATGTCAGCATTTACCCCCTCACCGGGAATACGATTGTCCTATCAATCTTATCCCGGGAGCAACATTGCCCAAATCTAGGCTGTATAACCTTTCTGGACCTGAGAGAACGGCCATGAAGGAATATATTGCTGAGTTTGGCTAAAGGACATATTAGGCCTTCCAAATCTCCTGTGGCAGCAGGGTTCTTTTTTGTTAAGAAAAAGGACGGAACTCTTAGGCCATGTCTGGATTTCCGTGAACTCAATAGGATTACTGTCCGTGATCCTTACCCCCTTCCTTTGATTCCTAGCTTGTTTAACCAGATTGTGGATGCCAAGGTGTTCTCCAAGTTGGACTTAAGGGGGGCATATAATCTGGTCAGGATGAAAAAAGGGGATGAATGGAAGACGTCCTTTAACACTCCTGAGGGCCACTTTGAGAACCTGGTCATGCCTTTTGGGTTGACCAATGCTCCTGCTGTATTCGAGTATTTTGTTAATGACATTTTTCATCATCTTGTGGGGAGGTTTATAGTCGTGTATTTGGATGACATACTAATCTATTCTCCAGATATTGTGACACATCAGGATCACGTGAGGCAGGTGTTGCAAATCTTAAGAGATAACAAGTTGTATGCAAAATTAGAGAAATGTGTTTTTGCTGTACAAGAGGTGCAATTCTTAGGATTCTTGCTTTCATCTTCAGGTTTTCGTATGGATCCAGAGAAAGTCGGTGATCTTTTGAATTGGGACCGACCTGAAAATCTGAAGGCTCTTATGCGATTTTTGGGGTTCACCAACTATTACCAAAAATTTATTAAGAACTATTCGACAATAGTTAAACCCTTAACTGACATGACTAAGAAAGGGACGGATGTCTCAGTGTGGTCTGATGCAGCGTTGCAAGCCTTCTCCGCTGTGAAGGAGTACTTTTCTTCTGCCCCTATATTGGTGCAGCCAGACGTGTCACAACCTTTCATTGTGGAGGTTGACGCATCCGATGTGGGGGTAGGAGCTGTTTTATCACAGGGCCCGTCACCTGGTAAATGGCGCCCATGTGCTTTTTTTTCGAAAAAACTCTCTGCGGCAGAGAGAAATTATGATGTGGGTAACAGAGAGTTACTGGCCATTAAGTTGGCTTTTGAGGAATGGCGTCATTGGTTGGAAGGGGCGATTTACCCAATCACGGTATTCACTGATCACAAAAATCTGGCTTACCTGGAGTCGGCTAAACGACTTTATCCAAGGCTTTGTTCTTCACCAGATTCAATTTCATCGTCACATATCGTCCTGGGGTTAAGAATGTGAACGTGGATGCCTTGTCACGTAGTTTTCCCGGAGGTGGTGATTTTGAAGATCCGAGCCCTATACTGTCTGAAGGAGTGGTGATATCCGCTCTTTACCCTGATCTTGAGGCTAAAGTGTTTGAGGCCCAGGGAGATGCGCCAGAGTCTTGCCCTCCTGGGAAGTTATTTGTTCCTTTTGATTTGCGTCATAAGGTGTTTGAGGAGCATCATTCTTCGGTGCTTGCGGGACACCCTGGGAGTAAATCCACTGTCGACCTCATCTCTCGTAGATTCTGGTGGCCAGGGCTGCGTAAGTGTGTTGAGGATTATGTGTCAGCCTGTAGTGTCTGTGCACGCGCTAAGGTGACACATACTCGACCTTCTGGACATCTACTTCCATTACCCATCCCGTCCAGTCCATGGACTCACCTATCCATGGACTTCATCACTGATCTGCCTGAGTCGTCTGGTAAGACAGTTATTCTGGTGGTTGTAGATCGTTTTAGTAAAATGGCGCACTTTATTGCATTACCCGGACTCCCCAATGCTAAAACTCTTGCACAAGTGTTTGTTGACAACATTGTGAAATTTCATGGCATTCCCACTGACGTGGTCTCTGATCGTGTGACTCAGTTTGTGTCCAGATTCTGAGGGTGTTCTGTACTCGGCTCAGGGTACAACTGTCTTTTTCCTCTGCTTTTCATCCCCAGACGAACGGACAGACTGAGCGTACCAATCAGAATCTGGAGACTTACTTGAGATGTTTTGTCTCTGAGAACCAGGAGGAGTGGTCCTCGTTTTTTGTCTCTGGCTGAGTTTGCCATAAATAATCGCAGACAGGACTCCACTGGTAAGTCACCATTTTTTGGTGCATATGGCTTTCACCCGCACATTTTCTGGTTCTGATACTTCTGGTATTCCTGAGGAAGAACGTTTTTCGTCATCATTGTCTTCTATATTGCGAAAAATCCAAAATAACTTGATAAAAATGGGTGACAAGTACAAACGTATGGCTGACAGGAGACTTATGAATGGTCCGGACCTAAGTGTGGGTGATTCTGTGTGGCTGTCTACTAGGAACATTAAATTGAAAGTTCCTTCTTGGAAGTTGGGTCCAAGATTTATTGGCCCATATAAGATCACGGCCATTATTAATCCTGTAGCATTTGGTCTTGAACTTCCTCAGGCCCTGAAAATCCATAATGTGTTTCACAGATCTTTGTTGAAGAGATATGTTGAACCTCTGGAGCCATCTCCCTTGCCACCCGCGCCTGTCTTGGTGGATGGTAATTTGGAATTCCAGATTGTCAAGATCATTGATTCTCGAGTTCTCCGTGGGACTCTTCAATATCTTGTTCATTGGAAGGGTTATGATCCTGAGGAGAGGTCATGGTTACCGGCATCTGACGTGAATGCAAGTCGTTTGGTGAAAGCCTTTCACAGGTGTCATCCTGATAAAGTTGGTCCTGGGTGCCCGGAGGTC
>ONZH01020356.1:0-170514 GCA_900303285.1 Rhinella marina
TGTACTAACTGTTCAGACGGTGTGTATTAACACCAGGTATGTGAAATTATTTTGCAAGAAAACGCACAGTACAGTTGCCAATGAAAAGGCCTATATATTTTATATTTCAAAGGTACACAGCCGTGTACTAACTGTTCAGACGGTGTGTATTAACACCAGGTATGTGAAATTATTTTGCAAGAGAACGCACAGTACAGTTGCCAATGAAAAGCCTATATATTTTATATTTCAAGGTACACAGCCGTGTACTAACTGTTCAGACGGTGTGTATTAACACCAGGTATATACAATTATTTTGCAAGAGAACGCACAGTACAGTTGCCAATGAAAAGGCCTATATATTTTATATTTCAAGGTACACAGCCGTGTACTAACTGTTCAGACGGTGTGTATTAACACCAGGTATGTGAAATTATTTTGCAAGAGAACGCACAGTACAGTTGCCAATGAAAAGGCCTATATATTTTATATTTCAAGGTACACAGCCGTGTACTAACTGTTCAGACGGTGTGTATTAACACCAGGTATATACAATTATTTTGCAAGAGAACGCACAGTACAGTTGCCAATGAAAAGGCCTATATATTTTATATTTCAAGGTACACAGCTGTGTACTAACTGTTCAGACGGTGGGTATTTACACCTGGTATACAAAAAGGGTATTGCAGGCACACAGAACCCAGAACACTAGAGCCAAATAAACTGTATTTAAAAAAAAAAAAAAAGTACACAGCCGTATACTGACAGAAGATCAGATGGTGCATATACACACTAGGTATATAACAGGGTTTTGCAGCCAAAAAGAACGCAGAACAGTAGTGCCAAATATAGTTTGGTATGTAGCAGAGCACCTAATACACTAATGCCTCTCTCTGTCCCTACTCCAGCAGCTATCCCTGAATACAGCAGCCGTTCTCTGTAAAGTGTATATTGTAGTAAAGCTATCACTGTACTGCACTATAGTAGCCCTGATAAGGGCTTTTAATCACGCTCCTGCCTGTCCAACTGCTAAAACCTGTCTCTCCCTTCTCCAGCCTCTGTCCCTGACTAAGTTCACGCAGCATATGCGTACGAGCAGGAAGAGCTGAGTTTTTAATATTCGAGGTCACATGGTTTTTCCAGCCAATCCATGTAGACGCCGTTTTCACGCTGCCAGCGTGCTCTGCGGGCCTGTCATACCCCCCCTGCATGGTGATTGGTGGAAAAAGAGCGCCAGGGAAGGTGGGAGGGGAAACGAATTCTAAGTGCGCCATCGCCGTTATACTCGATTGAAATCGAGTATGCCGAATAGCGTAGTATTCGATCGAATACCGGCTCGATCGAACACTACTCGCTCATCTCTATTTATAACATTCTGGAGTATATGCAAATTGCCATTATAAAAACTGAAGCAGTAGACTTTGTAAAAATTAATATTTGTATCATTCTCAAAACTTTTGGCCATGACTGTACACTACAGTAATAAACACCCCTAAGGTGTGTATTGCCTTTAAATAAAGGTTACAGTGATTTTTTTGTCTGTTCTTTGCAGACAATTTCGATTACAAATGTGAACATAAGATTTCTATAACACTTTGAATATGTGGGCACATTGTTGCTAAATATATACTGTAAGCCAGGGGCTAGGTCAAAACATTCTGGGCCTGGGAGAGTATTTAATGCTGGAGAATTCTTGTACAAGCCATTCTAATTGAGAAAGCCAGTCAGAAAACTAGCGAAAAATGTTAAAGAAAAAATACAAGTCCAGTTGCTCTGCCTTATTACTACTGATTAGAGATGAACGAATCATCCAAAATTTGCTTCACCGAATGTTCGTCGAATTTTTCAAAAGATTCGTACTTCTAACGAATCTATTTGGCCAAATCTATGTACAAATCATACGTTATTATGTGGTGTTTTGTGAACATTCGCGCACTAATAACGAGCGTACAGTTGTTAAAGGTACACAACTTATGTGAACACGTACGCATGAGCTTACAAAATTGCGTACGAATCCTCAGCGTACTATTGTCTAGCAATTGCGTAATACACAGGCACGCACGATGCTAGGCTTTACTGGAGCGGAATGGTGGAGCAGGAGGAATGCTCTGAGTCTGACCCCTGTCTACATGACTCTGTATCAACAGATGACAGCAGATCATCTGGCTGTGATTGAGATGAGCGTGCCATCCACTCTGCTACCTCATCCACTTTCTCCTCCACTACAAATTTGCGCCTTGGTAGGTTACCCTGGCGTAACAGTGGTCAACTATTACAAATTCTACAAGTAGAAGCTCCGGCTACAGGTCCTTTGGCACTGCTGCCCTGTGCCAACTTCTTCTGTTTTTTTTGGAGCTCGAGGTCTGGCTGGGACCCTTTTGCTTTTCCATGCCAGACATTTTCACTTGACTGTGGCCCTGCAGCTGGCCTTTGTCTCTCTCCTTGTCTCTCTCCCTGTCTCTCTCCCTATCTCTCTCCCTGTCTCTCTCTCTGCCTGATTAATTACTAGCCCTGCACTGGCCCTGCACTTGCCCTGCACTGGCCCTGCAGTATACCTGATATGTGTAATATGGATTCCCAGAACAATTACACCGCAATTTTAACACAAGAGTTCTCTGTCTTTCAGAACTTCACAGACAGTCCTTCTGCTCGTCTCAGCAGTCGCAGCACAACTGATGCGTCACTGGCTTACCGAGCCTGTGAGACAATCAGAGCAAGCCCTTCCTATTAGGTCAGGTGACCGCTTTCTTCCCGGGCTTTTTGCCGCATGAATAACGAACTTATAGTAAAAGTTCGCTAATTAACTGAATTCGTACGCATCAGCGTATAAAGTAACTTATACGTACCATTAGCGTACAATTTATCGGACAAGCACGTAGAGAATGTGTACCAAGCTTTAAGAACATTTTCGAATCTAACAAAGCGAATCTCAAAAAATACGGATTCGCTTCAGAGTGGAAAATTTGGAAGACTCGATACGAATCTACGAAGCGGCGAATAGATTCGCTCATCTCTACTACTGATGTACCATGATGTGGATGAATGAGAACCTTCACAGAAATATTATACATTATTAGAAATATATAGATGCCTATAGTTCCCCTATAGGAGGCATTTAAACATAGTATGTGTATAATATAAATGCCACCTAAATGCTAAGAGTGAGAACCAAGTGATGCAATGGGTGAACACATTGGAAAATTATGTTTGCAATATACTCATAAATCAATAATACCCTTTTCCTACAATTCTTAAATTCAAGTCTCTACTATCAGATTCACGAAATGTAACACATGAATGAAAACCTAGTCCTAACTTGGATCTGGTGGACCTTTTGCCTCTGGTTGCTTAAGGGCATGTGCAGTACCCCAGGGCAGGGAATATCTGCAAATGGTTTGTTATATATTGTTCTGTGTTATGTTATGTATTGAACCCAGTAAAGCTGTGTATGGATGGCAAAGCCGGGGATAACAATCCGGGCACAGCTCTTTTAGGAAGCTCCACCCCAAGCTTGAAGGTGTTCTAGGGAGAGTTCAGAGAGAGAGAAAGGAAGCTTTCTCTCTCTCTGAAGCTCTCAGAAGGAAGGAAGGAAGGAAGGAAAAGATGAAGATAAAGGAGAACTTAGAAGTTGCATGTTCAAGCAGGAGTCAGCAACGTAACTTGCTACTACAGCCATCCAGACTTTGCTGCTGTGACACAGTTAAAACAGCCTTCACACTTGGACACGTTCTGGTCAGACATGCCTTCAAAACCCTTTATCCTGCAGTGGACACTACAGCCACCATTGCACAAGTACTATTGTCTACCATAGATTCTATTGAGATTTTAGTAAGATAGAGGGGAAAGAGGACCATAATAACTTCCATCGTTCCCCAAATCCATCACCATCTGAGAGAGAATTGCACTGTGTACAGCTGAAACTGTGTCTGCTATATTTGGATATACTACATCTTCCATTTTGCACTTGAGTTAAAAGAGATATTTAGTATTCTCCCTTTGGTCCGTTCTTCTGGAATCTACATCATACACTGGCCATTGCATTCTACATGACTTGCCTTGCACCAGTACAGACACTTAACATCACGAGCACCCTGACTACCATCAGACAGGATCCCCAGAACCACGGAGGAAGAAATGGTGCGTCCTCCTTTCACTCCACTACCCTTGGGAGCAATGGTGTGAGAAAAGCCACTGCGATTGAATGTGACAGCCATTACCACTCCCATCCTCTCCTCCAGCTCCTCCTGGACCACTGCACATATTCAGTTGTTACAGACTTACCGTAAATCCACAGTCGTTTAGAGTACAATCGATGTGTACTAGGTATTCAAAACATCCACAAATCTGAATGTCAGGGATTTTCATGCTGTACATTCTGTTGAATTGTTACAGATTTTCACTGTAGGTTTCACCTGTTGCAATGCATTCAGTTATATCCAAGGTGAATTCTGTGCACAATCCACCACAAAATCTACATTTTATTTTACCATCTCAGTTTACCGTAAGCCACGAAATCTGACGAATCTAAATGTTCATTGACTGCCACGTCAAGCAACACAAGGACACAGAAGTTCATTTACAGAAAGTTGGGCAGAAAAATTGATGGTGTTACTTCTGGTGACCAACTAATTGCCTGCCTACATTTTAAGGGGTTGTCTGTTTTGTAGAGTAATTTTTTGTTAGAAGGATACCCTGGCAATAAGTTGATTACCGATTATCTAATTGATGGACTCCTCAGTGATCAGCTGTAATGTGTGGGGGAATCTAGCAGTATGGGTTCAATTCCCCTGACGTGCCCACTTGTGCCACAATCCAGACAAACTGATGACAAGAATGAAGCTGTTTCTAGGGAAAAATAGCAAACATGTTTCTAATTTAATATAACCCCTTTAAAGGGAATATATCAACAAGAAATCAAAGGGGTCATTTATCAAACAGAAATACGCCCAAATTAGTTTTATTTCTGGCGCGAATTGCAGCGCAAAGTTCCTTTGCGCCTCAATATGCGACTTCTCCCTACTCATGCCAGGTATAAAAAAGTGGGCGGGGAAGAGGACAGGCTGAAGGGCCCATCTCATTTACCATTTTCTACGACTGTTTTAGGTGTAGAAAATGGTCTAAATGTGAGACAGCAAGCAAGCTGTCTTACATTTAGATGTGGTGGAGGATCCGCCAAAGTTATGTAGAGGTTGGTGCCTCTTCATAAATTCAGCAGATCCACAGACAGGTATAGGGGTTATTAAGACCAGCGTCTAAAACCCCAAGTTTTTATTTTAAACATATTTTAGAAGATTTAAAAAAAAATCATGGCACTATAATAAATAACTAAACAATCTGAAATCCTGGAGTTTTCACTCCACTGAGCCTCAGAATAGGCTGACACTTGTAGAACTCACTTCTCAGTTGTCATCTCATTATCATAACAGGAATAATTACAATTTGTAAAGGTCATAACTTCTCCCCATCCTTGTACAATTACTTTTGCACAGGTCGCAGAGCCAGGGGCGGATTGGCCATAGACTTACAGGAAAATTTCCTGGTGGGCTCATGCCCACGGGGCCGCCTGGGCCCTCCTCACGGCCTGCTAGTGGAAGTTTTTGGGGATGTTTTTTGTGATGTTGGCTGTTGTGCTGGATGGACTGTGGTATTTGGCTCTGCTGGGGTGGTATAATGTGCCAAAATGTGGCATTGCTGGCCCTGACTTCCATCAATTTGGACCCCACTACAAAATAGGGACACTTTTTGTATTTTTCCCAGAGCCACTTTAAGTTCCCATTCCGCTCCTCTACAGCGCATATCTCAAAACGTCATCTGCAGAAGTCAATGAACATCTCCAGGCTACAGGTTCTTATGGTTAATGCAACTGCTGTAAAGCATATCTCTAAATCCTGTCAACTGCAGTTCAGGCAAGTTGGCCAACCCTATAATGTACAGAAAAAAAACTACCCTTAGATAATAAAAAAACGAATTAGAAAGTAAGTAAACTTATCAGTATCTGGATTTAATTAGTAAAAAAAATAGTGATGTAAAAATAGTGATGTAATTACATGGTTCGGAAACACGAGGAAAGCCAAAACCATAAAGCAACATTGGTGAGAGCTCACAGGAAGCTTCATATAAACCAGTATATCAGTTCTAACCACGATGACGCCATTAGATACCGCTCTATACCCCCCAGTGGTTACCCCACTGGTCATTTAATCGGATGCCTGACAGAGAACACTGGAGATAAACTAATCTTTCCTATCAGGAAATAAGAGACGTGTTATATACTGCCTGAAGGAGACTCAACTTATTCCAAACAGAACTTATATTGTTATTTGGTCTAGAGTGACAAACGAAACCTAATTCACACAATTCTGCTTTCAAGAACATGTAAGACTAATGGTCTGTGTTTGCTTGAAGCAAATACTTTAAATACTCAAACTGTGCCCCTGTGAAACCCCCGACAGCAATAAGATTTCAAAATGCTAATAAACAATGTTAGGAGACGATTTAAGTAAAATATACATAATGAGAACAGTTCCAGTCAAAAATGGCTATAATTTCCTCAATTCTGTGAAAAGAATAATAGTGAAATGTATCCCAACATAATCCTCTATATTATTCCTGGCAACATCGGGGCCCGAAAGTGTTTGTGCCCAGGTGTCTGCTAATCACTGCCACTCTCCGATTGTTTTCAAATGGCTGTATTGTTTACATTAGGGTTTAAATTAACTCGATGGCTCCTCTCCAAAAAAACAAGACTGACAGCCAGGAGGGTTACTCTCTTTGTTTTGGGTTGGAGGATTGTCTTTATAATTATGAATGTTGTATTAAGAGCCTATGACAGATGTTATATTGGAATATGACAATGCAGGCGAGAGATTCATGTATTTCACCCTCATTTCCATTGTGAAAAATAATCTTGCATTGAGCACAGATACAATTATACCCACTGCTCAGAATGAAACATTTGTACCAAAGTATTCTGATGGAGAATGAAAGAGCCTGACTGGAGTGCGGTAAATCCAGATTGTGTTATTCGCTCCTTATACCTGGGTTGTAACGGTCGAAAGAAAGAATACACCTAGAAAAATGGGGAAGGGCTATAAAATGGCTAAACTCGTCAATAGACGCCCAAGAATCCAACTGAGGGGATAATGAAGATAGCCCCTTTCACTTGGATTATTTTTCATTCAATCTTTTCTTAACCAGAATCAGAATAATAAACTAAGACAGACTAAATATACAATGTAAACATACTGTTCCTGCTGTGTTCAGTACCACACTGGAAAGAGCCCAGGAATATGCACAGTGCAGTCATTCCATTACGTGGGAATATTAGGAGTATTTTTGGCAGCTTATTTCTGCATACCATAGGTGGGAATTTATCATGAGTGAATTTTTTACAGTCAATTTTAAAGTCAAATCTGTGTTGCCATAATTTGCAGCATTATTATCAAATACTGCACAATCACAGTCCAGTTTTCAAACCATCCCCCTACTGGAGTGAAATTTTGACATTTCTTTGACTTATTCAAAAAGTCTCTTTTTAAAAAAAAAAACAAAAAACCTGCATGTGCCACATTAACATAGATACCTATGCCCACTTTTCAAAAGTATTGAGAGTATCATAAAATATGAAAATGACACTTTTTTTTAATAGCATGCACCAAAATCTGTGACTTTCAAAAACTAACAAAAATACAATAAATTCCCCCCCCCATATACTTTATGAATACTTCTAAATTGCAGGATTTATGCACCAACAGTAAGGAAAAGATGAAAAATGCAAACCACCAAAATAAAATAAATAATAAAGGAAAAATATAAAGAAGTACAAAATAAAATACACAGTAAGGAAAATATGAACAAAATATAAAAAACACAAAGCAAACATATAAAAAAATTAAACAGTAAGTAAAAACTAAAATAAAGAGTAAGCAAAAATATAAATAGATAATACACTAAGCAAAAATATATACAAAAAACCTTATAAAATAGATCTATAAAAGAAATGCTCAATATTAAAGTGACACAACCAAAAAGTGAATAAAACTGCAAAAGCAGTGGTGAAAGTTTAGCAATTACATTTATCTTACAGAGATATTGATTTTTTTACTTTTTTATTGCAATGACCATTTTTTTCAAAAGTGCAGCCATATTGAAACAGAACAGTATTGGTCAAGTGCCACTTTATTACTTATGATGGAACAAGCTAAAAAAAGTAAAATTGGTTGTCTATTTTCAATAAGTTAATTAAATAATGACAACCAATATGGCTGAACGTACAGTTTTCACCTATGGCTGATGTAATTCATCAATTATATTGCTAGATTAAAGCTCTTGTCATGAAGCCATAGACCCAGAGGAGAAGATAAAAGTGGTTTATCAATGCTCCTATCTTTTTTATGAAGTCTACATAGTTCTCATTGAGCACTATATAGTGAACAGAGGCAGTGACAGTCACGTAATTGTTGGCAGGGGCGGATTGGGAACTTAAAGTTGCCCTGGAAAAAAAACTAAAAGTGGCCCCATGTTGTAGACGGGACTAAATCGATAGAAGACGGGACAACTTGAGTGGGCAGGACCAACAGAAGTAGGCGGGGGCCTATATTACCTTAGTGCAACACAAAGTACCGCCCCAGCAGAATCAAATACCACAGTGCAGCACAAAAAAACGTCGTCCTCTCCACAGTATTCAACTGTATAAATGTCCTGAGGACGGTAATACAGTTAAGTTCAGGAGGGCAACTGTGGCCGTTGAGCATCAGATCATTATGTACCTGGCCTGCAGCCATCAGGAGAGCTTGTGTGGCCCCCCTGGACATCGGCCCACTGGGAAATTTCCTTGTAGGGTCTATGGCCAATCTGCCCCGATTGTTGGGTCTCCCCCAACATGACAGAGCTGCGGGGTCTTAGCAGAGTCAGATCAGCACTGCCAGTGACTGATGACATGACAGCGAACATTTTTTACCTAGAAGAGTGAACCATGGTGTCATGGCAGTTAACTGATACATTTGATGTTCATGATATATCTTACCTGGTCATAGATGGCTTTGGTCCAGTCCAAAGGAAATTTCTGGAAAGGGCAGGAGACACCAAAGTCAATCTTGATTGGCTGAAGAACAACGGTTCCAGCAGACAACACCTATAAAAGAAAAGAAAAACCGTTATTGGCGCATTCCTGTAAGTAACAAGAAACAGAACACCCTCCCCCCTTCATATATTCTATAGCATCGTGATGGTAGTGGATGAGGTTAAGTCTCTCATAAATGAGTGAACTATGGCTGTTTCTATTATTGGTTTTATTATATTAAAATGTATTCTGGTTGGTTATGTTTATATTATGGTAACATCTTAGCATAGCGGTCAATTATCAGCACTTAATAACTAATAAACATTTTAAAATTATAATTGATTGAGTTCTTTATTTTATTATTAATAGTACTAATATAATTACCTTCAGGATGGTTACGTTTTATATTGCCCCTATGACACCAGCGCTCAGTCCCATATATCCTGTCATCTGGATGTTAGACCAGTGTAGAAATATGTCATCAGTTGGGTCCCGCACAGGCATAAACAACTGAACGAAGACAAGTGATATATGTGAACCCCATTTATGCAAATAGGTGGAGACCTATCAAGCAGGGTTAGGTGGGGAGAAGCGGCAGGCGAGCCACCCAGGAGACTCTTCTCTATGTTGCTGGTCTTTTTTCAAAACTGTGTCTTCTCTGAAAGGCAGGGTTTCAGAGTAAAATATATTGTAGCTGTTTGGAACGAGGGAACCTGTCTATATTTCATGTTCAGGAAGCATTAGGGTACGGCCACACGGTCAGGTTTCTGCATGCAGTTTTGAAAGCCAAAACCTGGAGTGGATCATAAAAGAGAGAACGTATAAAGGACAGATATGGCTTCTCTTTCTTTTTTTGAATTCACTTTTGGTTTTGGCTTCTGAAACTGCATCAGGAAACCTAACCGTGTGGACGTACCCTTAATTTCCTGACAGGTTCTCTTTTGTGTCCTTATTTGTGATGGTTTGAAATGAATTTTCCTGCTTGTGTGATAATACTTTTGAGCACCCTAAAGCAATTTGCTTGGATTCCATACAAAAAATAAATAAATAAATAAATAAATAAATAAATAAATAAATAAATAAATAGTGTAGTTCAGTTTTTCAACACCAGGGAGAGCTCATGTGCATATGTATATCAAGGCATTTTACTTTGTGGACTACTTTAGAGCAGGATGTCTAAGCCGTAATTGATTTGCCTATAAGAAGATTGTAGCGCAAATAAAGTAACATGAACATTTTCAGTGTAATAGATACAGAAATATATATCAAGAAATATCTATATTCTAAAAAACACATCTCTCTATGATATGCTGTTCTGTTCCGCCACAGTGTTTGTGATAACTGGTGCACGAAAATAACTGTCACAGCAAATACGTGTTACTCAACTTACATAAAATGATATTTTTGTGATGAGATTTAGATAGCTTTTACCGGCAGTCACTTACGAGTGGCATGCCATTTTTCTCCTTGGATCTTTCATGTTACACCAATCAGCTAAATTCACTTGTCCCTTTGTTCTGTGACAGCTGCTAAGGCAGTGAAGGAAAAAGGAAGTCTTTTGACTGTGGGTTGAGATGTGGAATGTTTACCTCCAGCTATTAAAGGATGTAATATGGTGTGTGTGCGTGTGTGAGAGAGACGGGGACCATTTTCACTGTCATTATTTCCCTGCATACATTACATGTTCCCAAAAAAATCAACCTCACTTCCCTACAGAGAGACGTGCAAAGATACATGACAGGTTTATGTAAAGGATCAAGAAGTTGCGCAGACATGGTGTCTGGTCCATTGTTTTATGTCCATCTATTATGTATACATCATATGCTGGATTATTAGACGAGAGTCATTATAGTCATCACGAGTCGGCCGCCACTTGCTGAATGACACATTTGATTGAAAAGAGAGGGAATTATTTCAGACAAAAGATAGACAAGCGTTGTTAGGTATGGCTTCTGCTGCCTAAGGTTTTCCCTACTCACTTAACAGGGGCCTTTAATGCATGTATACATTTGATGGGCTGGCTGCTAATGATAGGAGACACTTAACGTGGATGAGCGTTTTAGGAATGTACCTGTGTTCTCCCAAGACAAGTGGTTACATTCGGAATTCTTAAAAATATAATTGCTCAGCAGCTCGAGCGAAGAGGGAGAGAGAGGTTCTGCTTTATTGAGATACTGACATCATATTAAATAATCCATGAGCTGCAGAAATGGCAAATAGGTTGAAACTGATAATAAGGTGTAATTCTATTTTGTATCATTTTAAACTGAATCATTTGTCGAGCGGTGGATTTTTGGGAAGCCAACAAAATGCTCTGACGAATGAGTCCTGCCGAATAACACGGGGCTCGAGCTGCTAAACTGGATTCTGCAGAGTCAGTCAATAGTTTGTAAGCAACAAATTTAGGCTACTTTCACATCTGCGCTTTCCCTTTCTGCTGTTGAGTGGAGGAAAACGCTTCCGTTTTGTCCCCATTCATTGTCAATGGGGACAAAACTGATTGGTTCAAAACTGATCTGTTTGGTTGCACCCCTAAGCGCTCATGCACACATGTGTGCGTTCAGTGTCCGTGCTGTGGACTGCAATTTGCGGTCCACATCGCATGGGCACTGACAGTGGGGCCGCCGCATTCGTAGTGCGGACCCATTCATTTGAATGGGGTCCGTGATCCGCATCTGACGGTCCGCACCGCAAAAAAGTAGTGCATGCGCTACTTTTTTGGGGTGTGGAGGCACGGGCAGAAACACAACGTAGTGCACACCGTAGTGCTTCCAGGGTGTTCCAATCCATGCCTCTGCTCCGCATCTCTGTGATTGCGGACCCATTGTACGGGCCGGCACTGGTCGTGTGCATGAGCCCTAAGACTAAGGCCTCTTTCAGATGAGCGTGTCCTGTGCAGAAATCACACATGTGAGCGTGATTTCCCATTATGGACACTTCTGGTTTCGCAGGAGCGCATGGCATAATAATGATTTATAATGCTGTGTGTCTCTGCACGGCCTTACAGAATTTTTATATTCTGTAGAAGTAAAGTCATGCAGAGACACACAAATTATAAATCTTTATAATGTTGTGAGCTCCTGTGAAACAAGAAGTGTCCATAGCAGGAAGGCACGCTCACACATGGAGCGTGATTTGATTTGCGCACAGGAAATGTTCTTCTGAAAGAGGCCTAATGGTGACAGCACATGGTGCAGCCTGGCTGAGGGATTTGGATGCGGATTACCTCTAATTGCCAGACTGCACCTGTACTGGTCATTGTTTCAACCAGCAAGTACAGGTAGAGCCAGGGAATAAAGCCTCATTCACATGTCCGTGCTCAAATACGTGAGCAGGTGGTCAGTGAGGCATCTGTGAAGCTGTCTGTGAAGGATCCGTGTTGGGTCCGTGTGTCCGTTTTTTGCTGTCCGTGTTGCATCCGTGTTTCACTGACACTGAACAGCTGAAAAATAATTTTCAAAGCATCTCTTTTTAATGATCCGGACCCATAGACTATAATGGGCGTGAGGGATCCGGTAACACGGATCAAGATAGGACATGCAACCGTGCTAAAAAAACGGAACCACGGACCGTGATGAAACACTGATGTCTGAACACACACATTCAAATGAATGGGGGCATATGCTGTCCGTGGAGAACACGTACAGGACACGTCTGTGAAACACTGATGTGTGAATGAGGCTTTACCAGAAATCCATACTTTCTACAGGCACTCCGACTGTTGGGAATAATTCCGCTTTTACTGAAAAGAATGAGGTAAATAGATTTAAACCGTGATAAATAAACTTGTGCATAAATACAGAGCTGATGGCCCACAGAGGCAATCAGGATAAAATAACGCTCGAACAATCTCTACAACTCAGTAATCACATTTCAGAACAATATTGGGGGAGATTTACTAAGCCAAATGCACCACAATCCTCCAGCGGCTCTCTGTCTTGTACAATCCTGGGCCTCCTAAGCTGCACTTGTCACTAGCTGCTCTGGAATACATCTGGTTCTGACGCCCTGTTGCTGATATTTTGCACCATGGGTCTATAACTTGCATGGCTTTGGTTCTCCATTTTAGTACCTCTGGTTGATTGATCTGCACACATTTCCACACACTGGAGCAGTATCTTGCCCACTTCCTGGCCAAGTTGCATCGATTTCTGTGGCTGTCCTGAACAAGGATCTGGTGCCTTCTGCTGGAATTAAATGTTACAGCAATACCTCTTTGTGTTACAGGATTATCAGTAGGATAACTTGCCGCATGATAAACTTTTAGGTAGAAGACCAACAAAGAATTAGGTCAGTAGGATTCACCATGCAGTTATGCAATTGGGTAGTCATCTACAATTCATCCATCTCAGGGTGTGATCAAATGAACAGAGGATGGAAAACTAGAGCAATGATTTATACAAAGGTATACAGAGGTTTTTTTCTGTTGAATTCCACGTGAATCTGATAAAAATCATTGCATGGTTCATTGGCTGCTGTACTACAGAACTGTTCTCATGGAGAAACATTGCTTCTAAGGTTATGTAGAAAGTCTTTGAAGTACAGTGGCATACAGGACTGTATTACAGATGGTAAAGGCAGTACCTGTGGTTCCCAGGTACAGTGACAGTCTGAGCCTCCATGCAGGGTTTGTGCATGTGTGATAGTGTGTTCTATGTACAATCAGTATGCACAGTAGTTGGCTCATGTGATGATCAATGGGTGTGGAGCCACTATGTCAATCAACTGGTTTGACTTTGGGCTAATCCTAAGGGTGTTATCTTGGCAGCCCCTTGGTATTCACCCTTTGACCCATATACAGGGATCAAGACTTCAGAGCCACCAAGCTAATACCTCCTGGAATAGTCCCAGTGTTGTCAACAGCTGACCTACAGGTGTCAGAGATACTGATGTGGGGCACTGAAGGATCAGGAAGACAAGCACAGTTTGGGTGAATCCATGAAACAAGTCAGAGGTCAGGGCACGCAGCAAAGGGTTAATATGGTAATCAGGCACAGGTCAAATTGTGCAGCAGAACATCAAAATCAGTAATCAGGCAGAGGTCAGTACACGGGCTGACAAATAAAACAGAAGACCTTTGCAGAAACTAGCATGCTAGAAACACCTATTGCTCAGGCACACTCCCACAAGTGAAGGTGACTAAAACCTCTCAGGATTACCAGCCATTGTCTGGTAAAGATTAGGGCATGCAGTGGCCCTTTAAGAGCTCGGGAGTGCGTGCCCTATGGGACCACATCAAAGGTCTAGCAGACCAGAGCAGACTGTGATCTGCAAGAAAGGACACAGGACTCCGTCATTCGGACCTGCTGCTGGAGGGCAAAGGAGGGCCAGCAGGTCTTGAACACTGTACAGCGGTAGCAGCAGCAAGGTGAGTGGACAGGTGCCCATGACCACATTTAGCCCTAAGGCTATTAATGCCCAATTCTTGACATGTGCTCACTAAATTCCCCTAAAAATTACCTTTTATTATTTCCATTAATATAACTAACCCTATTTAAAATTCTCAGCTACCGCTATCTGTGTTCCTACAATCATTTAAATGGAGTATTTCTTATTGGATTGGCTAGTTAGCGTCTATTAAGCCCTGTTCAACTCACTGCTTTCAGTTCCACATAATTTTACTGTTGCTGACAACACCTAAATGTAGCCAACGTCTTTGCGCTAGCTTATCACTCTTTATAAAGCCAACTTATATATAATTCCTATATCAACCAAACTAGTGGGCGTCTTCAGGGGTTTGGGCAGTGTCTCAAAGTCCCTGACAAATCTGATATTAGGCATTGCTCAGTATGGACAATTAATTAAAGAGGACCTGTCACCACTCCTGACATGCTTGTTTTAATAGCTTCATGCATTCCCCATGTAATGACAATTCTGGAGCATCTATTCTTATGTCTGTATGTTGTACCATTCCTTTATTATTCCTGCTAGAAGTTATGAATGAATTTCTAGCAGTCTGCAGTAAGGATACTGGTAACCAGTTGGGAAGGATGGGGGGGGGGGGGGTGCCCTGCACAGGCTAACTCTATCTAGTCAGTGCTGCCATTGTCAGACTGTGCAGGGACCCCCCCCAACTTGTTACCTCCCCTCTGTACCCTTACTGCAGACTGTTAACAATTCATTCATAACTTCTAGTAGAAATAATAAAGGAATGACACAACATAGAGCCATAAGAACAGATGCTCCAGAATTGTTATTACATGGGGAATGCATGAAGGTATTAAAGCAGGCATGTCAGGAGAGGTGAAAGGTCCTGTTTAGAGAGGTCATGTCACCTCTCCTGATATGTTCGTTTTAGTAAGGGTCCATTCACACGACCGTGTGAATGGGTCTGCATCTATTCCGCAATATTGCGGAATAGATGTGGTGCCATTCACTTCTATGAGAGCGGGCAGCCGCCACACGGAGCCAGCTCCGTGCCGCAGCTCCGCATAAAATAATAGAACATGTCCAATACTTGTCCGAATGCTGCGGAACACACGACAGGCGGCACCTGTAGTTTTGTGGGTCCACATTTATATAATTTGTATAATGTGATGGAAAAATGAATCCAGCCAGCAAAAGAGGCAATATGGACAATCACAATACATTAGTAAGTGCCTTGTATTATCTCTTTCTACACGATAAATGCCACTTGCTGAATTGATACAAGCCCATTAGCAGTAGGCAACAAGACAGGTAAATAGGTCCTATTCAGACTGTATAGAAGGACAGTAAAGTAGAGCATCAGATAGAAGGACATATGGTTGCATGGCTACAGTGCAGGTCTTCCGCCACCTTCCGAAATCCACATTTGTATTTCTTTTTTTTTTTTAACCAATATAAAGCTAAAAGCATCAGAGCACATCTCTAATAAGTGCTCCCATTGCCGACTCTTTGGTGTTTGTATGGAAGTTGATAAAAGATCCAGTCTGTACAAACATCAGGGGTAGCCTGACAGAGATCTGGGACTGAAAACTTGCATGTTTGCGCTGTGAGTCTGACTGTCACAAAACTAACGACTTCAGTGAGAAATGGAGTGACATCCCCACTACTGTAATGATATCTGTCACGTTCAAAGTGCTTCGTTCAATGAGATTCCTAGAACTGTCTTGTAGCAGTGACATAGCAGGAGACTTCATTTGCTTGTAGCAGAAAAGAGCAAAAAAGAAGCAATAAGTCCTGCGTGAAGGGGAGAAAAGAGTAATAGACTGTGGCACAATGTGGTGGACCACAAGCAAAAAACTAAAATAATGCTAACATGGTGCTCCACCACAACCAGCTAGTTACCAGGTACTATGAGCAACTGGGATGTTAGGTGTAACTACAATTTTTATTTTTTTTGTGTGTGTGTGTGTAGAGCAAGTGATGTAGGACATTTTTCCAATATACTTTATTTATTGATTTTGCATTTTTCAATTTAAGAAAAACGAATACATTCATTAAACATAAATATGCCTATATAAGGCATATTTCTGGCGCAGATTGTAGTGCAAAGGTCCAAAAAAGTGGACGCTAGGTCTAAAAAAGTGGAAGTGGCGAGGGTGGGGAAGGAGATGGGTTATCGGGCACGTCTCATTTACCATTTTCTATGCATGTTTTAGGCGTAGAAAATTGTCTACATGTAAGACAGTTAGGAAGCTAGAGGCTGGCGTCTCTTCATAACTTCGTTAGATCCACCACCAGCACAGGGCCTTATTAAGACCAGCGTCTAAAACACCAGTCTTAATAAATGTGCCCCTATATATATATCTAAATATATCTATATACTTCCTTGTCTGACATCGGTACACTATCAGCAGTGAAAGCTGACAGTTTATTTGCGATCTGTATGCCTGCCACCCTTGCTAACTAACTAGCCGCCAAGAGATGCAGGGGATCACTGCCAGCTCTTCTACATCTCCTGGCGGCTAGTCAGTTATTGAGCGCACCAGGAAGTGAGTGGTCCCCACAGAAAATGTTTGAACAGGCCCCCCCGAAACTTAATTGCAGCAGCAGCCTCTCTGCATGTATATCATGTCACTGTATATACTGTTGAGGGGGCCCTGATAATAGAATCTTTTAGTCCTCATCCTAGGTGGGACCCTTCTGAGGTCGGGACCCAAAGCAGACGCTTCCACTACTACCCCTATAGCTGCACCCCTGGCGGTGGGCATACAGATTGACAGCCCTCCCTGGTCAGTATAGCATTGACAGTATAATAGACTATACTGCATATGCAAAAATAAAACCCACTTCACATATTTGGTATTGCTGCATCTGTGACCTGCACTGCACAATTATCATGTAATTTATCCAGTACAGTGAACAACGTAAAAAAAAAAGAATGCCAGAATGACAGGTTTTTTTGTTGTTATTCGCAACCAAAACTGGAATATAGAGCAATCAAAAAGTGCTATGTATCCTAAAATGATTCAAATAAAAATGACAAGTCTTCTAGTAAAAATAAAGCCCCACACAGCTCCATAAAAGGAACAATAAAAAAGTTATGGGTTTTGGGATGTGGCAATGCAGAAACATTTTTTTTAAAAGAGTTTTTGTTGTGAAACAGTAGTATAACTTAAAATAAAAATAAAAAACTATGGGGAGAGATTTATCAAACTGGTGCAAAGTAGAACTGGCTTAGTTGTCCATAGCAACCATTCAGATCCCACCTTTCATTTTCTAAAGGAGCTGTGAAAAATTAAAGGCGGAATCTGATTGGTTGCCATGGGCAACTAAGCCAGTTCTACTTTACACCAGTTTGATAAATATCCCTCTATATATATATTTGGTATAGCTGTGATTGTACCAACCCAGAGAATAAATTAGCATGATATTTATGCCCAAAAAAAATTAACGCTGCACGATGTATTTAAAATGTAAAACCTTAGTGGTGGTATTGCTGTTTGCTTCTCGCCCCCCCAAAAAAGAGTTAAGTTATGCATACTTTAAAATGATGCCGTTAAAAACTACAACTTGTCCTACAAGAAACAGCTAGGGAAAAATAAAAAAGTTATAGCTCTTGAAAAAAATGAAATAAATTGCTTGGTCACTTAGGATCAAAATAGGCTTGTCACTAAGGGGTTAATAAGCATATTCAATTCTGCTTTTCAATACACCTGCATACAAAAAGTATGTTGTCAGTGTCAGGCATTGCGTATATCTGGAGCGTAGGGTCAACAGAATGTGTACAGGGTCCCACCAATCAGAGTGTGAACCTTACCTATGGATCAAGGCAACTGTGGAGCTATAAGAGGCAACAGAAGCCTGTATACCTGTAGATACAGGAGAGTTCATATACGGTATATATTGCTTACATAGTCCACAGTGCTGTTCACATCTGCAATCTACATTCCAAAATAACCTTTCAGTATGTTTTTTGGAGTGTGGGAGGAAGCTGGACCCAGGGGAAACCCAGGCAGACAAGAGGAGAACATACAAGCTCCATGGCGAGGTTGCCCTTGGCTGGATTTGAACACAAGACTCCAGGCAAGAGCGCTGACCACTGAGGGAACATGCTGCCCCATTTCTACCTTTTGATTAATGCATTAACTTCTCGTGTGGGTGCTGAGGCCAATATGTTGTTTTTTTTGCCTCAACACCGCACGCTCTATAACTAATGAATGGTTTTTTGTTACAGTATATTTACAACCCATCTCCTTCCTTACATTTTTTTGGCACAATTTTCACAATTATGGGAAAATCTGTAAATTTTTATTGTCAGTCCAAAACTGATAGCACAATATCGCAGAAAAAAGAAAAAAAGTGCACACAGTAACCTCATCATTTATCACTTGTATATAAGTTGCTAATTCTTCATGCTAGTTAGTAATTGGAGGAATCATTCTTCATGCAGTGAAGTAGTCCAGTCCTTCACAAAGCCTTGTATTCTTATTTTCACAATGTATGTCAGCAATAGCTGCTGGTGCTGCTTGACAAATCAAAATATCTCCAGTCTTCCTGAACTCAAATTATTTTCTCCATGATAAGGACCAAAGAGCAAGGACAAGTAATGGGCAATAATAATAAATAAAAATAATTAATAATTAATTCCCTTCCCGACCGGCACTCTACACGTACGGTAGATGTTGGATCTTTAAAGATGGTAGGTGCTCACAAGCTCAGTGGACACCATAGCTGGCAGGTTTCTGCTGTTTTGAACACAAGACACCTAAGGCTAATGTCTGCGATTGCTGATAACGCCGATTGCAGTCATTTAACCTCTCAAATGCAATGGTGAGTTGTGACCATGACATCTGAGGTAGCTTTCTCTGGAAGCACTGCACTCTCATGCCATGCAGGTGTTAGGGCTCAATAATAACATAGCAAATCTGCAATTCATTGCAATGTAAGGGAGAAGCAATCTAATAATTACTTTTTATAGTCAACTACGGTGACATAAATAAGTAAAAAAAAGTTTTTTAAAATAGAATAAAAAAAATAAAAATCCAAACATTCAAATGACCCCCTTTCCCCATATTCAAAATAAAAATAAACTATAAAAAATATCATAGGCATTGCTGTAATCAAAACTTATTGATCCTGTGCAGTGAACGTCATAATGGAGAAAAATGGACGGTCTCTACACACTACTAAATGGTATCAATGAAAACTGCAAATCGCTCTCCAAAAAAAGTGTGACCCACACAGCTCTGTAGACATAACTATAAAAAAGTTATGGGGGTTAGAATGTGGTCATGAAAAGAAAAAAATCCTGTATTTTTGCCCTATAAGACGCACCCCCCCCCCAAAAAAAAAAAGTGGGAGTAAAATGTCAGCCCTCATTAGTACGGGAGGACCAGGAATCAGTGAATGCAGCTCTGTACTCACTGCTTCCTGGTCTTCTACTGCAGGTGCTGTGCAAAGCGTGAGAACATAGGCGTGCTCTGTGACCTCAAGTGGTGCAACATCAGGTCACAGCATAGTGCAGCAGGAGGAGTGCTGGAACTCAGGAGCAGCATCGGCATCTGGAACAGGAGATGTGAATTGATTTATTTTTTTTTTGTCTGAGCTGCGGTCTAATTAATATTGGGGGTCTGATCTAAGGTCTGATTTGGGCTTGATTAACATTGGGGGTCTGATTGGGCTTCTGAACCGGGGTCTAATTAACATTGGGGGTCTGATATTAGGTTTGTTTAGGGGTTTGATTAATATTTGGGTTCTGTGCTGAGGTCTAATTAACATTGGGGTCTGATCTGAGGTCTGTTTGGGGGTCTGATTAACATTGGGGATCTGACCTGAGGTCCGATTACATTGGGGGCTCTGATTGGGGCTCTCAGCTAAGGTCTGATTAACATTGCGGTCTGAGATGAGGATTGATTAACATTGGGGGTCTGATCTGAGGTCTGTTTGGGGATCTGATCTGAGGTCTGTTTGGTGGTTTGATCTGAGGTCTGTTTGGGGGTCTGAGCTGAGGTCTGTTTGGGGGTCTAATTAATATTGGGTGTCTGGGGCTCCGTCTTAAAGGGCGAAAAATACGATAATTTTTTCCATCGTTTATATATTTTTTCAGTATAAAAACACAAGAAAAACTATATAAATGTGGTATCCCTGTAATCATACTCACCCAGAGGATAAAATTAACAGATCAGTTTTACCACACAGGAAAAACTGTAAAAGCAAAACCTATGAAACTGGCGGAATGGCAATTCTTTTCAATCTCACCCCGTTTGGATTTTTTTTCCAGCTTCCCACTACATTGTATGCAATATTAAATGGTGCCATTACAAAGTACAACTTGTCCTGTAAAAAACAAGCTGACATATAGCTATGTAAATGGAAAAATAAAAAAGCTATGAATCCAGGAAGGCAGGGAGCAAAAACAGAAATTCCTCATGGACTGAAAGGGTTAAAAAAACAAATTCACCTTCTTTATTGAGCAAAAAGGTCCATAATTACTTATTAAAACAGATTATTATGTATAAATGATTTACTAGATTGATCTTAACAACCTGAAATACATAGTTACATAGTTTAGCAGGGTGAAAAAAAAACCTCTATCTATCCAGATCAGCCTGTTATCCTACAAGTTATATAAATGATAGGTTGTTTTGTGGTTTTATACTGAGAAATAATTTTAAAGAAATTAACAAAATTTTAACGCTAAAAGAAATAAGTTAACAAACTTTAAAGAGGATATTTCAGCTGCATCAACCCCATTAAACCAGTCACACTGTCTGGTAGGGTTGATCCTGCAAATTAAAATGAAAGATGCTGGAAATCTGTTGCACCATTCCAGTGAAAACAGACTTTTATTTTATATGTGTATGAGGGCTTCAGTGCACCAAGGGACAGTCCTTAGCCCCTCAGTGCGCATTAGTTCCTCTCTTTTCCATGCCCTGTCTCCTTGATTGACAAGTCTAGGCATCAGCTGAGATGCACCGAGGAGCTGGGACCTGTCTTTGGAGTACAGAAGCCCTAATTTGCATATAGAATAAAATTCTATTCATTGCATCCTTACTCTTTCAGTGTAAAGATGCAATGGATTTTAATCATCAGGATCAATCCTACAAGGCCATATATCTGGTTTAATAGGGTTGATGCAGCTGACAGGTCCTTTTAAAGAAAATTTTCACCTTTTATGAAAATGACATATTGAGGTCCACCACTAGAGGGTTATTGCCTTTAATATATAATACTTAGCAGTAAACTTCTAAGCTCCCTCTAGTGGTAGTTGCCGGCAGCCAGAATTTTATCAGTTAACTCTTCATGTAGGGGATTTGGAGCTCTGTGTGGAAAAATGACAGCTAAGTAGATACTGTACATTAACAAATGAATCAGCATAAAAATGTCAAAATGTTTTAATAAAATAATGTGGATTGAATTCTAGATATGAATAAAGTAATAGTGGCTCACCAAATTATATTCCACAGAAAAAGAGGTGCTGACAATCACTGGCTAACACTGTGCCAGAAAAAGGATAAACGTGATTTGTGTGATATTGATGTGCACACTCTACAGCTGGGTATGTAGCTCAATTACAACAGGTGTTCCGGGATATGTATATCAAATAACAAATATTTATTAATAAATAGCAAATGGCAAAATAGCAAATAGCAAAAAAATAGCAAAAAAAATAGCAAAAAAAGGGTGTTTAGTAAAAGAAATATAGCAAAAAAAGAGGGTGTTCAGTAAAAACTGCCAGCGCTGGATCCAGATCTAAAATACGAGTATACAAATGCACATTGTAATGTATAGTATCTGATCAAAGATATAAAATCATAAACATATAGTATATAGAAATGGTAGAAAGTCTAATAAATCATACAAAGATTGTGGTCTACAGTGTGTAATCTGTTAGGCGTCCTGGAAGATGGACACTTGTAGATACAAGGTTTAAGTTCGTTTAAGTTCCAACTTTGGAACAATGAAACAATGTGTCTACAAGGTAACAAAAAAGTAAAGTTAATGTGGAACTCTCTTCCTCCTATGACAGAGGAAACAGATGTGGTACTTTACCGATCCTTCGTCAGCTGATGATGCCGTTGTTGTGAAAGGTAAGTCCGCTTGGCTTGGAATAGTGGAGCTAGGCGCTGAATCCTCTATGTAGCGTGTTGGAAGTTGAGTGCGGCGTCTCCGTGTATCCTAGGTGCAGAAACTCTGGTGCGGCATGTTAAGCGCGGCTATCCCAGGACGGCATCTTCCATGGAGGAGTTGCCGCGTGTAGCGCTGAAGAGGTAATGCATGTGGCGTCCCACGTGCTTTTTTTGGCGCCTTTTTCAGGGTACCTTTAAGACCAATATACCACTGAGGAAGGGGCAGACATTAACAAGCCCCGAAACGCGTTTGGGAATAATACATGTTGGTCTTGTGGACAAAGATCTCGGCAATACAGCCATCAAGTAAATACCGGTATAACTTCTAGCTGAAAAGGACTGCAGCTATTTATTTATTTATTTATTTATTCATTAGAGCTACAAAACGCTCCCAAAGACGTCCAGCCTTAACTAGGTTTGAAAAAGGCGCCAAAAAAAGCACGTGGGACGCCACATGCATTACCTCTTCAGTGCTACACGCGGCAACTCCTCCATGGAAGATGCCGTCCTGGGATAGCCGCGCTTAACATGCCGCACCAGAGTTTCTGCACCTAGGATACACGGAGACGCCGCACTCAACTTCCAACACGCTACATAGAGGATTCAGCGCTTAGCTCCACTATTCCAAGCCAAGCGGACTTACCTTTCACAACAACGGCATCATCAGCTGACGAAGGATCGGTAAAGTACCACATCTGTTTCCTCTGTCATAGGAGGAAGAGAGTTCCACATTAACTTTACTTTTTTGTTACCTTGTAGACACATTGTTTCATTGTTCCAAAGTTGGAACTTAAACGAACTTAAACCTTGTATCTACAAGTGTCCATCTTCCAGGACGCCTAACAGATTACACACTGTAGACCACAATCTTTGTATGATTTATTAGACTTTCTACCATTTCTATATACTATATGTTTATGATTTTATATCTTTGATCAGATACTATACATTACAATGTGCATTTTAGATCTGGATCCAGCGCTGGCAGTTTTTACTGAACACCCTCTTTTTTTGCTATATTTCTTTTACTAAACACCCTTTTTTTGCAATTTGTTTTGAAATTTTTTTGCTATTTGCTATTTTGCCATTTGCTATTTATTAATAAATATTTGTTATTTGATATACATATCCCGGAACACCTGAATTCTAGATATGTTCTACAAAAATTACAATGACGTAAAGTGAAACATTTGTTAACCCCTTCCTGATGCAGCCAGTTTTTTTATCTTCCCTTATCTGTTTTTTCTTGTTGCCTTTTAAGAGCTATAACTTTTTTTTTATTTTTATTTTTTCACATTGCTGTGTGAGGGCTTGTCTTTTGCAGGACAAGTTGTACTGTCTAATGGCATCATTTAATATTCTATACAATGTAGTGGGAAGCTGGGAAACAATTCGAAATGGGGTAGAATTGGAAAATAAATGTGATTCCACCATTGGTTTATGGGTTTGGTTTTTTATGGTGTTCACTATAGGGTAAAAACAACACGGTATCTTTATTCTACTGGTCAGTACAATAATAACGATACCAAATGTCTACATGGGTTATGTTCACTGGGAGCAGGGCTAGAAGCTGCTGTGTGACATGTGGTGGACATTTTTAAAATTACTATTTATTTATTTATTTTTGTCTTTATTGATTTATTTCTTTATTTATTTACTTACTATTTTTATTTTACCCTTTAGGCCCTCCATAGGGTCATACAGAACCTTTGGGGGGCATTTAACATAAAATTTTTGTTATTGCTCATTCTCATGTAACTGGGGCTCACATATTAGCCCCAATTACAGGGTGAATACAGACCCCATAGAGGTTGTACAGGGCCATATAACCTGACTGCAAAGATGATCTGGGCCTGCTAAGACCCGGCAGCTTGTGCAGTTATCCAGCTAACAGCAATCACATAATCGCCAAGACCAGAGCAGGAAGTGTCATTACCGCTTCCTGATCTGCATACACAGCGCTCAGCAAGTTGAATGAAATGTATGTACTTGCAGACATAAATGTAGATTGCCTTGACTTATATAGTCAACAATAGGCTGTATATAAACACTATATATCATCTCCTATATTCAGTATATGACACTATATATCATCTCCTATATGCCGGAGATACTATTAGTGGAGAGTTCAAGCATATTAGAAGACCACAGCTCAGAATGATGCTTGGAAATGTTCACGGACCGTATTTCAGCACGAAAAGAGCTTTGCAAAATATCCAATTATGTTTACAATAGGAAACTTGGATGGAGTTTTCTCACAATGTTCTACCTATAATCATGCATTGTGTGTCATTTTACAGCCAAAAATGTTTTTTTTTTCAGTTTAATCACCAGAGTGTAAATTATTAGAGCCTTTAGAGGACTTGTTGGGAATCATATCTTGGCCTTCAGCCGTGTGCTTTGCAGGGCCCCAGAAGTGTGTAGCAATTGCTCAATAATGCACATCCTGAAGAGTCTAATTGCTTCGTTCAGAAATTCCCTGCAGCTCTGTAAGCTGTACATTACCACCAATGGCTGAATTTTAGCAGAATTTCATCGCCCCAATCATTGCCTGCTTCGGCATAAAAATATCTTTTTATACCCCCACCCCCAGTCATCACCAAGGAATACGAAACAGCTATTGACTATTTTGGAAAGTGCTATGTTCTTCCACAAGGTTTGGATGTTTTCCTTAGAAAAATAAATACTTCTTATGGACATCTCTGGTAAGATTTAGGGGCTCAGATAAATTTAGAATTGCTGAATATTGGAAATGAAATATAAAATATGCTTACGTATAAAAATGTACCCTTGTTTGCTGAGATCCTGTATTCACTGTCTTCTAATCCCAACCTGGGGCCTCAGCCACTTCACTCATGGGACTTGTTAAGGTCATGAACATCCTCATGAAAGGCACCAATAAAGTATCAAGGCAGCAGTTTTATGTATTTTTCCTGTACTGATCTAATAAAGAAATAATATGACTATAACACAACCAGGAAAGAAAAATGACACCTTCTATAAAACTATCTTTGCTGTGTTATTTCACAAGTTATATATGAAGCAGAAGATCTCTCTTCATTGCTGTAAATTGTGCCAATGTTGCTGCCTAGCTAAGACTCCACTATGAAGACAGAGATCATGTCACTGAGCTGAGCAACAATAGCCCATGAGTGTCAGAGAGGTAGCCAAATAGCTATAGATAGTTTTGCCAACAGCAGGCACTAGAGGGAGCTCTTTATATGCAGAATTGTACAGCTAGTAGTTAATTTAACAGAAGCTGTATAAGGACCTTTTCACATTGTGCCTTGAGCATGCGTTTACCGTATTTCCAGGAAAGCTGCTGGCAGATATGTTAAACTCATAGGTCCACATTAAACCAAAGTTTTGGCCTTTGTTCGGTGACATAAGTTGAGGTTTCAGTTTTGTATGGAATTGTAAGAGCAGACTGTAGAAGCAGCTGGTAAAAAAAAATGTTCTACACAGTATAGTTTTTTTTTTTTAACATGGGTACCTATGAGGAACAGATGCCAATGGACTGTTTAAAGAGGTTATCCCATGATGACTGTAACAAATGAAAATCAGACATCATATAGCACACAACAATAGAACCAGCCCTGTACCTCACATGGATCCATGAATCTCCACATTCATTGCTCTGCTAGATTTATATCAAGGGGGCTGTCTTTTCTGCTGCAGCTCAGGGAGCATGTCTCAGCTCCTCCGATCACAGCTCAGGGGGCGTGTCTCAGCTCTCCCTATCACAGCTCAGGAGGCAGATGAAGAAAGAAACTGAGCATGTGCAGCCATCTCAGTGAGCAGGACAAAGAAATAAGAAAAAAAACAAACAGCAGGTGGCGCTATACATATACATTTTATTGAATAACTCAAAGGCTATACAAAATTTTTCATTACATGTAATTACAAAAGTATTTAGATCCAGGTGCTGGGTTGAAATTTTGTAGAATTTATTTCCGTGAAACATCCCCTTTAATGTTAAACCATATGTACACTTTAGCTCTAGACCACTGCAGGTATTAAAGGGTTCTAAAGTAAGGAAGCCTGAGGATCATCAGGCAGTTAAAAACGGCAAAATGGTCAATTTTTCACAGATAAATAGGATCTATTAAAATGGCACTGTGAATAGAACCATAGACTGCAATGGATCTGAAAATGGATGTTTTTCTCTGTCGTGTCACTGTATCCTTAAATTCTGATTCCTCCTGATTAAGACATGAAAGTCATTAAATGTTTCCTTCCATTTGATATTCTTTTTTTTTCTTTTAGCACTTTCTGAATTGTGTTTATTATAACTTCTAGTTCATGTTGTACTATGAGATGTCATATATTGCTGCAAAACAACTGTACACAAGCAGGAATGAGTGGCAGCTTAAAGGGATTTTCTGAGATTCTGCTATTGATGACCTCTCCTCAGATTAGGTCATCAATATCTGATCTGCTAAAGTTGGACACTCCCACAACACCCCCACCAATCAATTGTTTAAAGAAGCCGCAGTACACAGGGTAGCGCCGCAGCCTCCTCAAAGCTCACCAAGCACAGTGCCATCCACTGGATAGCGGCTGTGCTTGGCATCATAGCATAGCCCCATTCATTTGTATGGGACTGAGCTGTGCCTAGGCCATGTCAATCATGAATGTGAAGTCACTGGCCTAGGTAGAAGCCGCACCGCTCACCAGTGTGTCATGTTCTCTTCAAACAGCTGATTAGCAGGGATGCCAGGAGTCAGACCCCGCCAGTCTAATATTGCAGACCTCCCAAGTATCCCTCTTTTGGAGGGACAGTCCCTCTTTTTGACCCGTCCCTCTGTCCCTCTTTGCTGCTTACGGCTTGTTTCACGCGAACGTTGTGTTTTGCGGTCCGCAAATAAAACGGATGTCATCCGTGTGCATTCCGTATTTTGCGGCATGGCTGGCCCCTAATAGAACAGTACTATTCTTGTCCGTAATACGGACAAGAATAGAACATGTTCCATTTTTTTTTTTTGCGGGCTATGGAACGGACATACGGATGCGGACAGCACACGGTGTGCTGTCCGCATTTTTTGCGGACCCATAGAAATGAATGGGTCCGCATCCTATCCGCAAAAAATGCGGATCAGAGCCCGCAAAAAATACTGTGTGAAAGAGGCCTAAATGTCCCTCTTTTTGATCTGAGGTATAGATTTGCATTATTACATTCACACTATTGACCCAGAAAGTGTTTGTCTGGTTCCTCTTTGTAAACTTGTGCCCGCCTTGTAGATTATTTCATTATTTAATGCAATAGAGATTTTAGAAATTTCTATATTCAGATTGTTTTGGCGTTATTTCATGAGATACAACTGTATAGATATGTAGGAAAATGCATCTTTCACACAATGAACCATAAGTGTCCCTCTTTGACAGTCCAAAAAGTTGGGAGGTATGATATTGATGACCTATTCTAAGAATAGGCCATCAATATGAAAGTCTTAGACAACTTTAACAGATATGTGTAACTTATACCACAATTTAATTTTTACTAATAAAGCCATTTTGCAGATAGTCTATGCAGACCACAAACCCTGTCTAATCTGATTCTGCGGTCAGCATGAAGTAGGGGCAGATTCAAGTAGATATGACTGCAGTATAAGACTACACAGTGTTTGCAGATACCATGGAGACACATATGTCTGCATAGGAGCTGTAGACGTAAAATTCTAGAAGAATTTAATCAAGTCTGTATCCTCAGCATAGGAGCTGTTTTCCCTAAATCAGGGATGCCCAACCTGCAGCCCTCCAGCTGCTGCATAACTATAATTCCCAGCATGCCTGGACAGCCTTCAGCTATTAGGACATGCTTGGAGTTGTAGTCTTGCAACAGCTGGAGGTTGAGCATCTGTGCCCTAAATGATAGACTATTTTTAATTAAGAATGTTTGTAATTAGTTTATTTTAGATGCATCATAGCAATAAACAATTGGTTGTCAGTTGTGGACATGGCTTTTATTGATGTATTAAACTACCTCTGTACATTGATTTAGTCGGTGTACTTTTCTTCTTATTACGTTGCTTTATTCACGAAAAATATGTAACGGTATTTTGAGAAGCTCGTCATGAAATGCCAGACTTCATGGTATCCCAGTAAAGGTGATTTCCATTTCCAGCTTGTAGGCAATAAATGGTGAAATTTTATACTTTTTTCTTCTGATAAAACCATCAATACATCAGGAAGTAGATGCTTTGGTTATAATATAAATAGGATGACAGAGAGGAAGAGGTTTACAGAAGGTTGTAAATGAAATCACTCAGGATACAGAAGGGAATAATATTTTATTGAAAAAGTAATGTTACAACATGAGGTCATGTTCCATGGCTGGAGGGTGAGAGGTGAACTAATATCAGGTCATTCAGATTTATGAAGGGAGAGCTGGGACCATGTTCTGCCTGCAGAGGTGATGGAACAAACACAACAAAGCAAACTCCAACAAAAACATTGTCTACAGAAGTCACATCTGTATAATACATGAGCTTTACGTTGTATGGAACTCACGGTTAGTCTTTTTGGTAATATTTCATAGGCTTCTAACATTTTGATCTGCTCAGGCTATTAACACAATAAAAATACATCTTTTACATTAATTACCAACAAATAACTCACCAGGAGTTGTTGGAATTGAAGGATGGATGTAACATCATTACATTAACACATATAAAGTAAGTCATTACAATATTTGAGCAAAAGGATACATTTACTGGGGAAAGCTGTCTAGTGCCCTGTTGGGCCACTTCTAGCCTGCATACATGATGAGATAAGGCTGGGCATGGCTGCATACAGGTTCTGTATGATATCCTGCAGCACATTTGCCCACAGATAATGTGACTGAGCCTGTAGATCCTGTACACTCGTGGGTTGCTGAAGCTAGTGTCACAGCTAGTCTCATATATGCTTGATTGGTAATAAATCTGGTGACCTGGCAGACCAAATAAGCATTACAATCTGGCGGAGACATTCCTGGGTAACACTTGCTATGTGTGGGCAAGCATTATCCTGCTGAAAAATGCTGGTTGGAAGCCCTGCCATGAGAGGTCACATGTGGCCACTGGATGTCCTGCACATATTGCTGAGATGTTATTGTCCCTGGTATAACTATTCTGGGTAACTGACTGTCATATGCGATGGCTTCCCAGATCTTCACACCAGCAGTTGGGGCAGTGTGTCGCTCCACAGCAAAGGCAGGATGGAAGCACTCACCCAAGACTTCCTTGCTGAAATTCAGCCATTGTCAGATCACAAACAGAACCTGGGTTCGACACTAAAGACGATATGGTTCCAATCTGCAGCAGTCCAGGTTTCTCATTTACGACACCACTGCAAACAAAGGTGACAGTGTTTGGCTGTCAAGAGCAGGACATGTAAAGGTGTAGGGATACCAAATTTCCTTCTGCTAAGCACCTGGAAATAGTATGGCCAGAGGCAGGGGTGTGTAACTAAGGTCTCACCTGCTTCTTGATGGTGGACAACCAAATTGTGGGAGCTACTTGTGCTTGTCGGTGGATCAAATCATCCTCTCTGCTGGTGGTCTGTTTAGGCCATCAGGAGCCTGATCGCCGCATGTGCATGCCCTCACGTAACCTGTTTTCAACACCTCCTAACAGCTAGGTTAGAATGTCCAAGATGGAGGAAGATTTGCTGAAATTACCATCTTGCTTCTTTTAGTCCAATGATGCGCCCCTCTCAAAGTTTGTCACCTGGGCAAAATTTCTTTGAGTGCTTCTAAGAGACATGTCTAGCAGTCAACAATCAAAAGGTACACTAACCAAAAGTAACCTCTGAGAGCCATTTTATAGGGCAGCAGGGGAAGCACACCTTCTTGTGACAAGATCCGATGTCTACTCAGACCATACCTGTAATCAAATACATATCTACCCGAGACATAACTACATGCCAAGTTTTGGAGCAATTTGACATTTCTATCTGTGCGTGTCAATGAGTATATGATGCATTAGATATTTTATTTGACTCTATTGGTCATCAGTAATCAGTATGATCACAAGTAAAAGGGATCACACATGTCAAAAATGTTAGCTGTAACAATTCTATTTGGTTGTTTGCAATGTTTTTAAATTATTGAGGTATTTAACTGGGTCTTCTGTGTCTGGTATTACAACTCACTGCAGCTCCGACTGTGCTGTAATACCAGGCATAGTCGATACGAAATGTACAGTCCTTCACGGTAAATAATTTAGGGGACATAGGGTTTCAGTTGGCTGGTCAACAAAGTGAACTGATATTGATGGCCTACTTACAGTCTAGAAAAAACCCTGTACTGCACCGTATCTGACCTGAATTATATCTATGTCAACAAAATGGCTGGTGACGAATATTGATTAGGAAGGGGTTTAAGCTTTTTCCAGACCTCTTACAATGCAGGAATCTGCATCTGATTGCTTGATTATATGACTTCACATACTTTAATAAGCTGCCATGAATTTAATTGGCCTTAATCCAGTGGTATAGTTAGTGTTTACATTTTATACACTTAATTTTAGATGGAAATCAAAAGAAATTTATTCCACCATGTTTTCTTATGTTACTTTACTAGTCGCTTGGCTGTAGTACATATCAAATATGCAAGTTATATTTAATCAAATTTATTTCAATTTATATTATTTATTGAAGGAAATGTGTATATACCTTTTTATTGCTCACCGCGCATTGTTTTTAACTGTCTTTTGAATGTTTATGACTTTTTAGAATTTATAAAAATCTTCATGAAGCTCAAAGACCTATAGAGGATTTTTGTTACCCACGGACATATTTATGGCTGTCCCACAAGTACAATAAAAAGAATGAATTACTACTATGCTCCCTTCATATTGTATAGAAATTGTAGGGTTGTCCCTTTTTTGACCACTTTCTGAACAGTATAACAGATATTTGTGGAGACCACTGTCTTAAAAATAATCATTCCCTATGTTTGATTCAAGAAATAAACCTCACCAAAAGCTCAATATTTTCATCTGACCAGAACGAGAGGTTTGGTCATGCAGAAATGTGCAGAACCGTGCAGGCCTTATCACCTAAGAGGCAAGCGTTTTCCCTGCAGTTCAGCGCAGTGAAGCACTGGCACATTCGGTACACGCAGAGTGCCCACTGACTGCACAACACAATACATGAGTCAAAAGCTCCATCTCTGAACAATAGACACTTGGCCTATCTCTTTTTTACTGCTGGTATTCTTATTTCTCAAATCACTAGCTGTGTAATAGTTAAAAAACATTCCAGCCTCCTGTGTTTTTGCGTGTTAGCGTTTAGTAGGGTGATATGGTGAAAGGACACTATATGTGTATAATAGGTCTTTTGTAACATCAAATACTTATCCATTACATGAATGAGACTTTAAAAGAACTTTATGTACCATACCATTATATTTATGACTTAATCAGTTTAGGACATTCACATATTCCATAAAATTCACCTATTGGGGCATGACTATTATTCCTCATTCCTTGTTGCTTATATAACGCCAACTTATTCCATAGCATTGTACATAGGTTATCTTCATACTGTAAGGGATCGCTTGCTCTCTCGGGGTAGCAACCACAAAATCTTCCGACAAACGAGAGTTTTCAAGTCCATCAGTGCTTTATTTTACACTTTGGCACCAGCACAAAATATAGCCAAACAAACAAAATAAACTGGGCTCTGGGCCAGTCTGGGCTCTGGGCCGTCTGGGCTCTAACTAACACAAACTTCTGGCTCACCTAAAGAAAACGCAGTTCACCCACACTCTGGTCCGCTCACCAGGTATGAGTCCGCACGCACAGGAGAGGTCTGGCTACACGTAGCCTCGTGGCCCCTCAGCCCCCCTGGCTGAGACCACACAAGCCTCACAGGCTTCAACCCTCTTCTCTAGGGTTAGTTCCTCTTCCCCAGACTCACACCCCACAGGTTGATTTATCCCTGTCTAATTTAACCTGCTGGCTTCACCTGGGGCCAGGGAAAACCTGTGACTCCCACTTTCAACCTATCTCCCAGTCCAAGAAATCCAGCCCATGCACTTTAAACAAAACCAGCTCCAGCAACTATGCCTTTCTGAAGCTATACCACTTCTGGATTTCAGTTCTCAGTCGGCTAAACTGACAAACCAGGTGAGATACACCCCCCCACGCCCATGCACATTACCACAATACATATATCTCTCTCCCCAATGGGACTCTCAGTTTAATTTCTCTACTTCACCATAACACAGTGTCACTGAACAGATTTGGCTCAGGGCTACTCCTAAGGATGTTTTGTAAATGCCCCCCCCCCAGTCTTCATCCGATCATCCCCATACAGGGATCTGGTGCAGCAAGCTCCTGAAGACCCAGAGCAGAGAAAGGGAGTGGTAATGGCCCTGATGAAATGTTGTATCATCATGAATTCCCTCAGGACATTGCTCCCTGGGTTTCGGTGCAGTGAAAAAGGGGTGTGATCGGGCAGACTTTACTATGGTGATGGGTGTCTTAATGGTTCTCCCCTCACCTGCAGCACGATCTGTGAAGCTATAGTTGCTGGTCACCCCATTGACTGACTGCTCTTGGACCTTCAGTCTTCTTGGAGCAGTGTTCCTCACAATTAAGTTGATTCTGTGGCCCTAAAGACCCTTGAAGCGGGAATAGACATTCATGCTTTCTCACTCAATAGCCTAGTTAGCTCTCGCATAGAACTCTCTACAACCCTCCATCCTAGTAGGACCAGCCCACTCCTACCAAGGAGAGAGGAATGGGATGATAAGTTCCAACCTTAATGTCGACCATAGCTTACCATTGCATATGTACATAATATTACAATATGAATTATAAATAACATTACATTATAATCACGTGTGTCTGCTGGGGCTTGGACCCCTCCCCATATGATATCAGTGACCTATCCTGTGGATCGATCATCGATATTATTGCTCGGATAACTCCTTAGTAATTTCTATACACCAAATTACATGAAGCATAGTGTGTGCATAATGTCCCCAACATTGAAGAATGTCTTATGAAAATGATCGATCATTATGGTAAATAGCATATAATCAAGGATGTAACTATAGCAGATGTAGAAATCCCATCCTGGGTCCAAATGACACTTTTCACCATACAAAAATAACAGTATTATAAATAGCACATGCTAGATGAAGGGCCTTATTACAGATTCTACATTTGATCTTCACGTTACGCCCCTGCATTGAATTACCACATTTATGACATTTAAACTATACAAAACAGGCATATTGTACTACAAGAAGAAAGCCCAGGAAAGCACAAGAGGTCATCCAAAACCACTAATCATCAGGGCCTCTTACAATAGTAAACCATGTAGGAAGGGGAACTGATACAGGCAGCGTTATTAATGTATAACAGAAAATGAATATCTGTATCATATAATCTCTGGGTGTTCAATTTTAATATCATGTAGATAGCCTTTTTTACATTTAAATTGAAAATATCATTAAGAATTAAACTATAAGAAAAATGTTATATATATTAAAAAACAGCTAATAACAAACCCTTCCTTGAAATTTTTTCTTTATCATTCTGTGTTGACCCGGAGGCTCTTACAGCCCTGCAGCAATTGCCTGAGGCTCATACCATACCCTAAGTGCACATTATGGAATGATATCCTTATTTGTTTAACTCTTCCTCTCCTGAAAACTTTTCAGATATACATTCTCCTAAAAGATACATTTTATAGAACACTTACAGATTTTTCAGTACTTGTCTGTGACAGATTAACTTTACAGTTATGGTGGTAAATCCTAAAAATAAGTGCTTGTTTAGGGCGTAAAATACACCTTTTGTAACATTTCAGTGGAAAATTATTATCAGTAAATTACATTTTTACATAGTTTTTCTAATAATTTAAAGATCCTCAGGAAAGTGAAAAGGTTACACGTAATTTCTCTAGTGGTGTTTGCCAGTTGGACTTATAGTTCCCCCTTGGGATCCTGTTCTTAGGTGGCCCAGGGCAATTGCACTTTTCCACCCCTTAAAGGGGTTATCCAATCCCTATAACGACCCCCAGAATGCCCGGATCCCCTTCTCTAGAGCATACTTACCTGCTATACGGCACCCGTGTCCCTCTGGATCCCTGCACGGCCTCTGCTGCATCTGAAAACATCCGGCGATGGGGGGAGCAGCCAATAGCAGGCTGCAATGGTGACCAGCCTCCCTATCAATGCGGGTGATGCTAGGAGACTGGACACAATTGCGGCCTGGTATAGGCACGCAGGATGTTTTGATCAATGCAACGGGGAGATGCAGTGGTGACCATGCAGGGATCCGGAGGAACATGGATGCCGGGGAGCAGGTAAGTTTGCTCTAGAGGAGGGGCCTGGGCATTCTGGGAGTCATTATAGGGAATGGATAACCCCTTTAATACTGGCCCTATTGGGGGTACACACAATAAGCTGACAATTCCTGTTGTAGACAAAATAATAAACACACTGGTCTGACGAAACACAATGGTCTGATTGAGAAAGTCAAGTGAAACTGTTTGCTGCACTAAAAGTCCAAACAAAACAAAGGTGGAAGTTATGGAGCCAGGACAGGAAGCAGAATACACAGAGTGACTTCAACATATTATATCCAACAACCTCAATTCAACAATCTCCTCATTAGCGTAGGGGCTCTTGTACTCGTACTCGTACTAATCCTGTATAATATTTAAGACAGCATAATCTTAGACAAGACAGTCTAAAGATGTGCCAAATGTATCATAGCTGCTAGCTCTGTATTATAAATGTGGTGCTTGTTGCTAGATGTTACAGTGGGGAAAAAAGTATTTAGTCAGCCACCAATTGTGCAAGTTCTTCCACTTAAAAAGATGAGAGAGGCCTGTAATTGACATCATAGGTAGACCTTAACTATGAGAGACAAAATGAGAAAGCAAATCCAGAAAATCACATTGTCTGATTTTCAAAGAATTTATTTGCAAATTATGGTGGAAAATAAGTATTTGGTCAGTGACAAAATTTCATCTCAATACTTTGTCATATATCTTTTGTTGGCAATGACAGAGGTCAAACATTTTCTGTAAGTTTTCACAAGGTTGGCACACACTGTTGCTGGTATGTTGGCCCCATTCCTCCATGCAGATCTCCTCTAGAGCAGTGATGTTTTGGGGCTGTCGTTGGGCAGCACAGACTCCCTCCAAAGGCTTTCTATGGGGTTGAGATCTGGAGAGTGACTAGGCCACTCCAGGAGTTTGAAATGCTTCTTACGAAGCCACTCCTTCGTTGCCCTGGCGGTGTGCTTGGGATCATTGTCATGCTGAAAGAAACAGCCACATTTCATCTTCAATGCCCTTGCTGATGGAAGGGGGTTTGCACTCAAAATCTCATGATACATGGCCCCATTCATTCTTTCATGTACACGGATCAGTCGTCCTGGTCCCTTTGCAGAGAAACAGCCCCAAAGCATGATGTTGCCACCCCCATGCTTCACAGTAGGTATGGTGTTCTTTGGATGCAACTCAGCTTTCACTCTCCTCCAAACACGACGAGTTGTGTTTCTACTAAACAGTTCTATTTTGGTTTCATCTGACCATATGACATTCTCCCATTACTCTTCTGGAACATCCAAATGTTCTCTAGCAAACTTCAGATGGGCCCGAATATGTACTGGCTTAAGCAGGGGAACAAGTCTGGCACTGCAGGATCGAGTCCCTGGCAGAGTAGTGTGTTACTGACGGTAGCCTTTGTTACGTTGGTCCCAGCTTTCTGCAAGTCATTCACTAGGTCCCCCCGCGTAGTTCTGGGATTTTTGCTTACAGTTCTTGTGATCATTTTGACCCCACAGGGTGAGATCTTGCGTGGAGCCCCTGATCGAGGGAGATTATCAGGGGTCTTGTATGTCTTCCATTTTCTAATTATTGCTCCCACAGTTGATTTCTTCACACCAAGCTGCTTGCCTATTGCAGATTCAGTCTTCCCAACCTGGTGCAGGCTGTATTGCAGGAGTATTGCTGGATCTGTTCCCAGCAGCATTTCCTCAGTACACAATTTCTTTCTGTTGGCTTACTGCTCTATCTAGGTCTACAGGAAACTGTTATTTATCACCTCTTACTATAGCTTCAAGACTTACATAATTAGATCATGTGTTCAAATAGGCCTGGTGCCCCTAACAGGATATTATCCAACAGCAATAACACAATTGGCATGATAACCTCAGCGATGTTTTCAACATACAGTTCAATGCAATACCTTTATATCACAGTGTATTCCCATATAAACAGTATATTTCTGAGTACAGTGTGCTCACCTGTACTGTCCATCACATCTTGCTCATGATATATGACTCCCCCAGAGAGGTGATACCACATTGCAGACTGCCTATGACAATTCCCAGGACTGTGCACTCAGGATGTTTCGCCTGCCTTAGTGCAACATCTTTTTAAATTACCCTGCCTTGCATTCTTCAGTAGTACCTCACCCACATTTCAAAATGTGGGAATATTGTTTGTCTGAATGAGCTCTTATACAATTATCCAAATGTGAGGGCAACTTACTTACTTTCTGCTGTTTTATCAGATATATAGTACTGCATCTACTTGATAATAAATTGCCCAATCCATTAATAAATTGTGCAAATGCCCTATTTTCTGATATGTTAGCCTCATCCGAACACTGTTCCCTGTGTGGTTTTTCCTATAATATTGTTTTTCTTCACATTTTATATTATGGCTCTTCCTATACTCTCTACTTTCGCTACCCTTTCTATATACTATACTTTTTTAGCACAGATTTAACATCTTATTCTCTCTGCTTTTTTCACACATCTAATTTTATGCCTGGACACCTCTGTTACAGGGAATCTCTTCCTTTGCCTGCACACTTAAGTTTTTATATATTCCCGTGTTCCTTTGACTATATCCATGTGGACCCTTTAGTTGAACATACAGGGAATAAAATGGAACCAGACGGGAAGAGTAGATTGCATTAGAATTCATTATACCCTGCACACTTTTATTTCTTGTGCTTTTCCTTGTGCTTACAGCCAGTTTGGTTCAAGACTGTTTACCTAGTTATTTTAGCACTTTATATACAACCATAATAGTAATGATAACAATACAAAAAATATTTATTACAGCGTACATATCTGGCAATGTTCCATCATATAGTCGATGCATCAGATGCAGGGAAATATATACTAATATATATATATATATATATATATATATATATATATATATATATATATATCTCTTAGGTCACCCCTAGTCCTCATAGATTTAAGCTCTTGCGAGCAGGATCCTCACTCCTCTTGTTTGAATTGCTAATTAGTTTAATACTATGTAATGTCTGATGTTCTATTGCTACTGTTGCTATTGTTTTACTGCTATTGGCAATGTCATTTAGCCACTGTATAATTAGGGTCAAGGGAAGGTACTGAGGCCACCAAACAACCTAAGGCCCCATTCACACAACCGTATTTACATTTCTGCATCTTATCCGCAATTTTGTGGATAAGATGCGGAACATACGAACCCATTCATTTTTCCATAGGAGAAAAAAAATGCGGAATGCACACCGTATGCATGCACGGACAAGTATAGGCATTTTGAATGGGGCCGCCCGGCGTGTGTTTCGGGCGGTGCGGAACACACGCTGGGTGGCCCCCCGTATTATTGCAGGTCCGCATTTTTGCGGACCCGCAAATATACGGTTGTGTGAATATGGCCTAAGGATGACTCTGGATGTAATTTCTCCTTCTAATAGGGTAAAGCATTAAAATTAACAAACCTTCCATAAATCTTGTATTTCCCTTTGGGATTTTAAATGTCCAAAAACAGATTTGAGTTTACTTTCACCACACAGCTTTAGAACTTGTTCAGTCAGTGCAGATTGATGCAGTTTTCTATTCTTTTGGTTTTTTAACCATATCCCTGAGTTTTCCAGGTATGAAAATGTTGGTGCCACTCCCCAAATACTGTATATGAATGCAACATGTCCATGGAATGTACACAGGCAGGGGCGTAGTTATAGTGGAGGGAGAGGCCGGCTGCTATGGGGCCCAAACTCAGAAGGGGCCCCATTTAGAGGAGGACTAAAAAATGTTATTGTCGGAGCCCCCTCAATAGTACTATACAATTACATTATATACAGTGACATGACATACCATATACATGTGTAGAAAATGGACAGAGTGGCTACTGGGCCTGGTCTGAGAGAGCCATCTTGATGAACCATGGGAGTGGAGGGTTGCACAGGCGGATCGGGTTACAAAAAAGTTGCAGGGGGCCCAGTCATTTCCTATTACACCACAGTACACAGGATATAATGAGGGCAAAGTATAAACAAAGAAAGCCTTATCAACCAACCATATTTCAGCTTTCATCTCAAATGGGGAACATAGGAGATGTGTGCATTCTGCCTTACATAGGTTTGAGAGACACGCCCATACACACCCTATAGGCACACAAGAAACTCAGAGATGGAGCACAAGCTCCACTCAGAGCCAGTAGGGGAATGCTGGCAGCCAGGGGCATAGCTAAAGGCTCATGGGCCCTGGTGCAAGAGTTCAGCTTGGGCCCCCCTTCCCTCAGTGCTTTGTGGCCAAGAGGGTGGAAGCACATTGCCTTCCTGCTGCCTGAGGAAAGTTTGAAACAGCACTCCCCATGCCAAATTCTTGACCTAACCCCTTTCCTCCAGCCAGAGGTGTAACTTGACCTGCATATACTTTCTATAATACTGATGTCTTCTTAAATGGCACAAGGGTCTTTGGGCCCCCTCAGGCTCCTGGGCCCAATAGCGACTGCTACCTCTGCACCCCCTATAGCCGCGCCCCTGCTGGCAGCAGAAGCGGAAACCATAGCTAAGAACCCCGTGCAGCATGGCGTGCAGCAGCAGGGAGGAGTGAGGAAACTAAGAACCCTGCGCAAACACGGGGCGCCAAGTTAACAGCAGGTGGCAGTTGAAGAATGGAATGAGCATATGCAACCACCTAAGTAGGCTGATGTGCATATTACAGATTGAACACCAGGGGGCACAATTATAATGAAGTAAAGTGTTTATTTCACAACTGCACATTTTCCAAAGCAGCTGTCATAATTGCAGGTGGAATCTGATTGGTTGCCATGGGCAACTAAGTCAGTTCTACTTTACACCGGTTTGATAAATGACCCCAAAAGTCTACATTTTAGAACTGAAAATTTAGTCTTGAACTGGAAAGCAAATTATGAATTAGTGGATTTTTGCATGTAATAATGCACCCTAATAATCAGGGGAAAGCCATATAGCGAAAATGTTTGACCGGTAGACTCGAACTCAGAAATTTGCGTAAATTAGTGCAAAGGAAAAGTGAAGTCATTAAAAATGGCAGCCAATCAGATTAAATCTCTCATTTTCCAGGGTCCCTGTGGGAAATGAAAACTGAAATACGGTTGATTGCTATGGCTTTCTTTTTTTATACTTTGCCCTCATTATTTCCTGTGTACTGTGGTGTAATTAGAAATGACTGGGCCCCCTGCAACTTTTTGTTGCAACCCGATCCTCCCGTGCAACCCCCACTCCCATGGCTAGTCAAGATGGTTCTCTCAGTCCAGATCCTGTAGCTAGGCCCGGTACAAAGGTTTTTTTACAGTAGGAATTAATTTTCGAAGTTATTACACAAAGTCTCACGGGACTTCTCAGAGTAATAACTTTGTCTCATTGGAGCCAATACATTCTAATACTGTACAGAGCGCTTGCTCTGTACAGTATTAAAACAAAGTTTTATGCGAATCGACTTCAGATGAAGCATCCAAAGTCAATTCGCTCATCCCTAATTCCAATCATAACTCACAAAGCTGTAGGGAAGTACCTGTCATTAACAGCTCACTACAGGCTACTGTTCACTATAGACTGTCATAAAACATCCACAGAATACGGGCTACCAGTCAGCTGGCTCCACCAATGGACTGGGGATCCTTGGGCCCAGCTAGGAACCTACTTTACTGCTGCTAGTAGACACAGTTATAGCACATGGCAGATGCCTTAGGATGGAAAATGTTATGGTAATGCAGTACACCAGCGATAATACCAGTAAAATAGAGATCTGATCTTTTCATGCTGCAGCAATTATATTGTCAATATATCAATGTTGTGGCTGGAGGCTGCCTGGGCGATTCTGAAATAAGTGCTTTTATTTCCACTATATTTTTACTTCAAAAACATGCTCAACAGTAAAAAAATGTTTCTGAAATAAAAGTGTGAACCAGGGCACAGATCTGCACGTCCAGTTATAAAGTGTGACCACCACAGTAATGGGCTTGTAAATATTACTCATGAAATAGTGAAATATGTTTTCCTAATGCCAATATTGATGTCAGCTTTTCTGTCATCTCCAGTTTAGTAAATGCCTATATTTTCCACCACATGTTGTTAACACTGGTAGCCTGATCTGGCTGAGGAACAGGCTGCTTGAGTTCACTGTATCCGGCACAGCTGGTTAGGGCTGCACACTGAAGACTCCCATTGACTATAATGCATGCAGAACTTTTTCCATCCAAAATCTGGCATTTATGTTGGAAAGCGGCCAGATTCCTGTCAGATCCTATTGTAGTCAATGGGGATCTGGCGGTGAGTGGCCCTATCCAGCTATACTGATACGGTGAACTCTGGTGGCCTGTTTCTCCGCCAATAGTTCACAAGTAGTTTAAGATAACAATTGTGGAGCATTTTTTCTTAGAATCTTAAAAAAGTCATCAATGAGCACTAAAATACTGTAAAATAGTCTTTGATTTGCGGTCAACCCAAATTTCCTCGTGCTTTGTGGTAACTAATCAATTTTCCCTGAAATGGGGTAAAATAGAAACAAAAATCATACTTACCTCATCCATTTGAGTGCAAAGAGCCCACCACCACCACCATCTTGATTGAAGATCTTGCAGAATCCTGTGAACTGTAACATATGACGTTACCATGCCAGCCGTTGTGATAATGTCATCACAGGCCATGCGAGAGTTTGAGCTTGATCTTCAATCAAGATGGCAGCAGTGGACTCTTTGCATTCAAAAGGATGAGTTTTGAGTGTGATTTTTTTTTAATTATAGATTTAAATAATAATTCAGATCCACGATCAACGATAAACGCAGCATCTGAGGGCTACAATGACGGGGAGTGGCGCAATCACCATTCCCTGTCATTGCACCTGCTATTTACAAAGAAATATGCTTCATGACGAATTAATTCGTCACAAACCAAATTATTTTGTAAAATTTGGCGAAGCAGCAAAATTGAATTTTAGAGAACTTTGCTCAACACTAATAGCTATGATGAAGTATCAGAAAGTGAAAGAAAGGTGTACCCTAGCAAAATCCACTAGAAAAATAGTACCATACACGGAATTCCCCAACATTTTAGTTCCATAAAATGCCCCCAAAATATTAATGACACACACATAGGGGTAGATTTACCAAGATCGGCATGTGATACCAGTTAGTTGTTACTAGTTGGGGGTGTGTCCCTGCACAGTCTGACACTATCCAATCAGTGTTCGACTGTGTGGGAATTCCCCCAGGTGGTAACACCTAGATAGACCTTTATTGCAAGAATCTAGCAATTCTTTCATAAACTTCTAGCAGGAACAACCGAGGAATGGCACCACATAGTGTTATATGAAAAGATGCTCCAGAATGGTTATTACATGGAGAAAGCAAGTCATCTAACTCAGGTTTCATAGCGGGAAAGAAGGATGGTGCCATCTTATTTAAACTATTAGATGCCAGGTTACTACATTGTTTCTTCACTGAAAAATATCTCATAGTCAAAAATAATTTTACATTTTTCATAAAGCTAAAAAATAGTATAAGAAATTCTATAATCATATATAATCAAGGGAAAAAAGAGCCAGTGAATGGCATCATTGTTATGAAGACAGTGCCAGTGCCAGTCCCGTATGCCAAGGGCCCTATTCCAGAAATAGTCAAGAACTAGAACATTGTCATCATTGCATCTTTTCATATACTCTGAGCAAATAAAGTAGTCCAGCTCACTGCCCCATCCCAGATACTCCAAGAGTGCAAAAGGAAAAGATCAATGTGTCTACATATATGCAGCACTGCCAGGGATCCGTAGTAAAATCTCTTTATTCTGTATAATTAAACATCCAGCAAAATAACACAGAGGTCGCTGACATGCTTCAGACTCAATGGTCCTATATCATAGCATAACTTATACATAACTAATACACAGAAGCTCCTTAAGATGCAGGAGTAGTGGTGACATGCTCAGGGGCCATCGCGCCATGGGCGGGTCATTATGCAAGCCCAAAATCACATACTCATACACCTAATCTGCAAATATGCAAAATAGATAAAATAAACAGGACACATAAGAAGAAAAGCTGGAATCCTAGTAAGAGTCAGGGCTGTATTACATTAAAAGATCAGGAAGACAATTGTCAGGAGGGAAGCGTTCCTTCCCGGCAATCGCCTGCTCGTCAGCAGAGGAGACCGTTCTATTACATGCAGCGATCTCCTCCAGAGTATGGCGAGGACCGATCGTTATGCCATCGCTCATCCCCATACTAACATATTGTTTGCCAGCAGCATGATCAGCCACAGGCAAACAATGATTTTTAAGCACACTTAAAAGTCTGGATTTCCGGATTAACGAGTGCTTGTTCATTGGTTAATCGTTGGCAGTTAGAGATGAGCGAATCATTCAAAAAATTATTCGCCGAACTTTTCCTAAAATTCGTATATTGGACGAATAGATTTGTTGTATTTGCGTACAAAATATACGTTATTATGTGCTATTAGCGAACATTCGCTCACTAATAACGAACGTTCATTTACAAAATGTACGCAACTTCTTAGAAGGCATACGCATGAGCATACAAATAGCTTACGAATCTCAGCGTACTATTGTCTAAGCGATTACGTAATACGCAGGCACGTACAAGGAGAGGCCGCGGCGTGCACTCCTCAGAGGCAGAGCGAATATTCGAGACATATATATGGTAAAGTGCAAATACATTATTATAGGTATAATATAAAAATGTTAAATATCACCTACCTAGTATGCTCACGGACACGTTTAAGTCTCTTTTCTTCTGACGCTTGTCATAGAACTGGAGCAGAGTCCCAAACTCAGTTGCAATTTGTAATCCACATAGGTAAAATTGTAATCCAAATGGGTAAAAAAAAAAGCAGCAAAGGTTCCTTTAAAAACCCTCTTTCAAGGGGCTCCCCAAATAACCTGAAAAGGGGGAAAAAGGGATGAGGCGCACGAATGCGCAACTTAATTTCCTGAGTTGCCTCGTCATCCTCCCGCGCTGGAGAAATGGGAGGAACTACCAGGGAGGAGTCTGCACCGCTGAATTGAATTCATACGCAACAGAGTATAGAGTAACTGAATTATACGTAGAATAGCGTATAATTTATAGGACACACTACTTAGCGAATGCGTACAAAAGCGAAGCGAATCACCTAATATTCGGATTCGCTTCGCAGCTGAAAAATCCCAAGATTCGATACGAATTTACGAAGCGGCGAATAGATTCGCTCATCTCTAGTGGCAGTATTACACAGTGTTACTACGAATGCTTGTTAGCGATGATCTGGCAGACAATCTGGCAGTGTAGTAGAGCCCTCAGACATAGCGGTATAATATGTGCAATAAATGTGCAATAGCCCAGATATATAAGAATACATGAAATCATGGCAGGGTTTAACCCCCAGGAATCCTGGTCTCCAAAACAAATGAGATGTGAATCCACCGGTGTTTGCAATGATGTGGGGAAGACATTCCATGTGCTGAATCCAGAATTAGCCGATAAGGGGTCTAGATTGTCATCTTAGATGTCCCTTATATAAAATTCTTAAAGGGGTTGGCCACTTACTGGCTACTGATGAGCATTGTTTTGCTATATGGCACTTACTAATATAGCCTTTGTTGAAATTCTGTACCATTTGCTACCGTATATTTTATGAGGTATTCCCCCATGTTAACCAAGTTTCTTGTGCTGTCCACACAGAGGTTCTCTGTTCATAAGATGGCCGCTGATGGAGGGTCATGTGACCAGGCAAATCACCTCCATGTGATGTCTCTTCCATTCAAATACACTGCACTAAACTCCCAGCAGAACAAGTGCAGATGGCAGGTGCAGTGCATCTGAATGGTAGACACTTCACATGGAGCTGATTTGCCTGGTCAAATGACCCTCCATCAGAAGCCATTGTATGGACAGGTCCTCTGTGGACAGCACGAAAGACTTTGTAAACAAGGGGAGTAATGGAATATAGAAAATGGTGAACAAAGGCTATATTAGGCTATATAATCATCTCGCAAACACATTGGTCAATAGTAACTAGAAGTTGGACAATCCCTTTAAAGAAACCATGTAGAATGATGACACCATGTATAGTAAATTACCATCTGATCCTGCCCAAGAGAGTCAGAATAAGCTCCAAAAATGATTACAGGATGGACAGAGATTGGTGTTGTCAGTAAAAAAATGTTCAGAATATGTGTGTCATTGACCCTGTGTGCCAAGGTACACGCTTTGGGTTGTAGGTGGACCACTTTTTACAGCTATTCTTTGTCATGTCTCTTGGCTGGAGGGATATTTTATGGGCTACACTTGATGTTATTGCCCTTTATTCGGGTATCCCAGGGTTTGAAAGCGATGGCTTTAACCTTAATAAGTATAGCGCCTACAGCTTTGAATTACTTTACCCATATTGCATTTAAATGAACCTAAAAGAGTCCAGCATGATGCGTCCACCAGAGTTGAGTCCAGTGTTCTCAGGTGAGTCTGGTCTAACCACCCACATTTGCTTATGATTGACATATTGCTTGTCCCACCAACTTCTTTCCAAATCCCGCACCTACACAGTGTATCCATTTGAGAGCATAGCGGGAGGAAAGTGCACATGCGCAAGGTAATAAATGAGACTTTGATTTTGAAAGGCATATCAGGAGGTGTCAATCTTAAAGAAAGAGGATGAGCTACAATGCACAAACGATTGTGCTCGTGATATGAAAAATCATTTATATATTTGGTGGGAATGAGAAGAAAGCAGATTACAAAGGTACAAAAAAGATGGTCAAAAATAAGAACTGCAGAAAGCATTGCATATTGATTATTAAATATAGATCTTGTTAGTTGATGGGGTTAAAACCCTGACAAAAATCCTGACCTTCCCTTTAAGCATGGACATGTGAGTTGTAAAACCCACCCTTTAAGAACACCAATTAATAAGCATCTTTCTGATATAGCCAATAAATATGTGGTAAATGTATCAATACACTACAGAGAAGGTCATGATTTGAATGGCTTCTTTTTCCAATTTTTTGTTTGTTAGTATTGAAAATATCTTTTAAACCTATCCAGGCTAGGGGGCGGGGGGTGTTGGGGTTTGACGGCTCCAGGAAACTCCTCAACTGGGAATCCTTCCTTTTGGATCTTTTTTTCTGGAGACCAGGGCTCCTGGAGGGTTAAACTGCTGGCATGACTTGATTTATTGCTATTGATCGGGTGTTTGCGAGCTATTGAACATATATCACACCATTATGTTTAACTCTTACTAGGATGAGAGGGAACTTAGATTGTGAGCCCTATTGGGAACAGCCTGATGCTAATGTCTGTAAAGAGCTGCGAAATATAGTAGAGCTATATAAGTGCGTATAATAAATAAATAATAAATTCCAGCTTTTCTTCTTATGTGTCCTATTATTTTTCAGTTTTAGCTATTTGCATATTTTACAGATTTTAAGTATGTGATTTTGTACTTGCATAATGACCTGGACATAAGTTGGTGTTTTCTGAGAACATTACTGCTACACTTGTATCTTAATGAGCTTCTGTGCATTAGTAAGGCTACTTTCACACTTGCATTTTATAATTCCGGTATTGAGTTCCGTCATAGGGGCTCAATACCGGAATAAAAAGCTTCAGTTTTGTCCCCATTCATTGTCAATGGGGGACAAAACTGAACTGAAGACAACGGAATGCTCCTAAAAGCATTCCGTTCCATCTTCAGACCGGAGAGCAAACCGCAGCATGCTGCGGTTTGCTCTCCGGTCCAGGCATCCGCACCAAGACGGATCCGTCATGACCCCCCATGAAAGTCAATGGGGACTGATCCGTTTGGTGTGACACAATGGTGAACGGATCCGTCCTCCATTTACTTTCAATGGAGTTCATGACGGATCCGTCACCTGCACACATACATACACACATACATACAGACATTAGGACATACACATAAACATACACAGACATATACACATAGAAATACACATACATACTTACATGCTCCCAAGGGGTCTCCACAGCGCAGGAGGAGCAGGGCGGCGCACACATAGGATGATTCCACCCAGCGCCCAGCAGAGGGCGCTGTGGGGAATCGTCCTATGTGCGCGCTGTCCTGCTCCTCCTGCGCTGTGGAGACCTGCCGGGAGCATGTAAGTATGTATGTGTATTTCTATGTGTATATGTCTGTGTGTGTGTGTCTGTGTGTATGTACTGTGTGACATGTGTGGGGCCGGAGCGCCACTCCGACCCACATGTGTCCCTGCGGCAGCACGGATCCGGCAGCACCCTTCACCTGCTGGAACCGTGCTGCCACTAATGTGAAAGAGGCCTAAGTTATGCTAAGATTAAAGAGGACCTGTCACCTCTCCTGAAATGCCTGTTTTAATAGCTTCATGCATTCTCCATGTAATAACAATTCTGGAGCATCTAGTCTTATGGCTCTATGTTGTGCCATTCCTTTATTATTTCTACTAGAAGTTATGAATGAATTGCTAGCAGTCTGCAGTAAGGGTACAGAGGGGTGGTAACCAGTTGGGGGTGTGTCCCTGTACAGACTCACTCTATCCAATCAGTGCTGCCATTTTCAGACTGTGCAGGTACACACCCCCAACTGGTTATCTCACCTCTGTATCCTTACTGCAGACTGCCAGCAATGCACTCATAACTTCTAGTAGAAATAATACAGGAATGGCACAACATAGAGCAATAAGAATAGATGCTCCAGAATTGTTATTAATTGAGGAATGCATGAAGCTATTAAAACAGGCATGTCAGGAGTGGTGAAAGGTCCTCTTTAAGAACCATTGCATCTGTGTGACTTCTGTGGCATTATACTGGATTTTTTACTATATGGAATACAAAGATTTTTACTAAGGTGGTGCTGGATATGTGTCTACACATTTATCCCTATACTACAATTGTTAGTATATTATGGTGAACTATTCTAATTATTCCTGATTATGATCACTAGTTTCAAAGGATGTTTTTTGCACTAGCAAGTAGCTGAATGCTTCATTCTTGATAAATGTTAAAAGGGTTGTCCAGTCATTTTTAAGTGATGGCCTGTCATCAGTATAGGTCATCACTAGTTGATTGTTGGGGGTCTGGCACCCTGCACCAAATTACTGACAAGAGGATATAACTGGTATACATCTCTAAGTGTAACACTATCACTGAATAATACACCCCTACTGATCAGCTGGTCTGTGTGGCTCCGTCACTGGAAGTCGACACTAGAACTACACCGCACCATCAACATTGTAGTGCTCATCGCTGAATTCAATGGGAGAATCGGCGGGGGATTGGGGTGCGGGACCACCACTGATGAGCTACGGATGGGCCATCACTTAAAAAAGGTTGGACAACCCATTTTTTGCACAACTTGTTCATATGTACCTCAAAGGCCTAAGATAAGAGCCTATAGTCAATGGAGTTCGAAGGGGAACAGGGTTTCTATGAGCTGCAGCCAAGCTAATTGATTAGAGCCTAAGTGGAGGTCTTTGTGACCTTAAGCCTCTGGAGGGAAACATTGGGTTGTTCCACCACATCAGGGTGGAAAGTTCCAGAATTGAGCAACTGCTCCAAATTCACTTGTGATTTATTGCTTTCCTTACACTCAGGTTTGTTTCCAAATTTTGATTTACTTAATATTGGAGCCTAATGAAAGCGCAAGCCTGAACGAGCAGACAAATTAGCAGCTCTATTAGAATGAGCACTTTTGTATCCATCATCTTGGGAGACATTGATAGGGCCTTATTCTACTGGTAAGGGATGGAAGGCTCGGAAAAAGGAAAACTAATTTAGAGACTGAACCGATAACAGTTTCTTCACTTTATCTGTTTCTTCTCCATTTCCCCATTACCGTGTGTGACCATTTCTGGAGACATATCTATGCTGAGGTCCCCTAGACAAATGCTGCAGATGGAAATACTTGCCAGACACTGGTTTAGTTTAATGAAATAGATAAACCACAATACGTTATTACAAAACAAGGAATGGGAACGGCTCGTATTACGAAAATTACTACAGCGTTTATTTACTTCACTCCAGTAAATCAATCCCGATGGAGGTTTGAGTTTATGAACTATTATTGTGTGGCACTTATTTACATATCAAGCCACCGGATGTATCCAGCTATGTCCCCTGGAAGGCTGAACGCCAGGACGCTTCCCTCTTCAGAATCAGATGTTGTCGTTTACATGAAATAAATTAGCTTGCTCTTCTCATCAAGATTCCCCCTATTTATGCCTGCTTGATCCATGAAGGCAAGAAAGATGTTTTGCATGCAAATCTAATATGTCTGAGGAAGAATACGTTTCTTCCCTACTTCGGTTAGCAATTGAAAATATACCCTGGAGCAACTGTACTATCAATTCTTTATGCCCCATAATCAGTTTTTAAACCATGTATAATAAATGAAAAAAAAGTTTCATGAGATGTGCCTGAATGGTCGTTTACAGTAAGACTATAGCAGCCATGCTAGATATTAAATCTAGAGAGAACCAATGGAGATGCAGCTTTATCTTAACTAATATACAATATACAGTATGGAGTAGAGCTGGCATAATATACAGCTTTTTTTTTACATTTATCGCTCTCGCTTATATAGCAGCAATATATTCGTATTTCTCATATTTGTCACAATGCACTTTTTTCATCCCACTCACAAGGTCATTTCATAGAAAACCATATAACTAGAGATGAGCGAGCATACTCGTCCGAGCTTGGTACTCGTTCGAGTATTAGGGTACTCGTAAGTACTCGCAGCTCGGACGAGTATCTCGCCATACTCGAGGAAATGGCAACTTCCGCATCGTGCTTTTTTGGCACCTAAAAACACAGCCAATCACAAGCCAGGAGACTCTGCGTACCACCCAGCATCACGTGGGGCCCTTACATGTCGATAGCAGGGGTTGGCTGGCCTGATCAGGTGACCCAGGAATATACTACTGACTGGCCGCGGTGCTCGTCTCAGATGCCGTCTGGATGTCGTTAGGGATAGAGCTGCTGCTTTCAGGGACAGTGTTAGGGCCTGCATTTAGTTGTCTGTTAGGCAGGAATCACCCACAAAGAACCCAACAGCCCTTCTAAGGGCTAGAAGACATTTTATTTTATTATTTTTGTCACTTGGCTGGCTGGCACTAGTAGTGCAGCTATCGCCATATCTAACCCTGTTTTTTTTTTATTGTTCTATCTCAGTGATACAAATCCATTGCACACAGCACTGTGGAACCATTCTGTGTGTCATAGTTCAGCACTGACTCACTCCAATCCATATATACTGTCCAGGTGACACTTTCTGTACGTCCCAAACTCCCATCAATCACTATCGAGAAAGGAGATGTACTGGATGTACAAATTAAATACGCTAACTCCGTTTGGATTGAATGAATGTATCGAGCACACAATTTACTAGAGGGATAGGGAGAAACAAAAATTATTGTGGCTATCATATATATATATATATATTTTAGGACACTATTTTAATAGAGGCTAGTTATTCACTGATCAATCCACACAATGAATTGGACCCCTTTCTTATTTTTATTTTTAAATTAGTTTTTTAAATTAGTTTTATAGAAATTGGAAGTACATAATTACTAGGTTTTACAATGAATTTTATTTTTTGTTTTTCTTTATTTTTATTTTTATTTTTTTACATTTATATCTAGATTTGTACTTTTATATATATGGGAACAATTCCCCCTCTTCTTCCCTGGTTGAGTGCTCCAATCCGTGATGCGTTCCAGGTTGGAGCGCTCCCGGAATAGGAAGTACCCAACAAGCAAACTTTTAGGACCAAAATTCTAGAATACTCCATCCTTTATGTTTGCACCACCTTTCTTAGATCGAGGGGCCACTATAACAATAATATTGATGAGCTGCGTTCAGCATCTAAGGACCTTTAAGGTGATGTGTTCCACCTTGGAACGCACCCGAAACCGGAAGTGAGGACCGGAAGTGTGCTCTAGGCGAGAGCACTCACCTAAAGGTCGATAGTTGAATATATCTATAGTTCAGTCGTTCTGTTGGCAAACCCGTGGAGTGAGGTTAGTCATATGACAATATAATAATGGTTTTACACAACAAATATAAACCGGCAGCGAGATGCGTTCCACGCTGGAACGCACCCGCAACCGGAAGTGTGGTGTTGATGTGCGTTCCAGCGCGGAACGCACGCTGAAAGAGCTGTAAACCCGCCCAACACTAAAAAGATGATGAGGTGAAATTGCCACTACCTTCTAGGACTATAAATAAGTGTAAGTTCTGTTTATTATGTATATATTGTTTGCTCCTGAGGAAGGGGTCTTGTACTATACCCCGAAACGCGTTGAGCCGTGTAACTTTGGAATAAAGGTGATGACCAGAAGTCGTGTTATGGACTGCGTTCATTGACCTACTACACTACAGGCGATCCCGGCGAGGGGGGTTAATGGAACCGAAGGGGCCAGTTTGAGACCCCAACGGTCCACCCCCCTGTGAAGTAAGTGGTAAAATATCACTTTACTACTTTTTTTCTCTTGTATATTGAGAGTACTACTTGTGACTCTATATTTTTATATCTTTTGGCGCACTGACAAATAAGGGTGTTTTTTTCCCCAAATCTGGGTAATCCCATTTTTGAATTCATTTATTTACTTTCTGTACGTCACAGAATACAACCAATACAACAATACAACCAATTGCTACCAATATCATCTACAGCTTGATCCAGAAAACTCTCTGTGCGACATTTGTCTGGATCGCAGACTAAATAGTCACCGTTAACAGGGTGTCAGTGAGTTCTACCATAGTTCTTGCACGTCACGTTCCCAAAAAAACAAAATATAAAAAAAAAATTTATTTTTTCAGTTGTTTTAGCTCAGTAATACAAATCCATTTTACTCAGCTGCGTGTAACCTTTCTGTGTGTCACAGTTCAGCACATTCGCTCCCATCCGTATATACTGTCCAGGTGACACTTTCTGTACGTCACACAATACAACCAAGTCATTTGCTACCAATATCATCTACCGCTTGATCCAGAAAATTCTCTGTGTGACATTTGTCTGGGTCGCAGACTAAATAGCCACCGTTAATAGGGTGTCAGTCAGTCCTACCATAGTTCCTGCACGTTACGTTCCCAAAAAAACAAAATTGTAAAAAAAATCTAAAAAAACAAATATAAAAAAAAATAAATATTTTTTCAGTTGTTTTAGCTCAGTGATACAAATCCATTTTACTCGGCTTTGTGTAACCTTTCTGTGTGTCACAGTTCAGCACATTCGCTCCCATCCGTATATACTGTCCAGGTGACACTTTCTGTACGTCACACAATACAACCAAGTCATTTGCTACCAATATCATCTACCGCTCGATCCAGAAAACTCTCTGTGCGACATCTCTCTGGGTCGCAGACTAAATAGCCACCGTTAACAGGGTGTCAGTCAGTCCTACCATAGTTCCTGCACGTTACGTTCCCAAAAAAACAAAATTTAAAAAAATATAAAAAACAAAATATTTAAAAAAATTATTTTTTCAGTTGTTTTAGCTCAGTGATACAAATCCATTTTACTCAGCTGCATGTAACCTTACTGTGTGTCACAGTTCAGCACATTCGCTCCCATCCGTATATACTGTCCAGGTGACACTTTCTGTACGTCACACAATACAACCAAGTCATTTGCTACCAATATCATCTACCGCTTGATCCAGAAAACTCTCTGTGCGACATCTCTCTGGGTCGCAGACTAAATAGCCACCGTTAACAGGGTGTCAGTCAGTCCTACCATAGTTCCTGCACGTTACGTTCCCAAAAAAACAAAATTTAAAAAAAATATAAAAAACAAAATATTAAAAAAAAATTTTTTTTCAGTTGTTTTAGCTCAGTGATACAAATCCATTTTACTCAGCTGCATGTAACCTTACTGTGTGTCACAGTTCAGCACATTCGCTCCCATCCGTATATACTGTCCAGGTGACACTTTCTGTACGTCACACAATACAACCAAGTCATTTGCTACCAATATCATCTACCGCTTGATCCAGAAAATTCTCTGTGTGACATTTGTCTGGGTCGCAGACTAAATAGCCACCGTTAATAGGGTGTCAGTCAGTCCTACCATAGTTCCTGCACGTTACGTTCCCAAAAAAACAAAATTGTAAAAAAAATATAAAAAAACAAATATAAAAAAAAAAAAATATTTTTTCAGTTGTTTTAGCTCAGTGATACAAATCCATTTTACTCGGCTTTGTGTAACCTTTCTGTGTGTCACAGTTCAGCACATTCGCTCCCATCCGTATATACTGTCCAGGTGACACTTTCTGTACGTCACACAATACAACCAAGTCATTTGCTACCAATATCATCTACCGCTCGATCCAGAAAACTCTCTGTGCGACATCTCTCTGGGTCGCAGACTAAATAGCCACCGTTAACAGGGTGTCAGTCAGTCCTACCATAGTTCCTGCACGTTACGTTCCCAAAAAAACAAAATTTAAAAAAAATATAAAAACAAAATATTTAAAAAAATTATTTTTTCAGTTGTTTTAGCTCAGTGATACAAATCCATTTTACTCAGCTGCATGTAACCTTACTGTGTGTCACAGTTCAGCACATTCGCTCCCATCCGTATATACTGTCCAGGTGACACTTTCTGTACGTCACACAATACAACCAAGTCATTTGCTACCAATATCATCTACCGCTTGATCCAGAAAACTCTCTGTGCAACATCTCTCTGGGTCGCAGACTAAATAGCCACCGTTAACAGGGTGTCAGTCAGTCCTACCATAGTTCCTGCACGTTACGTTCCCAAAAAAACAAAATTTAAAAAAAATATAAAAAACAAAATATTAAAAAAAATTTTTTTTTCAGTTGTTTTAGCTCAGTGATACAAATCCATTTTACTCAGCTGCATGTAACCTTACTGTGTGTCACAGTTCAGCACATTCGCTCCCATCCGTATATACTGTCCAGGTGACACTTTCTGTACGTCACACAATACAACCAAGTCATTTGCTACCAATATCATCTACCGCTTGATCCAGAAAATTCTCTGTGTGACATTTGTCTGGGTCGCAGACTAAATAGCCACCGTTAATAGGGTGTCAGTCAGTCCTACCATAGTTCCTGCACGTTACGTTCCCAAAAAAACAAAATTGTGAAAAAAATCTAAAAAAACAAATATAAAAAAAAAAAAATATTTTTTCAGTTGTTTTAGCTCAGTGATACAAATCCATTTTACTCGGCTTTGTGTAACCTTTCTGTGTGTCACAGTTCAGCACATTCGCTCCCATCCGTATATACTGTCCAGGTGACACTTTCTGTACGTCACACAATACAACCAAGTCATTTGCTACCAATATCATCTACCGCTCGATCCAGAAAACTCTCTGTGCGACATCTCTCTGGGTCGCAGACTAAATAGCCACCGTTAACAGGGTGTCAGTCAGTCCTACCATAGTTCCTGCACGTTACGTTCCCAAAAAAACAAAATTTAAAAAAAATATAAAAAACAAAATATTTAAAAAAATTATTTTTTCAGTTGTTTTAGCTCAGTGATACAAATCCATTTTACTCAGCTGCATGTAACCTTACTGTGTGTCACAGTTCAGCACATTCGCTCCCATCCGTATATACTGTCCAGGTGACACTTTCTGTACGTCACACAATACAACCAAGTCATTTGCTACCAATATCATCTACCGCTTGATCCAGAAAACTCTCTGTGCGACATCTCTCTGGGTCGCAGACTAAATAGCCACCGTTAACAGGGTGTCAGTCAGTCCTACCATAGTTCCTGCACGTTACGTTCCCAAAAAAACAAAATTTAAAAAAAATATAAAAAACAAAATATTAAAAAAAAATTTTTTTTCAGTTGTTTTAGCTCAGTGATACAAATCCATTTTACTCAGCTGCATGTAACCTTACTGTGTGTCACAGTTCAGCACATTCGCTCCCATCCGTATATACTGTCCAGGTGACACTTTCTGTACGTCACACAATACAACCAAGTCATTTGCTACCAATATCATCTACCGCTTGATCCAGAAAATTCTCTGTGTGACATTTGTCTGGGTCGCAGACTAAATAGCCACCGTTAATAGGGTGTCAGTCAGTCCTACCATAGTTCCTGCACGTTACGTTCCCAAAAAAACAAAATTGTAAAAAAAATATAAAAAACAAAATATTAAAAAAAATTATTTTTTCAGTTGTTTTAGCTCAGTGATACAAATCCATTTTACTCAGCTGCATGTAACCTTACTGTGTGTCACAGTTCAGCACATTCGCTCCCATCCGTATATACTGTCCAGGTGACACTTTCTGTACGTCACACAATACAACCAAGTCATTTGCTACCAATATCATCTACCGCTCGATCCAGAAAACTCTCTGTGCGACATCTCTCTGGGTCGCAGACTAAATAGCCACCGTTAACAGGGTGTCAGTCAGTCCTACCATAGTTCCTGCACGTTACGTTCCCAAAAAAACAAAATTTTAAAAAAATATAAAAAACAAAATATTAAAAAAAATTATTTTTTCAGTTGTTTTAGCTCAGTGATACAAATCCATTTTACTCAGCTGCATGTAACCTTACTGTGTGTCACAGTTCAGCACATTCGCTCCCATCCGTATATACTGTCCAGGTGACACTTTCTGTACGTCACACAATACAACCAAGTCATTTGCTACCAATATCATCTACCGCTTGATCCAGAAAATTCTCTGTGTGACATTTGTCTGGGTCGCAGACTAAATAGCCACCGTTAATAGGGTGTCAGTCAGTCCTACCATAGTTCCTGCACGTTACGTTCCCAAAAAAACAAAATTGTAAAAAAAATATAAAAAAACAAATATCAAAAAAAAAAATTATTTTTTCAGTTGTTTTAGCTCAGTGATACAAATCCATTTTACTCGGCTTTGTGTAACCTTTCTGTGTGTCACAGTTCAGCACATTCGCTCCCATCCGTATATACTGTCCAGGTGACACTTTCTGTACGTCACACAATACAACCAAGTCATTTGCTACCAATATCATCTACCGCTTGATCCAGAAAATTCTCTGTGCGACATTTGTCTGGGTCGCAGACTAAATAGCCACCGTTAACAGGGTGTCAGTCAGTTCTACCATATTTCCTGCACGTCACGTTCCCAAAAAAACAAAATTGTAAAAAAATATAAAAAAACAAATATAAAAAAAAAATGATTTTTTCAGTTGTTTTAGCTCAGTGATACAAATCCATTTTACTCAGCTTTGTGTAACCTTTCTGTGTGTCACAGTTCAGCACATTAGCTCCCATCCGTATATACTGTCCAGGTGACACTTTCTGTACGTCACACAATACAACCAAGTCATTTGCTACCAATATCATCTACCGCTCGATCCAGAAAATTCTCTGTGCGACATTTGTCTGGGTCGCAGACTAAATAGCCACCGTTAACAGGGTGTCAGTCAGTCCTACCATAGTTCCTTCACGTCACGTTCCCAAAAAAACAAAATATAAAAAAAAATAAATAATTTTTTCAGTTGTTTTAGTTCAGTGATACAAATCCATTTTACTTAGCTGCGTGTAACCTTTCTGTGTGTCACAGTTCAGCACACTCGCTCCAATCCGTATAATCTGTCCAGGTGACACTTTCTGTACGTCACTTAATTCTACCGGACTTAATTTTTTATTTTTTTTTTATCATACACCTATATACAAAAAATGTTGAACCCCAGGGCTAAGGGTCAAGGGCGAGGGCGTGGGCGTGGGCATTCAATTACTGCAGGGGGCAGAGGCCGTGGTCCTGGGCAGGGTGAGACAGTACCCGCTGATGAGGGAGCAGGGGAATTCCGCAGAGCTACACTCCCTAGCTTCATGTCTCAACTTACAGGGACACGTGGTAGAGGACTGTTGAAACCACAACAGTGCGAACAGCTGATCTCGTGGATTGCGGACAATGCTTCAAGTAATTTGTCCACCAGTCAGTCTTCCACGCAATCCACCCACGTTACCCAAGGGAGCACTCCTCTAGCTCCTCCACCTCAACCTCCTTCCCCCCAGTCTGCCCCCTCCCAGGAAAATTTGGAATGCGATCCGGCATACTCTCAGGAACTGTTTTCTGGACCCTTCCCAGAGTCACAAACCACTTCTCAGGTTGCTGCTGACCTCGTTCCCGATGCCCAAGTTTTCCAACTGTCGCAGTCTGTGGGTGATGATGATGATGATGACAATGTTGAGTTAGTGGAAGAAGTTTGTAAAGAGGTGTCGGACGATGAGGAGACACGGTTGTCAGACAGTGGTGAAGTTGTTGTCAGGGTAGGAATTCCGAGGGGGGAGCAGACTGAGGAATCGGAGGATGACGAGGTGACTGACCCAAGCTGGGTTGATATGCCGAGTGAAGACAGTGCTTCTGAGGCGGAGGCGAGTGCTGCACCAGAACAGGTTGTAAGACGCAGTGGTGTGGCCAGAGGGAGAAGCAGGGCCAGAGCTGGTGCATCAGCAGCAACTGTTTCACATAGGGAAGCTCCCGTGGCGAGGCCTAGATGTGCGCAAGTCTGGAGGTTCTTTAAAGAAAGTGAGGATGACCGACGGACTGTGGTGTGCAACCTGTGCCACACCAGGATCAGCAGGGGTGCCACCACTACTAGCCTAACCACCACCAGCATGCGCAGGCATATGAGTGCTAAACACCCCACTCAATGGAACCAAGGCCGTTCACCACCCCCTGCGGGTCACATCACTGCTCCTTCCCCTGTGTCACTCGCTGCCTCTGCTAGTCAACCCCCTGCCCAGGACCCCGGCACGAGCGCCTCCCGCCGGAAAACCACACCTTTGCCTCCATGATCCTCCACAGTGTCCACCAATGTGTCCCAGCGCAGCGTTCAGCTGTCTTTACAGCAGACGCTGGAGCGCAAGAGGAAATACAGTTCCACCCACCCACATGCCCAAGCCCTCAACGTCCACATCTCCAAATTGCTTAGCCTGGAGATGCTGCCCTATAGGCTGGTAGAGACCGAGGCCTTTCGAAATCTCATGGCGGTGGCTGCCCCTCGGTATTCCGTCCCCAGCCGCCACTATTTTTCCCGATGTGCCGTCCCAGCCAGAACATCATCCGTGCCCTGACCAACGCTGTTTCTGAGACGGTCCACCTAACCACGGACACGTGGACAAGTGCTGCCGGGCAGGGACACTATATCTCACTGACGGCACATTGGGTTAACTTGGTGGAGGCTGGGACCGAGAATGACCCTGGGGCCGCTCATGTACTGCCCACACCGAGGATTGCGGGGCCTACCTCGGTCACGGTCTCTCAAACGTACTATGCCTCCTCCTCCTCCTCCTCCGACCCCTCCTCCTCCTCCACCGAATTACCATCCGTGGGCACGGCGCCTTCAGTCGGTAGCTCTAGGCGCAGCAGCAGTGCCGTGGGTAAGCGCTAGCAGGCGGTACTCAAACTGCTGAGCTTAGGTGACAAAAGGCACACCGCCCAAGAGCTGTTACAGGGCATCACGGCGCAGACCGATGTGTGGCTGGCACCGCTGAACCTCAAGCCAGGCATGGTTGTGTGTGACAACGGGCATAACCTGGTGGCGGCTCTGCAACTCGGCAGACTGACACATGTGCCATGCCTGGCCCACGTGTTCAATCTTATAGTTCAGCGGTTCCTCAAGACATACCCCAATCTGTCTGATTTGCTCACCAAGGTGCGCCGCATCTGTGCGCATTTCCGCAACTCTAGCACAGATGCTGCCACTCTCAGGGCAGCACAGCGCCGCCTACAACTGCCCGCTCACCGACTGTTGTGCGGCGTGCCCACGAGATGGAATTCCACATTAAACATATTATCCAGAGTTTACCAGCAGCGCAGAGCGATTGTAGACTGCCAGATGTCATCTTCCACCAGAACTGGTAGTCAGGTCTCTCAGATTCCTCAAGTCTACAATGAGGAGTGGACGTGGATGTCTGATATCTGCCAGGTGTTGAGCAACTTTGAGGAGTCAACACTGATGGTCAGCGGCGATGCCGCCATTATCAGCCTCACCATCCCGCTGCTTTGCCTGTTGAAAAAATCACTGCTCAGCATCAAGTCGGATGCTTTGCGCTTGTCACAAGAGACGGTGGAGGAAGATACGTCACTTGATAGCCAGAGCACCCTCCGGTCTGTTTCTCAGCGCGTATCGGAGGAGGGGGATGAGGATGAGGAGGAAGAAGAGGAGAATGTTGGCGAGACAGTAGAGGGTACCAGTGCTCAGTCCTTAACTCTTGAGCGTGTATGGGCTGAAGAGGAGGACTTGGAGGAGGAGGAGGAAATGGAGAGTCAGGCCAGTGAGGAGAGGGAATTCTTGCGTGTTGGGACTCTGGCGCACATGGCAGACTTCATGTTAGGCTGCCTATCCCGTGACCCTCGCGTTAGAAGAATTTTTTCAAACACCGATTACTGGTTGTTCACTCTCCTGGACCCACGGTACAAGCAGAACCTTTCCACTCTCATCCCTGCAGAGGAAAGGAGTATGAGAGTGAATAGGTATCAACAGGCCCTGGTGCACAAGCTGAAACAATTCTTCCCATCTGACGCCGCTAGCGGCAGAGGGCATGGTTCTGTGGGCCAAGTAGCGGGGGAGAGGAGGCGAGCAGGCAGCTTGTCCAGCACTGGCAGGGGAACGCTCTCCAAGGCCTTTGCCAGTTTTATGTCACCCCAGCAAGACACTGTCACCTGTCCCCAGTCTAGGCAGAGTAGGGGGGAGCTGTACAGAAAGATGGTGAGGGAGTACCTAGCTGACCATACCAACGTCCGGACCGATCACTCTGCTCCATACAACTACTGGGTTTCAAAGCTGGACACGTGGCCTGAACTGGCACTGTACGCCTTGGAGGTGCTGGCCTGCCCTGCCGCTAGCGTTCTGTCAGAGCGGGTATTCAGTGCAGCTGGTGGCGTCATCACCGATAAGCGTACACGCCTGTCAACTGACAGCGCTGACAGGCTGACGCTTATTAAAATGAACAAAGCCTGGATTTCACCGGAATTCAAATCTCCTCCGGGGGAAAGCAGCTAAAGATTTAAATAACTTATGTATCCGATTCCTCCTCTCTACTCCTCCTCCTACTCCTCCTCCTCCTCCATATCGTCTTTGCCTAATGCTGACCCAAAAAACGCCATTTTTTAGAGGTCCAACTGGCACTCTTTTAGCACAATTTTTCAGGAGGGCCCCCTACAGGCCCTCTATTCAAACAATTTTTCCAGAGGTCCACCTACAGGCCCTCTCTTCAAACAATTTTTCAGGAGGGCCCCCCTACAGGCCCTCTATTCCAACAATTTTTCCAGAGGTCCACCTACAGGCCCTCTATTCAAACAATTTTTCCAGAGGTCCACCTACAGGCCCTCTATTCCAACAATTTTTCCAGAGGTCCACCTACAGGCCCTCTATTCCAACAATTTTTCCAGAGGTCCACCTACAGGCCCTCTATTCCAACAATTTTTCAGAGGTCCACCTACAGGCCCTCTATTCAAACAATTTTTCCAGAGGTCCACCTACAGGCCCTCTATTCCAACAATTTTTCCAGAGGTCCACCTACAGGCCCTCTATTCCAACAATTTTTCCAGAGGTCCACCTACAGGCCCTCTATTCCAACAATTTTTCCAGAGGTCCACCTACAGGCCCTCTATTCAAACAATTTTTCCAGAGGTCCACCTACAGGCCCTCTATTCCAACAATTTTTCCAGAGGTCCACCTACAGGCCCTCTCTTCAAACAATTTTTCGGGAGGGCCCCCTACAGGCCCTCTATTCAAACAATTTTTCCGGAGGTCCACCTACAGGCCCTCTCTCCAATTCCAGTTCAAAGTTTTATTTGCGCATACTGCATGCATTTTTATTTTTGGGATAGGTGTGAAAAATAATATTACTTGCGAATCTATATTGCCAAACATTGGATACGGTAGCAAGTAGAAGACCAAACACATGCTGCTCACAGGGTTCCGCAAATTCCTGGTCCACCTGCAAATTCCTTGTCCACAATGTCATGGAAGACGAGGTTCTGTGGATGAGCAACAAGTCCTTCTGTACTGAAATCGCTGACAAAGTCTCCATCTAAGAAGCTACAGACCATTGTGGAGAGAGCGGCACAGCTCGCCATCAAAGTGAGGAACCCCAACGCCAGACTGCGCAGAGAAGATAACGAATAAATATCTCAGTGGTTATTTTTGCTAAATAAAAGTTAAATAAACCCCCCAAAAAATTCATCTGTTAATGTGCCTGATCCACCCAAGTTGAATCTGTCCCATCATGAGAAAGTCCCCCCCAAGGAGTCCCCTCTGTAACTTGCTTCCCATACAACTACCTCACCCCCCCGACACCTGTGTCTCGCCATTGTCCACCACCTCCTCAGACAACACTGGTAAATCCACACTGTCAGCACACGGAAACAGCAAAAGGTCTTGCGAATTGGGGCAGAGAATGTTCTGGGCTAGCACATCAGAGAAGGGGTGACTATGGGGTTCCAGGGAGTACGTGACCACATGCAATCTCCATCTAAAAAGTCATGCCACACTTGATCAATCTCATAATTTACGACTGTACAGGTTGATGCTAAATTTTTAAGTTGGGGTCCTGCGTCGTCATTCTAAATACATCCGGCTGTTGTCACCAACACACACGCTAGCCCAGGGGGCACTCGTCTGGCTCTTCCACGGAAACCTCCTTGCCCCACCCTGCCCCCCCACCTACAGGCCCACTCTCCAAACAATTGACGTCTTTTTTCCTATCTTTCTCTCTCTCCAAACTATTTTTCCGGATAGCTGCCATATACGGTATTAAACTGAGAAGAATACAGAGAAAACATGCTACACTTGATCTAGTTCATAATTTACGACTGTACCGCTTGATGCAACAGTTTTCAAAAATCCATTCTGGCTGTTGTCACCACCACACACGCTAGCCCAGGGGGCACTCCTCTGGCTCTTCCACCGAAACCTCCTTCCCCCCAGCCTGCCCCCCCCCACCTACAGGCCGACTCTACAAACAATTTAGCCGGATAGGGGACGTATCAGAAGTTTCACTCATGTTAGTTTTTGTTCTTCTTTTATCTACCTCCTGACCTGTGATAGGCAGAGCATGGACACGTCCCCTTAGCTGCAGTGGGAAAGACACTCCCCTGGCCAGAGCAAGCTCTTTTTCCCTTTTCCGTGTTCGAAATATCCATTAAATATAGGGTCCCAAGATAGGGAACGTATACGGTATTAAACTGAGAAGAATCGATACTGCACCGGCTGATGCTAGAGCATTTCCAAATGCATTCCGGCTGTTGTCACCACCACACACGCTAGCCCAGGGGGCACTCCTCTGGCTCTTCCACCGAAACCTCCTTGCCCCACCCTGCCCCCCCACCTACAGGCCCACTCTACAAACAATTTAGCCAGATAGGGGACGTATCAGAAGTTTCACTCATGTTAGTTTTTGTTCTTCTTTTATCTGCCTCCTGACCTGTGATAGGCAGAGCATGGACACGTCCCCTTAGCTGCAGTGGGAAAGACACTCCCCTGGCCAGAGCAAGCTCTTTTTCCCTTTTCCGTGTTCGAAATATCCATTAAATATAGGGTCCCAAGATAGGGGACGTATACGGTATTAAACTGAGAAGAATCGATACTGCACCGGCTGATGCTAGAGCATTTCCAAATGCATTCCGGCTGTTGTCACCACCACACACGCTAGCCCAGGGGGCACTCCTCTGGCTCTTCCACCGAAACCTCCTTGCCCCCCACCTACAGGCCCTCTCTCCAAACAATTTACCCCTGGTAGGGGGACGTATTAGATATTGTACTGATTCTGCATTGCCTCCTGCGATAGACGGGAAGTAGCTATGCTCACCACTATACCACCAGCAGGCACAGCAACTGATAAGAACACATACTAAACTTGATGTCAGCTGCAGTGCCAGCATGAGCAGTGGTGTCACCTGCAGGCGGTGATGGACCTTCGTTGCACCTAGTTGGGTGCTTCCCTAACATGTGATGGGTATTTGCCTCGCCTTTCTTGGTCTGGGTGAGCACAATTGCCATGAGGGTAACCACCAGGCTGTTGCCTGAGGATTTGGGGTAATGGTGGGATTAAGCAGCCTCAGAGGCATCCATGCATGCTGCCTCTGCTGTTTCCTGTCCATTTCCGTGGTGTTTCCATCATTTTCTGAGGTTTCCAGGTTTTCAGGCAAACTTCCCTGTGAAGAGCTTTGGTCCCCCGCAAAAATGCTCGAGTCTCCCATTGACTTCAATGGGGTTCGTTACTCGAAACGAGCACCCGAGTATCGGGAAAAATTCGTCTCGAATAACGAGCACCCGAGCATTTTAGTACTCGCTCATCTCTACATATAACCTATGGGTATTTATTTGGGATGCCCAGTGGGTTATTCAAATCAAAATCTATACTTAACCAAATTATTATGAAACATCATATTATTATATTGCTATATATAATGGGGGAGATTTGTCAAACTGGTGTAAAGTAGAACTGGCTTAATTGCCCATAGCAAACAATCAGATTCTACCTTTCATTTACCAAAGGAGCTGGGAGAACTGAAAGGTGGAATCTGATTGGTTGGTATGGGCAACTAAGTCAGTTCTACTTTAGCCTAGTTTTCTAAATCCCTCCCCCCCCCCAAAAAAAAAAATAGATAGATAGATATAGATATATAGATATATATATAGGCACATTTATTAAGGCCAGTGTTTTAAACGCCAGTCCTAATAAACCCCTAAACTGATGGTGGATCCGTCAGAGTTATGAAGAGGCGAATTTCAGATTGATATAGTATGCAATTTATAAAGTGTTCAAAAATCTTTTGATATGTCATAGGGATATATAAAAAGTTTAGATCAATGGGTGTTTGAATGCTGAGACCCCCACTGATCCCTAGAAATGTGCACATATCGCATTCTCCCTCTTTGCTGCTGAGGACAGAATGGAGACAGGCCCATAGACTTCTCTCCCCTCGTTCAAGGGATCGGTTGGGGTCTCAGCACTCAGACCTCTAGGACATATCAAAAGTCTTTTATTAATTAATGAGCCTCTAAGGCTGCTTTGACAATTGTGCTAATGATTTCCATTGTTCAGCTCCATTATAGGAGCAGAACAACGGAAATAACAGAAGTGCTCATAGCTCGAACCAACGGCTCCAGACCAACCCCATTGACTATAATGGTGTCCTTCAGGTTTTCAGTAGGAAATATAAGTATTTTTTTCCTATATTTTTGCTGAATGGAACCTCCTATGTAGATGTGTATTCAACCTAATATTACCAGCACCTATATGGCAAGCTCATATTAAAGGGGTTGTGCCTGGTTTTTATATTGATGACCTTTCGCCAGGATAGGTCATCAATATCAGATTGGCAGAAGTCTGACTCCCGGCTCCCCCACCGATAAGCTGTTTGAAGAGAAAGCAGTGCTCGTATGCCTTCTCTTCTATGTTTACCTGTTCACCATCACTGCGATGGCAAGCAGGTAAACAATGCAGAGAAGGCAGAGCTCGTATGAGCCATAGTGACAAAGCTAGAGCCAGCCCAGTACCTGACATGGATCCATAGCTCCTCCCTTTAATTATCCCAATTAAATCCCAACAGAAAATCAGGACTTGGAAGAAACATGTCTACTTAATCTTAATGGTTTATGTAATAAGCTTTTTGGGTAAGAAAGCTCTCACAGGTAAAGTTTCAAAGCCACCTCTACGACTTGGTCTAAAGCAGGAACACTGGCTTAACTTTTTTCAATTTAGGCACATGATGGAAGAGCTTGAGATTGAAATGCTATTGTATCTAATGTGGAGTAATATGCTTCTCTTATAACCAAATGAGCCCACAAAGTTGGAAGAAAATGATGGTTGATGAATTTTGAGACCTTTTCTAGTCAGCAGTGGGACATTCTTATTAAAGGGGTTCTCCAGGATTTTCATATTGATGGCCCATTCTCAGGATAGGTCATCAATATGAGATCAGTGGAGGTCCTACTTCTGGCACCGCGGCTCAGCTGTTTCAAGAGGCTTTGGCAGTTTGCTAAGCCCCACAGCCTTTTCCTAGGCCAGTGACATCACGCTCATCATTCACATGGCCTAGGCACAGCTAAGTTCCACTCATATGAATGGGGATAAGCTGTATTACAAATCTAATCGATGGCTCTGTGCTCGGTAAGCTGTAAAGAGGATGAGGGGCTCGCCAGAGATCCAGTAAGCACTGCAGCTTCCTCAAATGGCTGATTAGAGGGGGTGCTGGGAGTCAGACCCCTGCTGATTTTATATATGTAAGTGTACAATCAAGGTATCCCCATTCATATGAGGGTACTTTCATTCATTCTGGAGATGCCCCAAGCTGAAGTGTTTTTGGTTGGACATTGTGGATTTTTTTAATACTAATTTTCAAAATAAACAATAAATTGAATTGCATTCTTTCCAATTCCCAATTTTCCCATCCAGAATTGTTTTCCAGCTTCGCACTTCATTGCATGCAATTTTAAATGACGCCATTAGAAGGTACAACTTATCCCACAAAAAAAACAAACTCTAAAATAGTGTGAATAAACAAAAAAAGTATGGCTCCTGGAAGGCAGGGTGTAACAAATTTAAAAAAAAAAATGAAAATGGCTGTGTCAGAAAGGGTTAAATAGAAGATCTCAGCATCACCTAGTAGCAGAGGCGTAGCTACCGGGGGGGCAGGGGGGGGGGTGACGGCTCCGGGCCCAGTGACTCAGCGGGGGCCCAGCAAGGATGACCTTAAAACTATCAGGCGAATACAAGTGAGCGCTTCCATTATGGAAGCGCTCACTTGTACTTAGGGACCCCCATCAGACCTCAGATCAGCCCACCCAGCCACATAAGATTAAAAGACGCTGCGTGCAGCGTCAGGTAATAGTGCGCGCCAGCCAGGGAAGACAGTGGAGCGCCGGACCGGAGGGCAGCCGCAGCGCGGGACAGGTAAGAAAGGTTTTTTATTTTAATCTTATGTGGCTGGGTGGGCTGATCTGAGGTCGGATGGGGGCACAGTAGGCTGATGTGAGATCTGATGGGGGCACAATACGCTGATCTGAGGTCTGGGGACACAATACGCTGATCTGAGGTCTGATGGGGCACAATACGCTGATCTGAGGTCTGATGGGGGCACAATACGCTGGTCTGAGGTCTGATGGGGGCACATTCTGCCGATCTGAGGTCTGATGGGGGCACAATACGCTGATTTGAGGTCTGATGGGGGCACAATATGCTGATCTGAGGTCTGATGGAGGCACAATACGCTGATCTGAGGTCTGATGGGGGCACATTCTGCCGATCTGAGGTCTGATGGGGGCACAATACGCTGATATGAGGTCTGATGGGGGCACAATATGCTGATCTGAGGTCTGATGGAGGCACAATACGCTGATCTGAGGTCTGATGGGGGCACAGTAGGGTGATGTGAGGACTGATGGGGGCACAGTAGGGTGATGTGAGGACTGATGGGGGCACATTCTGCTGATCTGAGGTCTGATGGGGGTACAATACGCTGATCTGAGGTCTGATGGGGCACAATACGCTGATCTGAGGTCTGATGGGGCACAGTAGGCTGATGTGAGGTCTGATGGGGGCACAATATGCTGATCTGAGGTCTGATGGGGGCACAATACGCTGATCTGAGGTCTGATGGGGCACAATACGCTGATCTGAGGTCTGATGGGGGCACATTCTGCTGATCTGAGGTCTGATGGGGGCACAATACGCTGATCTGAGGTCTGATGGAGGCACAATACGCTGATTTGAGGTCTGATGGGGGCGCAGTAGGGTGATGTGAGGACTGATGGGGGCACATTCTGCTGATCTGAGGACTGATGGGGGCACATTCTGCTGATCTGAGGTCTGATGGGGGTGCAATACGCTGATCTGAGGTCTGATGGGGCACAATACGCTGATCTGAGATCTGATGGGGCACAGTAGGCTGATGTGAGGTCTGATGGGGGCACAATACGCTGATCTGAGGTCTGATGGGGGCACAATACGCTGATCTGAGGTCTGATGGGGCACAATACGCTGATCTGAGTTCTGATGGGGGCACAATACGCTGATCTGAGGTCTGATGGGGGCACATTCTGCTGATCTGAGGTCTGATGGGGGCACAATACGCTGATCTGAGGTCTGATGGGGGCACAATATGATGATCTGAGGTCTGATGGAGGCACAATACGCTGATCTGAGGTCTGATGGGGGCACAGTAGGGTGATGTGAGGACTGATGGGGGCACATTCTGCTGATCTGAGGTCTGATGGGGGTACAATACGCTAATCTGAGGTCTGATGGGGCAACAATACGCTGATCTGAGGTCTGATGGGGCACAGTAGGCTGATGTGAGGTCTGATGGGGGCACATTCTGCTGATCTGAGGTCTGATGGGGGCACAACATGCTGATCTGAGGTCTGATGGGGCACAATATGCTGATCTGAGGTCTGATGGGGGCACAGTAGGCTGATCAGAGGTCTGATGGGGGCACATTCTGCTGATCTGAGGTCTGATGGGGGCACAGTAGGCTGATGTGAGGACTAATGGGGCACATTCTGCTGATCTGAGGTCTGATGGGGGCACAATATGCTGATCTGAGGTCTGATGGGGCACAATACGCTGATCTGAGGTCTGATGGGTGTACAGTAGGCTGATGTGAGGACTAATGGGGGCACATTCTGCTGATCTGAGGTCTGATGGGGGTACAATACGCTGATCTGAGGTCTGATGGGGCACAATATGCTGATCTGAGGTCTGATGGGGCACAGTAGGCTGATGTGAGGTTTGATGGGGGCACAATACGCTGATCTGGGGTCTGATGGGGCACAATACGCTGATCTGAGGTCTGATGGGGGCACAGTAGGCTGATGTGAGGTCTGATGGGGGCACATTCTGCTGATCTGAGGTCTGATGGGGCACAATACGCTGATCTGAGGTCTGATGGGGGCACAATACGCTGATCTGAGGTCTGATGGAGGCACAATACGCTGATCTGAGGTCTGATGGGGACTGTTAGTTTAGTGATGTAAAAACTGGGGACAGGTTTCCTTTAACATAGGAGTCCCCTTGTTTTTTACTCCTATTACTCCTATATTTTACTGCATTATATGGTAGAGTATTTACACTAGGGTATGTAGAAAGTCTATTGTTCTGTACTTAACAGCATAGATTATCTAGCAGTTTATACAGTCATCTTTCTAATACAATATTATAACCACAACTAGTAGTATGTGCCTGTGAAGTTGGAAATGTGTGTTTGGGGAGCCACTAAGTGGGGGGCCCACTCAAGTATGTTTCGCCCCCCCTGTGCTGAACCTCTAGCTACGCCTCTGCCTAGTAGATATTACTATATATTTTTGAACATCTGTATTTCTTTCTGGAGATATTTCATTTGTAGCAGGGAAAGTCATCTTACTGTCAGTTTTAATATACTTAGCCTCTTTTGGTATAAAAGTAAGTTGTGCAATTTACTGCAGAATGAGAGAGATCCGATCATTGTGTTCCTTTTTCTGCAAGCAGCTGAGAAGACATTCTTCTGTACCACAAATATACTAATGTACCACATGGGAGTACCGTGTCTGCATCAATATAAATCTAAACTTTTCTACTGATTATTTTTCTAATTCAATTTAGATTCATAGGGATAAGTTCCTTTAGTGCAGATTGTGTTGTGGAGGAACATAGCACAACTACTTATGTAAATATAACTAGCAGTCAAGACCATTGAAAAGTTAAAGGGGATGTCCCACAAAAATATTCTACAGTTGTAACATCACATGGATATGAATACTTTTGTAAGTGCATGTATTTAAAAATTCAGTAAAGCTACTAAGTTATGCAATGACATCTATCTGTATAGCACCACCTGTTGTTTGCTTTTTTCTAATTTCTCTGTCCACCTCACTGAGGTGGACGCATATGCTCAGTTCCATCCCAACTGCCACCAGTTTCTGCAGACAAGACACACCCCTGAAAAAGGACATGCCCCCTGAGCTGCCAGCTTGAAATAAATCTAGCAGAGCAATTAGAGAACAAACCGAATGGGGAGATCATTGGATCCATGTGAGGTACAGGGCTGGTTCTAACTATGTTAGGAAGAGATTGTCATGTAATCTATGATGTCTGATTTTAATTTTTTTACATTAATTATGAGGGTTTTCTGGGAATACATCATTTCTAATAGTTGCTGGCAGCCTGTTTCCCTACTGAAAGTATCATACTTACCTGCTTGCAGCAGCTTTGGTCTTCCATGTTTTCTCCGGCATTTCCATCTTCTGTTCCAGGGTTGTTTTCTCTCCCAGGCATGGGCATGGCTCTTTTCAGCCAACCACTGGCTTCAACAACGATGTGTCCACAAGAGGGTATGTCATGTATATGTGTTTTGCTTGGAAATAAAATGGAAAGAAACAAGTAACAGACCTTATACAATTATAGGTATGTCTTTGGACTTTAATATTATGGATACTAAAGATGTTAATTTGTTATCCTTAGGATAGGTCATCCATTTCAGATCGGTGGGAAGCCAAATTCTGACTTGCCCACCAACGATCAACTGGCTGAAGGAGCCAAAGCGCTCTGGAAAAGGAACACCATTCTCCCATCTGATGATCTACATGGGTTTGGTTTGAATGGAAGAGAGCTGCAGTACCATCATCAGCCACTAATATATGTACTGCGCTGTGACTATTTCAGAATGCTGCTGCTCCTTCAGCCTGCTGATCAGTGGTGGAGCCTAGAGTTGGATCCAGCCAATCTGTTGCTGATGACCTATCCTAGAAATAAGCCATCAATGTTAGTCACAGAAAAGTTCTTTACGAGCTGTGGGCACATTTATTAAGACCGGCGTTTTAGACTCCAGTCTGGTAAATGAGATGGGCCTACTGCCCATCCCTTTCCACCCACACCACAACCACTTTTTTAGACCTGGCGTGAGAAGGGAAAAGTTGCAGATTGAGGTGCAAAGCACTTTTGCACCGCAATCTGCACCAGAAATACACCTTGATACTTTTTTTGTATACAATAATTGTATTTAAAAGTACAATTGACTATACTTTTTTAGTTGGGGGCTGCAGGATCCTTGTCAAACCTATACCAAAACCAGTGGCGGGACTACGCCACTGCTATGGGACCCCAGCACAGGAGGGGCCCGGAGCACACGGGAGGCCCCGCCCCCTACTCTGCATCATTAAGATGCGTCCTGCCCTGCCTGCGCTCCAGGCCTCTCCTGGACTGCTCACCTCCGCTCACCGCAGGACCGCCCGGACGTTCCTGTGCGCTCCAGCTGGCCCCGCCTCCTCCCTCATGCCATGCTGCTACTGGACGAGGAGGACCTGTGCAGCGCTGCAAAGAGGGGAAAGAAGATCAAGGCCTCAGCCCCCTCCAGAGTGGCGTCGGCGGTACAAGGGACAAGTAACTGTAAGTATTTATGTGTTTCATGTGTGTGTATGTATGTGTGTATGCTTGTGTGTGGGTATATGTGTGTGGGTATATGCATACACTGTGCCAGACAATATACATTATACCTCTACACTGTGTATATACTGTATATTGTACAGCATGTCGCAGGGGTTATATTGTCCGGCATGGTGTAACCGTACAACATTTGTTGTACAGTATATATTATAATCCCTGTACCATGCTATACAATCTACAGTATAATCCATACACCATACTGTATAATATACAGTATAATCCATACACCATGCTGTATAGTATACAGTATAATCCATACACCATGCTGTATAGTATACAGTATAATCCCTACACCATGCTGTATAGTATACAGTATAATCCCTACACCATGCTGTATAATATACAGTATAATCCGTACACCATGCTGTATAGTATAGAGTATAATCCGTACACAATGCTGTATAGTATACAGTATAATCCGTACACAATGCTGTATAATATACAGTATAATCCCTACACCATGCTGTATAGTATACAGTGTAATCCGTACACCATGCAGTATATTATACAGTATAATCCCTACACAATGCTGTATAGTATACAGTATAATCCCTACACCATGCTGTATAATATACAGTATAATCCATACACCATGCTGTATAGTATAGAGTATAATCCGTACACAATGCTGTATAGTATACAGTATAATCCGTACACCATGCTGTATAATATACAGTATAATCCCTACACCGTGCTGTATAGTATACAGTATAATCCGTACACAATGCTGTATAGTATACAGTATAATCCCTAAACCATGCTGTATAGTATACAGTATAATCCCTACACCATACTGTATAATATACAGTATAATCCGTACACCATGCTGTATAGTATACAGTATAATCCGTACACGATGCTGTATAGTATATAGTATAATCCATACACCATGCTGTATAATATACAGTATAATCATACACCATACTGTATAATATACAGTATAATCCATACACCATGCTGTATAGTATACAGTATAATCCATACACCATGCTGTATAGTATACAGTATAATCCCTACACCATGCTGTATAGTATACAGTATAATCCCTACACCATGCTGTATAATATACAGTATAATCCGTACACCATGCTGTATAGTATACAGTATAATCCGTACACAATGCTGTATAGTATACAGTATAATCCGTACACCATGCTGTATAATATACAGTATAATCCCTACACCATGCTGTATAGTATACAGTGTAATCCGTACACCATGCAGTATATTATACAGTATAATCCCTACACAATGCTGTATAGTATACAGTATAATCCCTACACCATGCTGTATAATATACAGTATAATCCATACACCATGCTGTATAGTATAGAGTATAATCCGTACACAATGCTGTATAGTATACAGTATAATCCGTACACCATGCTGTATAATATACAGTATAATCCCTACACCATGCTGTATAGTATACAGTATAATCCGTACACAATGCTGTACAGTATACAGTATAATCCCTAAACCATGCTGTATAGTATACAGTATAATCCCTACACCATACTGTATAATATACAGTATAATCCGTACACCATGCTGTATAGTATACAGTATAATCCGTACACGATGCTGTATAGTATATAGTATAATCCATACACCATGCTGTATAATATACAGTATAATCCATACACCATACTGTATAATATACAGTATAATCCGTACACGATGCTGTATAGTATACAGTATAATCCCTACACCATGCTGTATAATATACAGTATAATCCCTACACCATGCTGTATAATATACAGTATAATCCCTACACCATACTGTATAATATACAGTATAATCCGTACACCATACTGTATAATATACAGTATAATCCGTACACCATACTGTATAATATACAGTATAATCCGTACACCATGCTGTATAATATACAGTATAATCCCTACACCATACTGTATAATATACAGTATAATCCCTACACCATACTGTATAATATAAAGTATAATCTGTACACCATGCTGTATAGTATCCAGTATAATCCGTACACCATTCTATATAATATACAGTATAATCCTTACACCATGCTGTATAATATACTGTATAATCCAGCCTTGTGGCTGCCCCCATTCAGTATAAAGTCTCCTTAATTAAAAAATAAAAAATAAAAATTAGTAGCTCATGTATACATTTCTTTATTGGCAAATGGGGGTGTGGCATGGGAGGAGCCAGGGCAGCATGTGGGATGGGCCAGGGTAGTGGGCGGGGTTAGGGGCCCCATTCAGATTCTTGCTATGGGGCCCAATGATTTCTATGTACGCCCCTGACCAAAACTATACCCTTTTGGCATTTGTTTGTCCAATGAAGTTTATGAGCACGTTGGCATATATATCCTGAGCCTTTTTATATCTTCCCCACTGTGTGCACTACGTATCTAGACTTACGTTTGTGTCAAACATAATAAAACACTTACTTATGACTAATCCATCACCAATAAAATCAACCAATAAAAGTGTGACAACTGGAGTCCATTTTTCTTGGAATAACGTGCACAAATGATACCAAACCTTTATATGTGTAAACATGGCTCTATTCTCTCTTTTTGTTCTTAACCATAAGTTTGGCTTATTTGGCTTGTTTGGCTGACAACTTTAGATGAACCTCCAAAGTCATGTCACAGAGGGGAGCAGATAAACTAGATACAAATTCCAAGAATGAACCATATGCCCTTTTCCTGTGTCTTGGATATAAGTACTGAATAGTAAAGTAATTACCAAGTTACTCAACTTTTTTATGTAGAATTGAACAGTAAACCTTTGTTCAAAAGGAAAGATTTCCTGAATATATTTTATAGAATAATCTGATTAGGCAAATGATGTGGCATTACTGTTGCCATCTTGTTAGCCAGCATACAAGTCATTTGATTGCTAAGGATATACTGCACATAATAAAAGTGGATGTTGGCAAGAAGTCAAACATAATATGTAAGTCAATATCTACAGGTGATGCTTGCTTACTATTCATTTTCTTCTGTATTTGTGCTTGGTTACCTTTTAGCTTAGTTCCTTAAAGGGGTATTCCTATCACAGACAATGGGGGCATATTACTAGGATATGCCCCTATTGTCTGATAGGTGCAGGTTCCGCACCTACGCCGAGAACAGAGCAGGGAGAGTGATGGCTGGAGGAATCCTGGTTTCCCAGGGTCCAGCCACCATAAAGCACTGTCTCCATACAAGTGAATGGGAGCGCACCACTCTTGCGTGACCACTGCTCCTATTCATTTTTATGGGGCCAAGGAAATAGCTGAGCTGGCGCTCGGCTATTTTTGGCAGTCCCATAGAAATGAATGGAGGGTGGCTGTGCAGCTCAGTGCGCCCTCCACCACCTTTCCCCGCTCTGTTCTCGGGGTAGGTGCAGGTCCCATGATAATAGCGATATGCCTTCAATGTCTATTATGGGAATACACCTCGTCTGTGACTACAGCTTAGCTACAGCGCATACAGGGAGTCTGAAGATGTCTTGGACACACCTCCTGTCTCATTATTGGTTCAGGATGTTGCTCTCTTCTTCTCCTCTGCAGCTCAGACTTTACAGATTGATTGCTATGTATGAAGTCATAGTCTCACCAAGTTAATGCTTGGAGGGTTTGTTTTCAATCACTGCAAAAACGGCGGGGGGCTGCAGAGTGACTTTAAGAATTAATACAAAAACATACTGGGGCAGATCTACTATTGAAAATGCACCAGTTTTCTGGTGAAATATGTGCCCAAAACTGGCAGATATGCTTTGCACCACATTTATCAACTGTTTTACACACTTTTTATGCCTTGTTCGGCGAGGACTTTGTGGAAAGCTGGTGTGGCCTTATAGGAAAGCGCGGGGCTTAAATGCTACTATGTGCCCTAAAAATGCACTGAAATTTTGGCACTTTTTTGAGTAAAAATATGGCAACTTACAGGTGGTGCAAACTTAGGGGTACAATTATTAAGACTGGCATTTTAGACACCGGTCTTAATAAACCCCTAAGTTAGTGGTGGTTTTGCCGGCCTCTTCATAACCTCGGTGGATCCTGCGCCAGTTCTAAATATCAGACAGCTTCCTTGCTGCCTTACATTTAGACTTTTTTATATTCCTGGAACAGGAGTAGAAAATGGTAAATGATACAAGCCTGCCGACCTGTCCCCTTCCCCGCCCACAGCACACGCACTTTTTTGGACCTGCATGAAGGGGGAGAAGTGGCAGATGGTGGTGCAACTAACCAATGCGCCGCCATATCTGGGCCTGAAATATGCCTAGTATTAGATTATGCAGCCTAAAGATGCGGCAGATTTATCATCCAGCATCAGCCACAGTGACAATCTGGTGTGATCTTACTGTTAGACAGTATAACAAATCAGTTTCCCAGCTGTTGTCTCTGCTAGTGGCAAAAATACCACAGTTTGGGAACTCAAATAAAATTTTGGTGCACAGACAAATTTTTGGCACCTGGACACTTTTTTGGCACACAGACACATTTTTGGTGCACAGAGAATTCTGGCGTAATCTGTGGCAAGATTCAACATACTCAGGGACGGACTGAGATCTTAAAGTGGCCCTGGAAAAAATACTAAAACTGGCCCCGTTTTGTAGTTGGGTCCAAATTGATGGAAGGCATGACCAGCAATACCATATTGTGGCACATTATACCACCCCAACAGAGCCAAATACCACAGTCCACCACAAAATACTGCCAGAAGCACAAAATACATCCTCAAAAACATCCACTGGCTGGCTGTGAGGAGGGCTCCGGTGGCCCCCTAGTCATCGGTCCACAGGGAAATTTCCCTGTATGGTCAATACGCCCCTGAACATACTTCAAACTTTTGAAGGTCGATGCACCAAAATAGTAATTTTGATTAACATTATGACTGTCATTCGTATTCTTAGACAGTGCAGGTGTGACATTATTAGTAAATCTGCCCCAATATTTCCAATTGTAATGATACTATACAATAATATAACATACATTATACATACATTATATACATATATACAATATATTTTTTGCAGTTGCATACAATATCTGCAACTTCATGCAATAACACTGATAGTTAAAAAGTGCATAAAAATAGGCAATATTTACAGCTTACCGAAAAACATGATATTTTATGTATTATCATCCGTCTTGAAGCCAGTACCAGAATAGTTGGTTACATTGCATGTGACAAATGCAAGCAAAATACAAGCCTCCTTTCTTTAGGTAAAATTATACTCAAGCTTTAGAAAACATATTTCAATTTAGAGCCTCCTCTTTTCCAGCATTCCATAAGAAGTGTTTAATAGATTCACCGTCTTACATAGTTTTATAAATTAAGGAAATCTAAATGATGTTATGTTCTATACATTTGTTCTTTTTATTGTTATTGTTACAAAAGGTGGATATGAAAACATGACATTTCTACTACATTTAAAGGGAACCTGTTATTAACTTTATGCTGACCTCACTTAGGGCCACATAAAATAGTGACAGACGCGCTGATTTCAGCGATGTGTCACTCATGAGCTAAAAGTAAGTGGTTGCCGAGAAGCAGCATCATAATCACTGCAGCTTAGACCTTGAAAAGAGTCAAATGTACCTGAGAAGAGTCATGGTTATTCATAATCTCCTGGTCTCCCGCCCATCTGCTTATGATATCAGTTCTCTCCTAGAGAGAAAGGGAGAGAACTAGGTAGTAGACTGTCAGTCATCAGCAGGTGGACAGAACAGCAGGAATTCATGACTAACCATGACTCTTCTCAGGTGGCCTGGACTCTTTTCCAGGCCCAGTCTGCAATGATTGTGATGTTGGTTCTCAACAACCACTTTCTTTTAACTTATAAATGAAATCAACTCGCCTGTCTCTACCTTATTCTGCCGTTAGTATGGGCAGCATAAAGTTGATGACAGGTTCCCTTTAAGTACATATTTAACCCCTTCAAGACAGGGCCATTTTTCACCTTCCTGCCCAGGCCATTATTTGCAAATCTGACGTGTCACTTTATGTGGTAATAACTTTGGAACGTTTTTATTTATCCAAGCCATTCTGAGATTGTTTTCTCATGAGACATTCATGACAGTGGTAAATTTGAGCCAAGATATTTCACCTTTATTTATAAAAAAAAATCCAAAATTTACTGAAAATTTGGAAAAATTTGCAATTTCTAAAATTTTAATTTGTCTGCTTTTAAAAAAGATAGTGATTCCTCTTAAATTAGTTATTACTTTACATTTTCCATATGTCTACTTTATGTTTGCATCATTTTCTAAATAACAATCAAAAAATTATGACAATGGTGTGCTGCCATACTTTTTCTGTTTGCTGTTGCATGCTAGCTTTATGGATGTGCATCTGTGACTTCTGGTGTACTATTTTAAATTTTCTTGCAATCATTTTGTAAATGTTATTTTATTTTTTAAGACATTAGAAGGCTTAGAATTTTAGAAGCAATATTTAAAATTTGTAAGAAAATTTCCAAAACTCACTTTTTAAGGACCTGTTCAGTTATGAAGTTACTTTGTGGGGCTTACATAGTAGAAAGCACCCATAAATGACCCCATTTTTAAAACAACACCCCTCAAGTTATTCAAAACTGATTTTACAAACTTTTCTAACTCTTGGAGATGAAATTTCAAAATGTGACTTATTTTTGTAGATTTTCCATTTTAATACTTTTTTTCTGTAACACAGTAAAGGCTAAAAGCCAAACAAAACTCAATATCTATTAGGCTACTTTCACACTAGCGTTTTTAAATTCCGGTATTGAGTTCAGTCATAGGGGCTCAATACCGGAAAAAAACGCTTCAGTTTTGTCCCCATTCATTGTCAACGGGGACAAAACTGAACTGAAGACAACGGAATGCTCCTGAAAGCATTCCGTTCCATCTTCAGACTGGAGAACAAACCGCAGCATGCTGCGGTTTTCTCTCCGGTCCAGGCATCAGCACCAAGACGGATCCGGAATGACCCCCAATGCAAGTCAATGGGGATGGATCCGTCTGGTGTGACCACAATGGTAAACGGATCCGCCCTCCATTGACTTTCAATGGAGTTCAGTACGGATCCGTCACCTACACATACAGACATACATACAGACATACATAGACATACACACACATACACATACACACAAACACATACATACTTACATACTCCAGGCAGGCAGGCCGCACGTCTTCATGCCAAGGAGGCGCGCCGCTATGACGATTCCCTACAGCACCCAGCAGAGGGCGCTGTGGGGAATCGTCATAGCTGCACGCCTCCTGGGCGTGAAGACGTGCGGCCTGCCTGCCTGGCTGGAGTATGTAAGTATGTATGTGTTTGTGCGTATGTGTATGTGTGTGTATGTCTGTATATGGTACTGTGTGACATGTGTGGGGCCGGAACGCGGTTCCGGCCCCACACATGTCCCTGCGCCAGTCCGGATCCGACGGCACCCTTCACCTGCCGGATCCGGACTGCCGCTAGTGTAAAAGAGGCCTTACTCTGATTCTGCAGTTTACAGAAACACCCCAAATGTGGTCATAAACTACTGTATTGACACACAGCAGAACTCAGAAGGAAAGGAGCACCATATGGTTTTTGGAGGGCAGATTTTGGTGGACTGGTTTTTAGACACCATATCACATTTAAAGATATACCCTTTCAGTAGAAACTCCTGAAAAGTGACCCCAATTTTGGAAACTACGGAATAAGGTGACAGTTTTGTTGGTACTATTTTGGGGAACATATGATTTTTGATTGCTCTATATTAAAGTATATATATATATATATATATATATATATATATATATATATATATATATATTTATATATATATATATATATATATATATACGTGTATATATATATCTCTTAATTATATAAAAATGAGTTTCTGTCTGTCTGTTCTCTATGTACAACCAAACTACTGGACCGATTTTCACCAAATTCGGCACATAGGTACATCAGGTGTCCGGGAAGGTTTTAGACCAGGTCTCAGTTCTCTAGGACGTATCGTTCCCAAGATATTCCCAAAATATGATCTCCATTAGCCAATATTAGTCTGGGAGCATTTCACTTCAAATTCCAACTGCCATTTTCTCCACATGCACACAGGTTTCCATAACAACCTAGCCAGGTAATTAGCAGCCAGCTGAGGAGCTCAGCCATTTCTATTCGCTGCTTTAAAGGGGCAGAGCGCTGTGGATGACACTGTTAAAGGGGTATTCCAGTTACCATAAATATAACTTATGTTTTAGACTTATTTTAGACTAAGACCATTCAGAAGTAATAAAAGATGTTTTCTACCACTACTACCCATTGTGTGCCATAAATTACCATGGCATCAACCTGTAATTCAGGCCACCATCAAAAGAAGGACTTAAAAGCAACCCCCAAGCGGGACGCTAAGCCACGCCCCCGACCTGGTCAGGCCACGCCCCCTCCCACTCCGCAGCCAATGGGGATTGAAAACATGAAGGTAAAAATCAACTTCTGTCAGCTGTATTGACTTTCTCTCTGCAACGACACACAGAAACATTAAATGAAATAGATGAAATACACTAATTTTAGACTAAGACTGTTCATTAGTAATAAAAGATGTTTTTTTTCCACTGCTACCCATTGCGTGTGCTCATAAATTACCATGGCATTGACCTGTAATTCAGGCCACCTTCAAAAGAAGGACTTAAAACCCCCGCCCCTGGTCTTGCTAAGCCACTCCCCCGACTCAGTCAGGCCACGCACCCTCCCACTCCGCAGCCAACGGGGATTGAAAAAATGAAGCTAAAATTCAACTTCTGTCAGCTGCAGCGGTGGGTGGGAGGTTGACTTTCTTTCTGCAATGACAACCAGAAACACTAAATGAAATAGATTAAATATACCCCTTGCGAAGCGATGTTTTCTTCCACTGCTACCCATTGTGTGTCCTCATAAATTAATATAGTATCGACATTTAATTCAGCCACTCTCAAAAGAAGGACTTAAAAGCAACCCCCTCCAAAGTCCCGCTAAACCATGCCCCCAACCCAATCAGGTCACGCCCCCTCCCACTCCGCAGCCAAGGCCCCAGGTCTCGATAAACCACGCCGCTGACTCTGTCAGGTCAGACCCCCTCCCACTCCGAAGCCAACAAGGATTGAAAAAATGAAGGTAAAAATCTACTTCTGTCAGCTGCCGGGGTGAGAGGGTGAATTTCTCTCTGCAACGACACACAGAAGCATTAGATGAAATAGACTAATTTTAGACTACGACCGTTCAGTAGTAATAAAAGATGTTTTCTTCCACTGCTACCCATTGCGTGTTCTCATAAATTACCATGATATCGACCTTTAATTCAGACCACCCTCAAAAGTAAGACTTAAAAGCAACCCCCCCAAGGTCCCACTAAACCACGCCCCCGGTCAGGTCACGCCCCCTCCCACTCCGCAGCCAATAGGGATTGAAAAAATGAAGGTAAAAATCAAGTTCTGTTAGCTGCATTGACTTTCCCTCTGCAACGACACACAGAAACATTAAATGAAATAGATGAAATAGGCTAATATTAGACTACGACGCTTCAGTAGTAATAAACAATGTTTTCTTTCACTGCTACCCATTGCATGTCCTCATAAATTACCATGGTATCGACCTGTAATTCAGGCCACCCTCAAAAGAAGGACTTAAAACCCCCGCTCCAGGTCTCGCTAAGTCACTCCCCCGACTCTGTCAGGCCACGCCCCCTCCCACTCCGCAGCCAACGAGGATTGAAGAATTGAAGGTAAAAATCAACTTCTGTCAGCTGCAGGGGTGGGAGGGAGGATGACTTTCTCTCTGCAACGACACACACAAACATTAAATTAAATAGATTAAATATAACCGTGTGAAGCGATGTTTTCTTCACTGCTACCCACTGTGTTTCCTCATAAATTACCATGGCAGTGACCTGTATTTCAGGCCACCCTGAAAAGAAGGACTAAAAAGCACCCTCCCTTCCCCCAAGGTCCCGCTAAACCACGCCCCCGACCCGGTCAGGTCATGTCCCCTCCCACTCCACAGCCAATGGGGATTAAAAAAATGAAGGTAAAAATCAACTTCTGTCGACACACAGAAACATTAAATGAAATAGATGAAATATACCCAGGCGAAGCCGGGTCCTATATATATATATATATATATATATATATCTAATACAAGGCACTTACTAATGTATTGTGATTGTCCATATTGCCTCCTTTGCTGGCTTGATTCATTTTTCCATTGCATCATATACTGCTCATATCCAGGGGTTATGACCACCCTTCAATCCAGAGGCGGTGGTCACGCTTGCACAATATAGGAAAAAGTGATGGACTCTCTGGTGGCTGGAGCTGTGGGAGAGCATAGGCGAGTGCTTTGTCCTACAGTGTTCAAGCACGACCACCACTGCTGGATTGCAGGGTGGTAATAATCCCTGGAAATGAGCATTGCTTAATGCGATGGAAAACTGAATCAAGCCAGCAAAGCAGGCAATATGGACAATCACAATAGTTTAGTAAGTGTCTCGTATTAGTTTTCTCTACATGATTAATGTCTTTTGTTGAAGTGACACAACTTCTTTAACTTTAAACTACTATTTTCCTAGGTAGGAATCTGATTCTTGTCAGAGTCAGATAAATTCTATGGACACATCTGAAAAGAAATGTTTCTTCATTTGCAAAAGGACCAAGAAACTCATAAGACTGACACAGAGCAAGATACATTATGTACCCCAGCAGGACAACCGATGAGAGGCAATGCACTAAAAAAAGCTAAATAAAAAAAAGAAATTTATTGAGTTTGATCGTTTTCATACAACCTAAGAAGGGTCTTCCTTGGAGAATGGTATAGAAGACAAATTTTTTGGAAAATGATGATGGGTAAAATCTTAATTAAAATGACTCCCAAGTTTTCTGAGGTAGAAGACAGTATGGCACCATTGAAGTATGTAGGAGGTGATCTAAGTCATAGATAGATGGATAGATAGTAGATAGATAAATACATAGATACAAGGTAAATAGAAACATAGTAGATTGATAGATAAATAGATATATAGATTCATAGATAGATTCATAGATACATATATATAAGATAGATAAATAGATACATAGTAGATAGATAGATATTACATAGATAGATATTAGATAGATACATAGATACAATGTAGATAGATACATAGTAGATAGATAATAGACATTAGATAATCGATATTAGATAGATAGATAGATAGATAGATAGATAGATAGATAATAGATAGATAGATAGATAGATAGATAGATAGATAAAAAAGCAAAACAGGCATTTTCTGCAAGTCGACAATAATGTAATCTGCATCTACATGTTCTTCATGCAGATCATATAATCAGATTACGTTTCATAACAGATCATTCATGTTATAACAAATGTAAAAGAAAAAGAGATGAATTTTAAAGGAAAAATGGAAATCTCTTTTACATTTATACAGTTATGGATATTACTAGAATTTCCAGTTCATTGTTTGTAATTATTGTAAATATATATATATATATATATGTTTTTTTTTTATTTCTTGGAGTAAATTCTGTGTGTTGGACTGCAACCAAGACTGACTTAGCACTGCATTAACTTTCCACTGAGAATATCACTTCTCTGGTTCATCGCCTGAGTGCAAAAATGCTGGAAAACTTTGATAAATCAGCACTCCTGTCTATGTAAAAATAACATTTTATCGATCTAAACGAGAGTACTTGGACTGTTTCCCTCACACATGCATAAAAGGTTTTGTAATCCCTCGGAAGGACTGAAGTTTAACTAGTTCAGTGCTGGTGTGAGGCATGAGACAAGTCACTGCTTACTAGCTCTTGCCACACAATTTGCCCCGAACACACCGAGCAGGTTAAATAATTCCTGGCAAATAAGGTGAATGAGATGGAGGGGCAACCAGAAGTCCTCACGAGATTCACATACCTCCCTATCCCTGAGGCCTGCTAGAATGCTTTCCTATGGACCTCATAGTCAAAAGCTCCAAGCTTTTCCTTCCCTCATACAAACACTGAGACTTGCAAAGTATATTGGTTTCCTGTCAGCAGCCCCATGCGTCATTTACTGAAGTAATAACCTGAGGTGAATGTAAATTGTAATATGTTATTACTTAACGGTGTATCTGGATCTCCTTGTACTCAACACTTTAAGGGGTTTCTTTACCGAAAGCTATTGAAAGTAAATTTCCTTTCATTGCTTCGACTGGAGAATCAGAAGGAGCTTATAAACTTCAACACCACACACAGTAAGGCATGTGGAAAGGTGAAGAATTGCCTAAAAAAAAATATATTTTTATGGGATTAAAGTTACGTGTCAGGAATTTGCTAGCGACGCTAATCAATTCTCTGTATCAACATGTGTGAGGAGTCCGAGCAGTTTAAAAAAGGTATGGCATTCTTTATTTGATAAAGCGGACAAGCTCCTTACTCTTAATTGTAATCAGTGGAACAGAAATAACGACCTTTACATGGCGAGCCAACATAAAGGAACGCAGCAGAACTAACGAAATAATGAGGCCTAGTTCCACATAAAGCTATTTTTAGAGATCTCTTTTCGCACAACCATGTCCTGCGATTTAGAACTACTTAAGGTCACGGTAGTGGCAACAGTGTCCCACAGCTTATATCACAATCAATATAAAACAGAAGAGGGAGCGGTATAGAAGCCAAAAATTGTGGGAAATGATGATGGGCAAAATTGTAACTAAAATGGTTCCCACGTTTTCTGAGATGGAAGATTTTCTGAGTTGCACAGTATAGCACCACTGAAGCATGTAGGTGGTGATAATACATACATAGTAGATAGAGAGATAGATAGATAGATAGATAGATAGATAGATAGATAGATAGATAGATAGATAATACTTACATGATAGATAGATAGATAGATAGATAGATAGATAGTAGATGCTTAGTGCTTTTTTATATATTTTGGAATGTGTTGCCTTTTTGCGCGTTATTTATTGGGATCTAGTGAAGCCTCCTTGGGCTTGTACCGCTTTTTCTTTTTTCTTTGCTCCCTGGTGCTGCCATGTTTTTTGTATTTAGACAAATATTAGACTGCCAGTAGATATTACTGAAATATTGCCAACTTTGTTTTTGCTAGCATATATATGATAAAGACTATCAGTTCAGTTAACACAGAAGTATGTCAAATATATAGTTTCTACTTATTAAAGGAAATACTAAAACATATTTTTTCTGTTTTTTATTTTTCTGATTCTTTCCACTTTATTCTACTTTCTTTATATTATTATAGGGGCGGCCATCTTGTTTCTTTTATAAGCTGTGAACACTAAGTCATCTCAGTCATAACATGACCTATTGACTTCTAGGGGAGGTCATTCTACAAGACCTGTTTAGTGTTCACTGCGCAAGGAGAGGAAGGCATGCAGGCTAACAGCTTCAATTTTGGCTGGATAATCCTGTGAACCATACTGCATTTTGTGGAGATGATAAAAAATTTTTCTCAAAAGCAGACGTTGCTGGGGGAGAATTCATATTTACAAATTTTGGGGATGAAAATGTTGTAAAGTATGAGGAGGAGGTGAACTGTAATCATCAACTATTGTCAATGATGGATCTAAAAGCATTAACTTGAACTAGGTCATTTTCTGATCTTAGATTACCTTAAAAAGTAACATTTTGAATTCCAAAAATTACCATGTTGGGGTTCACAATACATGATGATTCATACAGCTTCCACTAAACTCAATCATAAACCCATCTTCAGTAAACTCTTAAGCTCCCTCTAGTGGTGGCTGCAGGCAGAAAGCATTTTGGCATTTAGTATATGAGTGCATGAAGGCAAGCAGGGAACTTGGATCTCACCTATAAAAATATACTAAGATATTTATCAGCACTGAATATTGAACCTAAAAATGAAATGGTGTTAGAGGTTGAAGGTGTACTTTATAACATCACTAAGTCTTCTAGAAGTGACTAGTGGCTTACGTTCTAATAATACAGAAAGCTACTGTTTTTTTTTTGCATCATATTTTTTTTAGTAGGATTGCAAATTTGACAGGGTGCATAGCAAAAGTTCAAGTCAGTCGTTTTCTTCCCTCTTCGGGAATTATTTGTTTCTTCTCAGATTTACCAATAGAACATGGATTACTTTGAGGGTGGGTAATAATAAATAGGAGAACAACAGAGCAACAATATTTATTTTTTCTTTAAATTGGAAAAAATACATTTGAAAGAGAATTATTATATTAATCAATATTTTCCATTAGGATCAACCAATGCTAAACACAAATATGTTTTTCCAATTCTCCATTAGAATGTTTTTTAAAAGAATTGAACTTAATAACATGTAAATCACTGTAAAAAGGATTGCACATATCAAAGAGCTGTAAAAAAAAAGGATCCTAAATGCAATTTTCAATATAAATGAATAAATCTATTTGCCTGCCTGTCTTTGTAGACATGTATCAAGTATAGATCTTTAGAAATCTAACTATATAAATACTAAACCAACAGATAAATAGATAACTGGCTACTTTTGGTAAAACACATGGGGGCAGTTGTTTTATGTGTCATTTTTAGTCATTTTTAAGTCTGTCTTTTGCTGTCTGTCAAATTTATGAAATGGCGCACCTTAATAATATATTTGCCATGATTGCAATGTGGTATATACCTACTGTATATGTGTAATGTGTAAAAGTAGACCGGGGGGGAGCCTGGCATGGTTTCAACTTTTTTGTGCGACATTTGAAAATGTAGCAAATAATAAATGTAGTTTAAAACAGGTTTAAACACATTATCTTGCCATAAACATAGAACACTGTGAAAAGTGGCATCAAGTGGCGTAAAGAGGTAAACATTGCAAAGTTTGGCCGCAAAAAGTTTGTCGCGTGACACCAACAAAGAGACGTAAATCTAATGGTAAATATCCCACATCATTACAATTAAATGCGGTAAAGTGTGTTCAGCTCACAGAAAAACACAATCGCAGAGAAAAATCTGATGTATTCAGCTATAAATAGCTAAAATCTCACTTATATATGGCATGGGATCTCCATAGATATTAAAATCAATAAATAAATACCATGGGAGAACAATGGAATTGCTGGCGGCAGAGTCTCCAAGACATTAACCAAATAAATATGGGGAAAAATACAGACTGATGTCTGGCAGTGTTCACCTCCCCTCACCCTCAACACAAACGTAGTAGAAAAGGTTTCCATGAACTAGAAGCCTGTAGTGTAGTAGATGAACTGAATCTCCCATCAACCAGTGATGATATGAAAGAAAACAAAGCCTGGGAAGAAATGTGTTCAGTCACTTCCTACTGTCACTCAAACTGATAATATAATAATATGTGGAAGAAGGAACGCTAAACATATTAAAAAAAATCATCTCTTCTAGTGATGAGCGAGGTGAGCTTCCGATGCTACATCCGAAAACGCTTTGTTCAAAACTTCGGATAAATTCTATATGGAGATCCGTCTCTGTACAGTATTAAAATGTATGGCCTCCGATGAGCCAAAGTCAGTTATCTGCGAAGTTGCTCGTGAAATAACTTCAGTAGTTGATTTTTAAAGTAGAAAACTTGAAAATGAACGTCGGTTCCGAAGTACTAGTCGCAACCGAAGCCTCGGTTTCAATTTTTAAAGTGGTTTTCCACTTTAAAAATCAACTACAGAGGTTATTCAACAAAGTCACGGAGACGGATCTCCATACAGTATTAAAGGGGTATTCTCATCCTGTACAATTGGGTCATATCGCTAGGCTATGCCCCCATTGTCTTATAGGTGCGGGTCCCAGCACCTATATCGAGATCTGAGAGGGAAGCACTGTGCTTGGAGGACCCCAGGTTTCCCGGGGTCCGGCCACCATCAGGCGCAGCTCCCCCGCTGCGCCCATAGAAATGAATGGGAGCGAACCACGCAAGCACGGCCACCGCTCCCATTCATTTCTATGGAGCTGGCTATTTTCGGCGGCCCCATGGAAATGAATGGAGGGTGGCTGTGCATGAGCAGTGCCCCCTCCTGTACTTTGGGGGCTCCGTTTTCGATATAGGTGCGGGTCCCAGCGGTGAGACCGGCACCGATAAGACAATGGGGGCATATTGTAGCGATATGCCCCCATTGTACAAGATAAGAATAGCCCTTTAATATAAAGTTTTGAACGAAGCGACTTCGCATGTAACATCTGAAGCTCACTTCACTCATCTCTAATCTCTTACATTTGTCATATTTTGTACCATATTACTTTTCTCTGTGTCTCAGGAGCTAAGCCATGCCTCATCCTCCTATTTACCATCCGGCTGTTAGATAACTGGCTGCAGAAAGAGCCTCTGTTTACAAAAAGATCATTAAGCCCCACCCCTCTTCTAAGCCCAGCCCATCATTTGGCCACTAGGCAAAGATGGAAAAGATCAGCTGGAGATTAACCTCCAAATTATTTGCAGGAATTCTACAAGAGTGGTTTTATCAGGGTCATGACACTAACACTATTTCCTACCTGTTAATTGCCAAGAATCTCTAATTTACTAAACAAGCATAGCATTAGCTCCAGAATACTTCATATCTCTATGGCATTTTGTGCTTTATCTGGTTAGCAGTGTGCCGTTGCATTGTATTTTCCTTTCCTTGTGCATTTAGCCATAGCAACGTGTACCTGCGCACTGGGATGTGCTGACTGAAATTCCCCTTTTTTTCTTTGTAAGTTTGTACTGGAGGTGTGGCTACTTCATTTGGTCATGCACTCCTGACTAGCCCCATCTGCCCCATAGGCTGATTTTAATTAGTGTAACTATAAAGCCGAGTATACTCGGCATGCATGTTTGGTACCTGCATCCCTGTACTAGTGGAGGCCTTTGAAGCACCATAAATGGCAAAAGGCAGAAGTGACCCAGCATGCATGTGCAACCAACGCCCCCTGATTATACGCAAGCCAAGGTTGGCACATAACAGGTAGGAAATAGTGTTAGGTTCCCGTTCCATAGAAATCACCTTGACGATTTGGTGGACGGGCCCAGATAGTTTTGTACAAAATATATTTGCCAAGAATCTCTAATTTACTAAACAAGCATAGCATTAGCTCCAGAATACTTCATATCTCTATGGCATTTTGTGCTTTATCTGGTTAGCAGTGTACCGTTGCTTTGTATGTATTTTCCTTTCCTTGTGCATTTAGCCATAGCAACGTGCACCTGCGCACTGGGATGTGCTGCCTGAAATTCCCCTTTTTTTCGTTGTAAGCATATGTATTTGGGCTGTGCTTTTTCTGAAGTTCCCATAGAAATAAATGGAGAGAGTCAGGTGTAGACCCTGTATCTACCATCCCGTGCCAATCATCTATAATGGGAATAACTCTTCAAAGCTCATTTCATTCTGAAACCCATTGATAAGAATCTTAACATTCCCACCCACCGGACCTGGAGGTGACCTTTAGTAAGTATCCTAGAAAGTGGCACAGAGGTTTTCATAAATATGGATTCTGACATGAAATTCCATTTTTTTTTCTCTTAAAACAGCGATAAACACATGGATGAATCTACACAGAGGATGGTAGATCAACGTCAAACCTTTGAAGAACAGAATAATAATATACAGTAACAAAATATACAAAATATACCGTATATTAAATACCATATATATTTACTTATATTACAAATCGAAGCCTTATGATGATCGCTAAAACAAGTGGTTATTTAGCTGATGTAGGTAATCATATTAGTCACCTAAGGATTGACAGCTGACTAAGTATGGTTGGCAGTTTTCCAACCAATTTCACAATGCTCTACTTATATATTAGGCTTGCAAAGCCAATGCATATGCATGGTCATATGTAGGACCCGCAAAATATGTGCATGGGTTTGGAGCGATTTCGAAGCACCCTATTTTAATTGCAGATAATATTGTTGCCAAAGCCAAATTTTGCCATGTGAGATTCTATTTCATGTTTCATGTACCTTACATGGATTCAGAGCTCTTCCTATTCATTGTTCCAGTTGCTCCAATAGATTTATTCCAAACAAGCAGATCAGGGGGCATATACCATACAACTTCTTTCATTTGAGCATTGGTTCATAGGTATAGATTTTATGGCAAGAGACGATCTTAACAGAAATGTAGGTTAATATTTGGCTTGACGTAGACAGACTCAATACCTCTAGCTTATCTGACCAAGAGGTCATGTTCTGTGTTGCAAATAGGTACAATATACAGAAATGTATCAAGCTACTAGAAAATGTCCCATTGTAAAAGAAAAAGTGGAAAGATTAAAAGTTTAATCTTTAAAATTGGTTAAATAAACTGTTACGGAGTTAAAAGGGTTTTCTGAGATTTTAATTCTGATGGCCTATCCTCTGGTCCTATACCCAGTAACCTCGCTGATCAGCTGTGTGAGAAGGCACCGGCGCTCCTGTGAGCCCTGCTTCCTTCTCCGTGCTCACCAGGCACAGTGCTGTATATTGTATATCGGCTGTACCTATCGCAGTTAAGCTACATTCACTTCTATGGGGCTGAGCTGCTCCTAGGCCATGTGACCGATGAACGTGTTGTCACTCGGCCTAGGGAAAGCAGAGAGGTGGCCATGACACTACTGTGAGCTCCACTGCCTTCTTGAACAGCTGATCGGCAGGGTTCCCAGGTGTCAGACGCCCACCGATCAGATACTGATAATCTATCCTGAGGATAGGTCATCAGTATTAACATCTCAGAAAACCCCTTTAATAAAGAAGGTCTCCCATTTAACACTATCACCTGCTAGCCTTAAACTGAAAATGGCTGATAGAAACATCCCAGGCTCCGAAGGACCCAGTATATAAGTATACTCCTAAATATGCAACTTTAAGGTTTTTAAATTGATGCATCAATAAGGTTTGGATTTTGGTGCTGTAGGTCCCATTCAGAAGTTCTTCTGATTCCCCATGGAGGACCCAGTACATCCATGTATTACATGGAACGCCAGTTGATTTAACTGGAAACTGTGTAATGTGTCATATCCCCTGTGGAGGCGCTGCAGGGTAACTGAACACAAATTGCCAGGTTGACCTGATGATCTGAATATTGTTTTTAGTTGCATGTAATAAAAATGTATTATAGCTACTGAGTTATTGACTGAAAAATCTATAGCACCACCTGCTGTTTGCTCTTTTTCTAATTTCTTAGTCGTGCTCACTGAGACAGAAGCGCATGCTCAGTTCCATCCTTCAACTGCCACCAGCTACAGCAGAAAGGACATACCCTTGAGAAAGGACACATCCCTGAGAAAGGACACACCCTCTAAGCTGACAGTTTGAAGTAAATCTATTGGATTTGAACAATGAACAATTGAACTGGGAGATCTCTGGATCCATGTGAGGTACAGGGCTGGTTCTAGCTTTGTTAGAAAGAAGTTATGTACTATATTATGATTTTCAATTTCTACATTATTCATGGTATATCTGCCTATAAATGATACTTTTCTCACCTGATTATTGTACTGGATGAAAAATGCCCCAATCCCCCCCCCCCATATATAGAAACTTTATACATTAGTTGTGTTTAGTGCTGAATTTAAAAAAAAACAACGCACTTCTTTGTAAGTAGTGGGTGGTATGACAGGGAGCTGCGATTGTGCCGCTCCTCATCATTGTACCCCTCAGATGTCGTGTTCATACATGATGTAAAAACACAGTGCACAGAACAATAAATTAAATCATAGTTACCTCACCCATTTACTCGCCACAAGCCGGCAGCCGCCATCTTTACTGAAGATCTGATGCGAAATCTTAGCCTGAGATGACGTCATGACACCAGCTGGCACAGTGACGTCATACATCACAGTGCACGGGATTTCGCGTGAGATCTTCAATCAAGATGGCGGCAGCCGGCAGCAAATGGAGGAGGTAAGTATGATTTTTTTTTTGTTTTTTTTTACACTATTTCAGGTAAAATAGATTTGCTACCATGAAGCATGAGGAAATTTGGCTCGGCAGCAAATCAAATTTATCCTGAAATTCTGATTGAATTCCACTTTGTCGGGTTTGATTCGCTTAACAACGCTTAACTCTACAACCCTCATTGTGAACCTTATACTGTGTTTTGATGTAACTGGCAATCATATAATGGGTGTTTGTATATAGATACATACGGAGATTACTGTATTTGGCTGTCTTGGCCTTATAAGGATACATCACATTTCACACTGCTGGATACAATGTATTCCTGCATACATTGCGCCTCTCTTACAATATACGGGGCATGTAATAGAGTCATGTACAGCTGCCTTATCTTCTTTAGAATATCCCCTTTTCATAGCCCTAGCATTTTTGCCCGTATACGGTGTTTCTAAATGTTGTTAGTGGTTTTATCATAAAATTGTATTCCAGCTTTAATGGTTCTTTACATAAACCAATAGGATGTATTGGTTGGCTTGACATATTAAAGTGTGATAGACTGAACTAAGCTTTGCAAATATTAGATACTATAATCCCCTCTGATAAGCAAATCTGATTCAAACACAACAAACAGATTTACTACTTGAAATCCTGACATATACACATTAAAGCGACCCATCAGCTTCATTTATTTTTGACAAAACATAGACAAGTTTGTTTTCTGTATAAGCATCTAAGACAATAATGAGTATAACAACATACATACAAGGCAAAAATGTGTAAAAATAGAACCGTTCAGGATCATTGCTATATTATGCAGCTCTGATGCAGACATTCTTACCCCCAGCAACTCAGAAAAGTAAGTGAGGTAAAAAACGTAAAATCTGATCAGTTTCTGTAGGCTACAATTATTTTTCTTAGAACAGTTTTGATGTAACATGTCAATTGATCTCTAGCGCTTTACGGAGCCGCTATTTTTTATACATAAGCGCATGTGCAGGATTTGGAAGAAAGTGAGATCACACTAAAATCACTGCCCTTTTCTCCCAAATGGTGTAACTGAAGTTTGAGGGCCCCAGAGCAAAATCTTTTACAGGGCCCCAAATTATCACATGTCCTTTATAGCATTGGACTGTATGAGGAAAAGGGTTCTTAAAGGGGCTGTGCAAGAATGAGGAGGGTTTTGACCTGTAAAGGATAGATTACTTACCTGTTAATGTTGCCGGCTCCTTGATCCTTCTCCTTAAGGCCTGCGATACTTCAGTGCGCTCCCTTGCTGTAAACATCTGGCATGACATCGCCGCAGCCAATTACTGGTCACAGCAGTGACTGGCTTCCCCTAAGTTAGGGGTGGGTGACCTGCAGCACTCCAGCTGTTGTGAAACTACAACTCCTAGTATGCAAGTATGCACACTTGCTCTGCTCTTCTCAGAACTCACATAGAATTAAATGGTGCATGCTGGGGATTGGAGTTTCACAACAGCTGGAGTGCCGCAGGTTGCCCATCCCTGCAGGGCCTACATCATGACAAATGGTCACATGACACAAGGGGATCTGGTCTCCGCTTCAGGCGGTGATTGGCCACGGTGATGTCAAACCAGATGTTTACAGAGAGGGATCCCAGCGGAGCATTGTGGGCCTGGAGGAGAAGGAGCATGAGCTAGTGCCAGGAAGCAAAAAAGTAATCGTCCCTTTACAGATCTGACTGAGTGGGGAGTTTGATAATCCTCCCCCCTCCATTCTTGCAAACCCCTTTAAAACCCCCCAACTCCAGGGACCTGATGTGACCACAACCAGCTCTGCTGAACCAAACATAGGGTTCTAGTTGGGTTCAGTAGAACATCAGGGCCAGCTTTATAAAAAATGAGGCTCCAGACAACCAAAACATATCCCCTCCAGTCTTGCCATTTTTAGACAATTTATTGCCATACAGCTACATAATGTCCAGATAACTGACATATGCAACCCACTTACCAACATCTACTGTCCAAATAATAGGCAGTATCTAAATAATACTGAGCCCACAAAATACCGCCATAGAGTTCCCATGTAATACTGCGACTCATTTCCTAAATAATAACATGAAGTAATACAACAATGTATATGTCAGAGTGATAGGAATTAAGAACATGTAACTCTGGGGACAAACAAAGTCTTATGGAAGAAGCTATGAATTAAGAACTTGCTTGGACAGAAATAATTATGACATCACATATATAATTGTCGTGTGTGGCAAATTATAAAGTGACACATATACTACGGAGGATCATCAAGGACAAGGAACGTATAAATGGTACAATGACAAGGAGATCATTCGCAGTACCATTTAATGAAAACAAAAGCTAGGGAATGATGTTCATTTTTTAGATGTGACAATGCATTTATCTACTGATATTTTAGACTTATAATACCTTTATAATACCTGATATCACTCTTACAGTTGTTATAGGCTGTGTTTAGTCTATATTTGAACCAATGGCCTTGATGCTAGCAGGCAATGGTTCAGATGCTTAGATTACAAGAATTCTCCAGGGTGAAGCTAGTCACACATATTATAGCTGTTGGCAAAATGCTCTTTTGTCTCTTCCAATTCCCCCATAGACATACACACTTGGATTGGCTGATCATGCATGCTTTCTCAATGAAGAGAGGGAGACCTGCTGCTGCTAGATACTTCTCGTCTCCCATGGGAGGAGACACGTTGAAATTCAATATGACCGGTGGGCTGTTTCCAATATACAGTAGATTGTCAGCTAGTCAGCCAAAATTGGGGCTTCAGTCAGTATTACTCTAAGACGCATTGATACAACCATGTGGTCTGCATTATGGTGCTCTGCATGTTTCGGGGAATTATAGGACATGTCCAATCTTTTACAGAGTGGCCGTATGAATGCAGAAACCCCTGGAAACTGCATGGACATTGAAGTCAATGAGTCCATACCATGATGTGGTGTGCACATGGCTGGTAACTGTGCTTTGCGGATCAAGAAAAACACTTATGGTTGTGTGAATGAGGCCCTCTATATATGGCCAGCTAAGGATCGTTTATGTCGACACATTATAAAAAAAGTCTACATCCAAGCAAGGGACACAGATGGGTTTACACATAAGACTACTTTCACACTAGCATTTTTGCTGGATCCGGCAGGGTTCAGTAAAAACGCTTCCGTTACAGATAATACAACCATCTGCATCCGTTATTAACAGATCTGGTTGTATTATCTTTAACATAGCCAAGACGGATCCGTCATGAACTCCACTGAAAGGATCCGTTTTGTATTGTGGTAGATTGTGTCAGAGAACACGGATCCGTCCCCATTGACTTGGATACGTCTTGCTCCGCATCTCAGGACGGAAAGCAAATCACAGCATGCTGTATGAGAACGGAACGAAATGTATTTTGCAGCACTTCGTTCTGTTCAGTTACATTTTGTCCCCGTTGACAATGAATGGGGACAAAACTGAAGTGTTTTATTCCGGTATTGAGCCCCTATGACGGATCTCAATACCGGAAAAAGGATACGCTAGTGTGAAAGTAGCCTAACACTGCAATAATTATGCAGTAAGACTATATATGTAAGAAAGAAAGACAGAAAGAGAGGGGATTCCTGGCTGAGAGGTGCAGTCATCATCTTAGTGGGTCACCTCCCCCCACATCACCATTCCACATGGAACCATGTCTTGGTACACGACTTGCAATACAGTCTACATACTTGAGTGGAGCGATGCTTCATTTCAAATAAGACGTCATACATGTTATAAAATATATAATAAGTCAACAAAGACGACCAAGAACTAAACTCCTACATGAATAGTCAACCCTTTCCAGAGAGTAAACCTCTACAGCCATCAGTTACATGCGATGAAAGAATCCCATGACATTTGACTATGTTGTCTGACATCTGAGCAGTTTGATCCAAATTAGCGATTAACATATTGGACAAGGACCGGGCCATTGACTGATCAGACCAGATGGCCAGATCCTAAGGTGTAGAAGGATTTATAGTAGCATTGATTACATTGTAATAGAAATCAAAATTTCTTATTCAAGGCGTTGCAGACAGCTTCAAAACACTTAGCATAGCTGGAAAGGGGCATTTCAGATTTTGTAATTCTCTATGATTCAACCTGGTGGTGACCTTTACATAGCTTGACAAAAGGTAGCTATGGGTCCTGTTCGCACTTGAGTTTAGTGGTGACATTAGGTTTCCATTGCCCTTTCCATGACAGAGCTCATTAAGGTCAATAGGTCCATGAGGACTTGCGGATCTACATTGGAAAACATATTGAGCCTTGCAGCCATGGCTCTGATATAAATGGAAGTCATGATACTAGAGTAAATAGAGCCATAGGTGTATGGACTTTTTCTATGCTAAACCCAATAACCAGCCTTTTCAACGATACTTATTTTGCCTGTAGTACAAAATCATAATCATATGTAATTAGCTAATATTCTTTCAACCTTTATTAAAATGCATCCAACATGTTTGGAAATTTTTCTTCATTGTGATTCTTTTGTCATTCAGCAATCCGACTGGTTGTGTGTAATATGTTTTAATGAAATGCAGATAATGGATTTTCAGTACATGATCAAGTGTATCTAAAATTATTCAGAGGGATTCATTATATTGGATCAATATAATGAAGTTGAAAAGTTGAAAAAAATTGTGTACTGATCCCCAAAAAATACTGAATATATATTATATATTATGATAGTATTTTAACTTAAATAAATAAATAAGCTATACTTTAAGCAGATGATATCTTTTTACTCACCTTAATACTACTGAATATGCAAATATATTTGACCAAACTGATTCATCTCATTAAATAAGCAAGACTCGGTTGTCAGTCTGATCTGACCTTAATTGTATAAATCAAATTTATGTACAGGGACCGACTTACAAAATCCATTTAAGAGCATTAATCACACCACCCATATAGCTAAGACACTCCCCCAGGCCTCTGACATACAAAACAGCAGGAAGATAAATCAATCTATAGGACACATACATAACCGCAGAATCACTATGTATATAGTATATGAAGTAATAGTTTACACCGGTGAAAATGCAGACGTTTTACAAAAAGATTCCCATTCTGATGAGTATTTTAAATTTCAAACATTTTAGTCCAATGGCTATGCATACGTGCAGACTCTTAGCTAAATACACATATCAATTCAATTGTGCATATAACACACGGATTCACAATTGCATGATACTACTCGTAATCATGAAATATATTCAGTCGAATTGTTTTTTGTTGGTTAAATGTGTTTGCTTTACAAGGATATAAAATATTCTTTATTATGACTGCAATTGGATTCAAATGTGGATAATTTAAAGGGTACCACGTTTTTGTTATATATATATATATATATATATATATATATATATACCAAAATACGTAGGGCCCATCTTCACTCTGCAGTTAGTGATAATGGAAGAGTGTATTATTATTATTATTATTATTATTATTATTATTATTATTTCTGTGCTGAGATATGACTGATTTATTTTTGCACATTACTATGGATTTTATCATACAGCTGTAACATCACTGTGAGCCTTGTTACAGAACTGTGACATCATTGTACATTATGGCCACTACTGAGACATTACTTTGTGCATTATCTTGTGCAATCGGGACAAATCTGAACTTTGCCTGAAGGTGGTCATGGTGGAGTGGGACCAACTTTCCAAATTTTGCCATGTAGCCCTATAGGTCCTAGTTATGCCCCTGTATATATTTATACTGTGCAATTTTATTTTGGGGGGGGGGATTTTAATTCATTTTACACATGCACACAGACATTCATGTGCATAGTAGATTGATAGAAATAAATATTTGTAAGATGCAGAAATACAGAAATAATAAATGCAGTATTCCTAATGAAATTTTTAAAAATTCTTTAAAATTGCAGAAATGGATTAAAACCATGAAACCAGCCATATGATAAACTATAAATTGTAGTAGAAAATTCTAATTTCAAAATCTGAACTTTTTAAACTTATAGTTGCTATAGAAACCCTGGCAGAATCAGGTTAAAATAAATCTGTACTTATCTGATTTTAATTTAAATCCTTCATCCATTTACATTACATGACAATATCCAAGCCCCTTTTATTAGTTCAATATAGTTCAACTCCAGATAGGCCTTTTAATCAAATCAATTTCATCACATATTTTAATGCAAATTGTCATTAATAGTCATTGTTCAAATCTGTTCACAGAATTCTAAATTGGAAAATATATCAAGTTTGTATTTACCAGAAATATCCTTATTCTCTTGGCAGACTAGTAGGCTTATGTGAGGCTCATTTTTTTTTTTTTCAAACAAGATTTTTTTTTTCAGTCAGACCGAAAACATATTGATCGTATAATCAGATTCACAATTGATGAGATCATATTTGCGGATGGGGGCATCTAAATTACTTTGTGGGCTATAACAGCAGACAGAATTGTGCTGCAGCCCCCTCTATCAGCAACATTGTGCAGATAAATCAAGAAAAAAATGGCTGCTGCATTGTAATTCTCATGGTACCAATTTTTTTTATATTATAACATCATACATAGTCAAAAATGGTTCCAAATTACAGTTTATATTTTTATGTGTTAAAAAAATCAATTTCAAAACTAAAAGCTACTTTGTTTCCTTAAAAAAATAAAAGGGACAGAGTTTGAAAAAATTAAAACACTGAATAAGAAAACCATTAAAAGGATATATTAAATTTTTCCGATTGGAGTGAATGAATTACACAGAAATCTTAAAATATATCAATTTATAATAAAAAATATATATAAATAAATATATAATATATAAATATATAAATCGTATAATTATTTATTTTCTTGTTTTCCTCATTATTTTATTATAGAAAATGTGTCTTTAATTTTATCAAATGTAATAAAATATCAAGAATTTCACAAAATCTGTTTTATTTATTTGTTTATTTTTACAATGCATTAAAAAAAACATTACAAAGGAAGCAGCTGTACAAAAGTTGAAATGATAAAATAAGCACAACGTGTCTTATCTCCCATTAACAATCAATACGATTCTACATCTCTGCCTGAAACAATTGAGTTTGATATATCATTGCCGTCACTTAACCTTTGCAGTAAAGGTAGAAATAGCCTTAAATGACCTTTTGAACACTACCTGGGTAGGAGCACCATTAAAAACAATGAATCATCAGGACACAGGATTTAGGATGCATAATTATTCCAACAACCATCAACATAATTCTGACAAAATGTAGAGAATAACAATAATAGTAATAATAATAATAATAATAATAATAATAATAAAAACACTAAATCCTTTAGTCTCCCCCCCCTTAAGAATTAAAAAAAATGCAATAATACAGACATTAAACATTTATTGGTCTTTTTTTATTAAAGCAGTTTTATTAAGCAAATGCACATTCTGTCCGCCTAAATCTGAATTTAGGTCACAGGAATGGTTATCCTACATACACCTACACAGTGGAATTTTTTATTTTTTTATATTCTCTAATTATTGTCAAGGTGAATATTAATAGTTAATGTAGGTAATAATTGCATGGAAACAGATGCTGCCTGTAAATGCTATAGTTATAGGTTACAGCATTGAGGTTTTTGTATGTGTGTTTGTTTGTTTGTCAGTAGAGCCCATCTCTGTGCATATTTCCAATGCAATGAATCCCATGGCACCGTCCTGTCCTATTTCTAGCCATCCTATAGGATTAAGCTGAGCGTTATTAGGGACACTTGGTGACTGGCAGGACCGGCTGACTGTACACCATAATGATCTCATGTAAATGTTTTGATGAGTCAGTGATTTTTGCTGACCCACAAACTACTCTTCTCCTTGTTAGAGAGAATCTGCCTGAAAATGACTAGAAACCATAGTGCAGACTTCCAGCTGCAGAGCACATGGGACATAGCTACAAGCAGACTAAAGGCTATAAATTCAATTAGTGGCTAATGTTCTTAGATCTACAATGTAATATAGATGCTTAAGAAGAAAGATTGGAAAAGATGTTGTGATGAAAAACAGTTCCATATGATCAGCAGATTAGCAATGCCAGACAGGTAATACAATGGCCTATCAAATATATGTAGGTTAGCCAGCCTTATGCAACAGGTAGAGGTTGCTCTTCACTTACTTATAGGCTCAGGGTCCTTGCCACATACACCTGGATGATGCCCTTCTCAAAGACCCTTGGAAGAGGTCCCTTGGTGGCCGGCTTGGTCCCCCTTTTCCCCTCCCAAGAACTCCTCATTAGAAGATTGCTTTCACGCTACTGACTTTCTGCTGCTGAAGTGTAAAGGTCGCAGAAAGACCTCTCATACTTATCAGGCCTGCACGGGTCAGTAACTGGGAGCTGGGCTGCACTGGGTAAGCTCAGGAAAAGCTGGGAATCACACACCACTCCATTATAACACCCTCACTTCAAGGATTTGCAGCCAGGATTTCACTAGAACTTGCAGACTGACACATTGGCAAGTTCTAATAACATACAAACCTTAAGAAAATACTCTAGCCACTTCAGGCTGCATGATTGGCAAGTCCAAGGATGGTGCCCTGGGAATCCAATATGGCAATCGAGTCTAGTTCATTAAGGGAGCTGGATATTTCCACATTTACAACAGCCTTGTCATTTCCAATAGGCTATTTTATTATAAGACGCTACAATTGTAGCAGCGCTTAACCTATAGTATACAATACAAGTAACAAGAGCTGCAATGTAGATGGATGTAGATGTCTCTGGAGATGCTAAGATAACCCAACGGTTTAAGATACTTTCTTGGACTTCCTAATCTCATCGTAGAAGATTGCATTCAGTCCCTCTCCATAAATTTAAATGGCTGCTTATGGGGGAGCATAGATGGGATTCAGATGCAGAGCAAGATATGGTAGTGTCTAGGAGAAGACCTGTCACCACGAAATGCAGTGCAATCTGCAGGCAGCATGTTATAGAGCAGGAGGAGCTGAGCAGATTGATATATAGCTTTAAGAACAAGGAATGAATCCCTCCTGTACATATAAATCTACCGATAGATCGGCAGCCGGTTGGAAGGAAATGACCCACTTGCAATAAGAACACAAAGACTACCAGCATCCAAGTTTTACTGCCAATCAGTCAACTTCAAGGCTCTTTGGTGCCATATACTCTAGTCTTAATTAGACCAATTACATGAGTAAAATAGATGAAGTTAAAGACTCCGTAACTAATAGGTTTGTAGCTTAAAGGCAACTTTTCACCGGTTCAAGAGCAAGAGTAAAGGGTGGCACAGACAGGAGATGGCAGTGACAGCCAGGCTCCCCATGACCAGAGCCAAGCCAGGCCCCATCCTATCATTGGCATACATCTGACCTTTAATTAAAACAGACAAGGGTATTTAAACTAGGCTGAGTTTCGCTTCCAGGGCCCCCTCCTTTTCCCTTTCTGCCTTTTTTTTCTTGCCTTTAGTGTTTCAGAAGGTGGAAGTTGCCTTTGTGTGACATGGGTCAGACCTAGGCACTCTGCTGCAGAAGGCTTTAACGCTGTGTGAGCACACAGAAAGACTCTACTGGAGAGCTCAAGGCCTTTGACAATCACCATTGTTTTGAAATTGAACAGAGCCTGCATTGGCAGAAAATACCAAGTTCACTATCCAAAAAGAGACCTTTATAATAATAAAACCTAAGAGAAAAAGAGAAAGAGAGAAAATGTGACATTAAGACTGAGGGAGACAGAGAATGTGATATATAGCCATGTAGTCAGATAGATACAAATATAGATTGAAATGAGATAGATAGATAGATAGATAGATAGATAGATAGATAGATAGATAGATATGAATTAGATAGATGAGATAGATAGATAGATAGATAGATAGATAGATAGATAGATAGATAGATAGATAGATAGATATGAATTAGATAGATGAGATAGATAGATAGATAGATAGATATGCGCTAACAAGATAGATAGATATGAATTAGATAGATACATACATCGATAGTTAGACTGGCGATATATACTATATATATATATATATATATATATATAGAGAGAGAGAGAGAGAGAGAGAGATAAATAGGTATGAGATTGATAGCTAGATATAACACAGACATAGATACATGATAGATAGATAGATAGATAGATAGATAGATAGATAGGCATTATATACTAATCCTATCACAGGACCTTTTTTTGCTTGGAAAAGGTCCTTTGGTAGGACAAATGTTGCACAGATGTCAGCTAATAAAGTCCTCTTTTTGCACATTAAATCTTTACAGGAGTTCTGTGGATTTTTTTCTTATGATAGATGATAGATAGATAGATAGATAGATAGATAGATAGATAGATAGATAGATGATAGATAGATACATAGATAGATAGATGATAAGGGGGTAGAGTCCATGCCATGGGGGCAACAACAATTCACTTTCCCTTTGCCAGGGTATTTAGATACAAGGCTAGGGCAATGAAATTAATATTTGCCCTGGATAAAGAAAAAGCTAGCTATGACTTTTAGATCTTTCTATTTCCTTTTTGCTACTAATCCAATAAATTGTAAAGCAGTGAAATGCAATTATTTGTTATACAATTTTTGATAGATATTAGAGTGCATAGATAGGTTAAAGATAGATAGATAGATAGATAGATCATTTCATTTCTTTGATTTGTTGACCATATATAATGCTGTAGCTCTTGGACCCTATCAATAGACATTTTGACTGACAGGATGGAAACAAATGCTTTAGTATCCATTTTAAATCCCAAAGAAATTAATATTATCTGTCAAACTACGGTTTCTTTTGTTCTTTTGATAATTGTAATATTTTTGTGACATTTTTTCCATTGACTTCAAATAGAAGAAAGCAAAATAGTGGAAAAAATAGCACAGGCAGAAACCTTATGTGCAATGTTCAAATGAAAACAACTTTAGATGCACAATAAATAAAGCGCACTTCACACATGTCCGCCAATCTGGTGACTGAAGCCAAAAGTGAGCCAATAACTATCTATAGGACCATTCATATACATCCACCGATGCCGGATGTGAAACAGCGCTCTACAGAAAAATGCTGCATGCTGCGTTTTCCTCTGGCGCTATCAGTCTATAGATGCCGGACCTGTGCACTAATAGATCACACATGCACATATATCAGTTGTGACTGCATCCACAAAAAAATGTAAAAAAATAAAATACAACTAAAAACTGACTGGACAAAACTGATGTCTGTGCACTCAGCCTCATCAGTCTAAAAATAGATATCTATTATCTATTATCTATATATAGATAGATAATAGATAGATAGATAGATAGATAGATAGATAGATAGATAGATAGATAGATATGGGTGAATAAAGGACAAAACATTTTTTCATCATTTGGATGTCCGGTGGTCTTTTTCCTTTTTTATATTTTGATTTTGGGATACATCTGGACTACTGGCACTCTGTTTACTTCGCTTTTGATGGTGCTGCTCTGATTTGTTTTTTCTAGATAGATAGATTTATATATATATTAGAAAGATTAAATAGATAGATATTAGATAGATAGATATGAGATAGATAAATAGATAGATAGATGATAGATAGATAGATATCAGATAGAGTGCATAGATAGATTAAAGATAGATAGATAGATAGATAGATAGATAGATAGATAGATAGAATACATCTGGACTGCTGGCACTCTGTTTACTTCGCGATTGATAGTGTTGCTCTGATTTTTTTTTCTAGATAGATAGATTAAAGAAAGATAAATAGACAGATCCATAGAGAATAGATAGATAGATTTAGATATATTAGAAAGATGACATAGATAGATAGATAGATAGATAGATAGATAGATAGATAATAGATAGATAGATAGATAGATAGATAGATAGATAGATAGATAGATAGATAGATAAGAGATAGGCAGAAAGGTAGACACACATTAGATATAAAGATCTATAGGTAGATAGATATATATTAGATAGAGTGCATAGATAGATTAAAGATAGATAGATAGATAGATAGATAGATAGATAGATAGATAGATAGATTAAGGATAGATAGATAGATAGATAGATAGATAGATAATAGATTTAGATAGGAAGCTGAAATAGATAGATAGATAGATAGATATTAGATAGATAGATATGAGACAAAGAAATAGATAATATATATAGAAAAAGAAAGATAGATAGATAGATAGATAGATAGATAGATAGATAGATAGGAGATAGGCAGACAGGTAGACACATTATATATATAGATATAAAGTTCTATAGGTAGATAAATAGATATTAGAGTGCATAGATAGATAGATTAAAGATAGATAGATAGATAGATAGATAGATAGATAGATATGAGATGGATGATACAGATAGATATTCAGTAGATAGTAGATGACTAGATAGATATAGATAATAGTCTGTAAGTGAACAGGACTATGAGATATTAGGTTGGTAGAGGATACAGGGGGCAGATAGTTGTAAATAGCAGCTTTAATTCCAGGTGGCAGTTCCAGTATGTTCCAGAGTCTGTGGCCGGGAAGGAGCCCTGGGTTTATTTGCACAGCAGCAGCAGGACTGGGGAGGAATGTAGCCGGGGCCACTGCAAAGAACATTCAATTTGTACTTCTAAGGCAGCAAAAATAAATAACCCTGAAAGGGAAGAAAAAAATCCGGAAATTGAATGTGTTTTTTCTGTGGGGAAGTTTCCCTTGAGTGGTCCCATTTTGTTGCTGTCTAGCCTTGCAGCATGTGAAGTCCTAGGGCCTTCAGCTTCCTAGCATGACCCTGCTCACAGATAGCTGCTCTACACCTATGGCGACTGGGACACCCAAACAATGCATTTGTCATGTAAAACGTCCGCCAGAGGAACAAAATATGTCATTTCACAGTCATTGTAATACATGAAGAAATAGGATTAGCTGAGAATATCAGCAAGGTAAGTAGGATTAATGGCTACGTGAAATAAATGGTGGGATTCTATCAGGACAGGGCATATGTCTTGTCTTTTATGCTGCAAATTCCAGCCTTGTTTTGTTTGCTCTACCAATATCAGCAATATAAATATAACTTCTATAATTGTTTTAATTTGTTTTTAACACCCTAATGATTTCAGAGCTGGTACTCCCAGGGATCCCAGGAAAGCAGATACTCTACTGGGCCAACTGTACAGCGCCACCTGGTGGCGGATTTATGAAGTGCTTGAACAATTTCTGTCTACAGACGGGTGCTGTTTATTACAAACCATTGAATTACAAATCATAGAATGAGATGATTATAAAGTCAGCCAATACAAGCACTGAATAAGTAAATAAGTATAGACATTCAATCTAAGGGAGACTATAGATTGTATGAAATCAAGGGAACAGGTATTTGGGTGCAATGGAAAATAATAGGTTGAAAACAATGCATTCATTCATGTAATCAATTTCCCTGTAAGAACAGAAATAATCAGAATATGTAATCTGTGTGTTTGATATAATTTAACGATTTATTTTATAATTACCTGCGGGTCATGAACTAATAAAAATAATAATCCTAATACTAATAATAATAATAATTGTATCAAGGACCTGTATGTTAGACAATTACAGTGATATGGCTACAGTGTAAATTTAATAAGATTTGGAACAGTAAATAATGTACATTGTAATTATCCTTTACTTATAATTATGTTTCCTTTGGATACTACTACTACTACTACTAATAATAATAATAATAAAATAATTCTAATAACAAGAACAAAATATTATTGAATAATAATAAAAAAATGAACAATAATAAATAATACTAATAACACGAACAAAATAATAATGAATAATAATAACAGAATAATAATAATAATAATAATAATAATAATAATAATAATAACAATTATTATTATTATTAATATTAATTTTGGGTTGCGGTATTAAGAGAATACGTGTATGTGTGTGTGTGTATATATATATATATATATATATATATATATATATATAGTCAAGCATACCCTCGGGCTCAATATATGTGTTTTTTACATATTGCTTAGTAGGCAGACTACACGTACTGTTCTAATACATCACAGTGTTGCTGTAGCAGCGTAATAATGTACCGCACTATGGGTTATAATATGCAGTGGTTTAGGCAGCACACAGGCAGGTATACCTGGGTGTCAGGGCTGCAGCTCTCCTATCATCTGCCCTTCATGTGGCTGTAAGTTATAGTATGGGTGACATTTTAATTCTGCCAGTGATAGAAGCAGACCAGGTGGGGACTTGTCCTGCCTGTCACTGCAGTGATTGACACACGTCTCTATCACTTACCTGCCCTGTTATTACATTCCTCACTACCTGACAAGCCTGGGAGACAGCACAAAAACAAACCCCCGCCCTACATGTAATCCCTCCTGAGTGCCAGACAGGGGGGAAGCCAAAAACTGAGTGTCTGCTATCACAGGGCATAGAGGAGTGGTGTGCAGTGCAAGATGGGTAGAGCCTGGATCATCTACCAGCCACCATCATAGATGGATGATAGATAGATAGATAGATAGATAGATAGATAGATAGATAGATAGATAGATGTGGGATAGAGAAATAGATAGATAGATAGATAGATAGATAGATAATATAGATGGACGTATGGATAGATAGATAGATAGATAGATAGATAGATAGATAGATAGATAGATAGATAGATGTGGGATAGAGAAATAGATAGACAGATAGATCTGAGATAGATATCTTCGATAGATGGATGTATGGATAGATAGATAGATAGATAGATAGATAGATAGATAGATAGATAGATATGGGATAGAGAAATTGATAGATAGATAGATAGATAGATAATATAGATGGATGTATGGATAGATAGATAGATAGATAGATAGATAGATAGATAGCTGCAATAGATAGATAGATGATAGATGACAAATAGATAAAATATACACTAACCAACATACATAGAAAAGATGAATTTGGTGTTATTATAGGTATTATTTTAATATTGTTATCATAGGTATTTTTTTGATAAATGATTGAACACATTTCTGGTAATTTCTCTGGTATCCATCCTATAATATTCCCACCAGTGTGTATCTCTTAGCTGTCTGTATACAGGTGACTTCTTCCACCATCAGTCATAGTCAGGGAGGTGTCATGGATTTGGGGAATCTTTAGTAAACTTTCCCAGTGTGGGGGAAATGGATCCTCATTCATCCCTGGCACTGGGCAGATTATTATAGGAGATTGCTGCTCACCATTAACACTTAATTATTAAGCATGGGGGAGAAGGGATTATTACCTGTCATCACCGGTCCCAGAAAAGCAGCGCAACAAATATTTGAATTTCATCTGCTGATGTCCTAAATGGTGACAGATAATCCACCAGAAAGTTCTATAGACCATCCTGCTGTGTGCACCATATCTATCTGTGCATCTCTTGTTACATATCTTATGTTTTAAATCTTTTATCTATCTATCTATCTATCTATCTATCTATCTATCTATCTGTCTATCATCTATCACTCACCTATTTATCATCTGCTAGACTACCTACCTACTTTTCTCATATCTATCTCTATTATTTCTATTATATATTACCATCATTTATATATTTATATCTCGATAGCTATCTATCTATCTATCTATCTATCTATCTATCTATCTATCTAATCGGTTATACTTTACCCTGGCATATATACTTCGAATAAAAAGTTATTGCTGATTCCATATTACTATAGAAATCAAGGAAACTCGTTACTAATTTTAATTTAATTTAAATGTAATAGTTGCAAGTGGAATATACATCAAATACTACAATTAATAATAGTGATAATAATACTATAACACTGCTAGATTAATAACAGCATATTAATCCTATTAATTACACAGCTGTTCGATCGCTGATGATGCTTATTATCTATATCTCTATTTTTATAAGTAGATGGCTACAAACAGATAGACAGATTTTCCTGTACTATTATATGCATGTGTTTTATCTTTCTGCATGTTTATTAAACGAATATCAGGATTTGATAAGTAATTAATGATAGCTATTACTCCTGTACACTGACAAGGTTAGTACAATGTGCTGTGACATTACACACTGTGTTATACCGCACACAAGTCACTGGAGTAATGATGATGGGGGTTATACTGCACCTGCTATTCTACTAGAGATAACGCAGTGACATAGAGCTACAGTACACACAGTGCAGGAGCCGGCATTGTGCTCGGCGATGTTCTCACTTGTGCTTATTACTGGCAAACAATTGTTAGTTTGGCTGCATTGTTCCAGCTAATTACATGATATATATCTGGAACACACAAGACTTTACTCACTGCTCAGCCCTGGGAGAAATGTGCAGGAGAAGTCTGCTGAATTCATCAGCCATGTATTCCGGGGCTGTGCCATATCCAAAATGTCCTGACAACCTGTGCATCCCGAATTATACTCTGACAACATGCACCTTGCATTGATAGATAGATAGATAGATAGATAGATAGATAGATAGATAGATAGATAGATGATATATAGATTAAATAGATAGACAATAGATGAGAATAGTTAGATAATAGATATATACACAGATAGATAATACGATAGATAGATAATGAGCTAGATAGACAGCTAGATATATAGATAATAGATTATATAAATAAATGATAGATATACTGATAGATAATAGATAGATGGATAGATAGATAGATAGATAATAGCTAGATGGATAGATGATAGATTACATACATAAATAATCAGATGAAAGAAAACAATAGATAGCCAGATATAGATTACATAGATAACAGATGATAGATAAAGATAGATAAATAAATAAATTGATAGATAATTAATAGATAGATCAAATGTATAGATGGATAACAGATACATAGAGATATAATTAGATGATAGATAGATTGATAGATAGATAGATAACAGATAGATAATACATAGATAGATAGATAGATAGATAGATAGATAGATAGATAGATAGATGCCGCCAGTGTGTAATGACTGACACCACCTCCCATAGATAATGACTCCATCTCTCTGCAGACAGACCAGGGATATAGAGAGCTGACTGAGACAGGATGTGACACTTGACCTTCATGTTGTACACCCTGGAGGATGCAGATCTGACTTGTCCCCCTCCATGTACTTGTCTGCTGATCCAGGACTCCTATCCAGGGACATCATTGCCCCATCCCCCATTGACTCTAGTACAAGAGAACTGAACCTGCAGAGTAATCCTCGCCCTCCTTATTACTATTATCATCACATTTCATAATTGTGCTTCCCCTCACAGGCTTTATGACATTACTGTATATTGCCCATTGGATTCAACATTTTTTTGCGCTTAAATTATGATGAAACTATTAAACACTATAGATTCAGAGCGTTTAAAAAAGTTGCGCTTAATTGATGTGACCTGCTCTTTTAGTATAATAACAGCATATTAACAATCATTTATATTCATAATTCAATTAGTGTACTGCAAAAAATAATACAGTGTAGAAAAATAATACAAAATTTGTAGTAACAATAGAATAGTGATACTAAAAGAAATATAATAATAATAATAAGAGTAATAATAATAGGAGTAATAATAATAGCGTAATATTAAAAAGTAATAATACAAAACAAATCATAATCTAAAACGAATTACATTAAAACAAAATAGGAATAAGTAAAGAAATAAACACATAGACTGAAATATATATAGTGTATGTATACACGATTTATCATATTTACCATTCAACTATTCAGTAATTAGAAGCATCTGCTTTGCACAGATTAAATTAAATGAAATAAATTCCATTAAATGAAATAAACAAAGCTACTTCATATTTCCATATTATACAATTTTCTTACATCAATAGATGTGGTTTACTCTTATTTGTAGTATTAATACTCGGCTGGGTCTGCACTTCTTCCACACCTTCCTGTTAAGAGATTGTATGTCATGAATTCTTCTTGCATGATTATAAAATAAGCCCTAATTTTCTATGTAAGGAGAGTTCCCTGAGCTCATTAAAAAAGTGTCTTATTAATCTGCTTCTAACTCCAAATAGATAATATAAGACATTTCCCTATGAAACGAATAAACTTGCAACAAAATCTTTCCCCATGATAACAAAATTACCTAAATGTATAGCTAGGGGGTAGGGAAGCTTTCCTCTACATCTATCTATCTATCTATCTATCTATCTATCTATCTATCTATCTATCTATCTATCGTATATCTATCTATCTGCAGAGCCTATAGCAGGATGAACCTTGTAGTGTCACATAACCCTCACTGATTGGGATTTCTTGGTGATTGATCAGAGAAGTCTGGGGTTATTAATATGCACATATTGACCACACTCCTGTGCACCTATGAACATGAATGTTATACATGAAACTTTATTAATTTGCTTTAATCATATTATTGGATGAATCGTTTCTTTGTATGAATATGCACACTATGGCACATGGCACTTCATATAAGAAAGGCCTCATTGTCTTGTCCTGAAACTGATGAGGTGAAGAAAGTGGATCCACACCCCTCACCTTGTTATGGAGTGCTGTCTCTTCTTTTGCATTATGGATTATCTTGGAACTGGAGCCAAGGGTCTTGGAGAGATTGCACCCACTTACTCCCTTACTATGCTGTTTTTTTTCTTTTACCTAATCTATCTATCTATCTATCTATCTATCTATCTATCTATCTATCTATCTATCTTCTATCTATGGAATAAATTAAGGTTTAATGATTTAATGAATAGTTATATAATAATAATAATAATAATAATAATAATAATAATAATAATAATAATAATAATAATAATAATATTTACCTGTCTATTCTTTATTATATTATATCTCTATATATACGTTATTTTCTATTTCTAAAACCTACAGTATGTTTGTCTATATATCTATCTATCCCCCATTATCTATCTATCCCTCCATTATCTATCTATCTATCTATCTATTCATGCATTATCTATTTATCTATCTAACAATTATCTTTCTATTTATCTATGGAATACATGGAACTTTAATGAGTAGTAATAATATCTAGCTGTCTATTCTTTATTATGTTATATCTCTTTTCTATCTCTAACAACTACAGTATGTTTGTCTATCTATCTATCTATCTATCTATCTATCTATCTATCTATCCCCCATTATCTAATCTACCTGTCCCTGCATTATCTATCTATCTATCTATCTATCTATCTATCTATCTATCTATCTATCTAATCTATCTATCTATCTATTATTATGGAATAAATGTAGCTTTAATGAATAGTAATATAATAATAATAAAAATAACAATTAGATATATATATATATATATATATATATATATATTGTATTCTTTATTACATTGTGTCTTTCTTCTATCTCTAACACCTACAGTATGTCTATCTATGGAACAAATGATGCTTTAATAGTAAATAATAATAATGATATCTAGCTGTCTATTCTTTATTACATTATTTCTCTCTTCTATCACACACACCTCTGTCTGTCTGTCTATCTATTTACTAGAAGGGGATAAAGGGGTGATAAGTGTCTGTAGACAACTCAAAGAGTCCATAAGGTATTTCTCCACGCTAAAATGGATTTGTATTAGATGGTGCTGTGTCCTCAGCAGGAGGTGTGAGGCAGGGTGGGTTAGATAGGTCAATACCTCATTTACCCAGCAGGAGGCAGCGCTGTCCAATTTCCAGTAGCGCCTCGGCCGCTGATTGCCATATAGTGCACGCTTGGCTGAGTATTCATGGAAGTCTGTGGCAGCCCCTGCACACAAAGAGATGATTGTGGTGTGAGCATTATCTGCGGCTGACGAGCCTGTACACCGCCCTCACATCACATTAATACCTCGTTTATTCCAGATTTGAGCAGATTCTTCATATTCTGCATCTTTCCTCCTGGTAGAACAATGCTGGATACATCACAGGGCCTGCTCTCATGAACACATCAAATAATTCAGCTCTGATCACTGGTCACTCAGTAGGGGAAATGGATTTATTTCTACAATATTCAATGAGCTGCAAAAAAGGCAGGAGGTCCATATGTCCAGGCTCTGATCACCTCCAGCACCGTACCACTAGGCCGGAGGTATACTGAAGACAAAACCCATCCTACAGTTACCTATGGAAGGGTATGGTGGCATCATGTGAGGCTGGGCATGTCCCCCAGATATATCTGCCCTGCTGGCTGGACCCCTGCCCTTTGACATCAGTTGTGAGCAGCTCTGGCATTAAACAACTGGCCAGACCCCAATGACATATGTGAACCCAGCCTAAAGCTGTCTATACACATTAGACCAACCCTGGCAGAACCAACCAACCAACCACCTAATGTGTGTGGGGGTATCCTGACCTCCCCCCAAGGGCAGGTGGAGTTTACAGTATAACATATCTGACCTTTATTCTTAAGTGTGATAAGCCATCAGAGGGGTCTGGCAGCAGCTTATTCCCCTCTCCCCATCAAACACACAAGCATGCTCAGCCAAGCCCAGTATGCATGTGTATGGAGGAGAGGAAACAGCTGTCACAAAACAAATGTTTAATGGACAGCTATATACTGTGTATGGCCCCTTTTATTGTCTTCCTCTCTTTTCAACCTGTCTACAGTATCTATCTAATCTATATGTCTGACTATCTATCTATCTATCTATCTATCTATCTATCTATCTATCTATCTATCTCTACAGTGTCTATCTACTTATTGTATATCTATCTATCTATTATCTATCTAGCTATTCTATGTCTGACTATCTATCTATCTGGTTTTGTGGCCATTTCTTTGGGATATGGCTTAACACAGGACTGTTATTTGACAGCAATGGTTTCTTCATACTTTGAGTTTTGCTCCATTTAATAAAACATATTTTTCACTATAATTTTTTTTTTTAAATAAAATGCACTTTATACTGTTTTATGCATTTTTACATTACATTGTATGCCCCCATACAGTATAATGCCCACTTATGTGCCTCCACACAATATAATGTCGGCTCATATGCCACACACACAGTATAGTGCCCCAAAAAGTACAACGCTGCTGGATGTGTCCCCACAAAGTATGAGGTCCCATTAATGTGCCCCCACATGCAGTATAATGTCCCTTATGTGCCCCCCCCTAGTAAAATGCTCCATTATGTGTCACCACACAATTACGATGCACCTTTATGTGCCCTCAAAGTCTGATGCCCCATTAAGTGCCCCTACATGCAGTATAATTCCCCTTATGTGGCCCTGACTCAGTATAATGCTCCATTATTTGCTCCCCACACACACTATAATGTCCCATTAACTGCCTCTACAAAGTATAATGCAATGTCCTACTATGTGCCCCTCACACAGTGTAATGCCCCTTTATGAGCTCCCTGCACAGTATAATTCCCCGTTATATGTCTCCAAGTGAATACTCACCTAGCCCATGTTCCAGTGATGTTGAATACAGTGGTGGAGCGAGGAGTGGTGAGTAGGTTTGATGTAGTGAAGTCACAGCACCTGTTGTGCCTAGCCACTGGACAGACCAGAACAGATCTCTGAACACAGATCTTCTCAGGTCTATCAGGCGGTTAGGCGCAGTAGGTGTAATGGCATCACTGCATTGCACCTGCCTGCACTAAACCACTGGTCACAGGGTGAATGGTGAAGCAAACTGCTGACACTCCCTGCTCCGCCATTGTATTGAGCTCAGTCTGCCTGTGCAGTTGGAGGAGGTATTAGAAAATACATACATACGGGATGTAATGCCCCAACAAATTTCTTGTAAATTCTGTTTATTTTAAATATATGCAAACAGTCAATATCACAATAAATCCAACTGTAGTTGAGTTATAGCACTCAAATTGAAGCATAATATAAAAATGTGATTTGAGAAAAAGAAAATCCCATACATAATGTAGGAACATATGTGGCATATATTCAAATAGTAAACAAGAAAAGGAAAACAAGACAAAGGAAAAAGGGAAGGGAGAGGGGACCGTGAAATTGGGAAAATATGGGTATAGGAGACCAGTCAGTGTATCTTAATCAAGTTAACATCCAATTGGACCATTGACTTGTCCATCTATTCCAAATAGTGTTATATTTCTCTAAATCAAAATTTAAAGTCCATCTCATCTTCTCAAAGCCTCGAATTCTTTTCATCTCTATATACCACTCTTTCAAGGTAGGCGGATCTTTTCCAGCCAATTTCTAGGAATCAAGATCTTTGCAGCGTTGAGGAAAAACAGGCACAATGGCGATTTTATGGAGGCACGTTGTACATCAAACATTGAAATAAGAACAGTTTTATTGCAATCTTAACATTACACCTAAACACTTCATTTATCCCCTTTACTGCTGCCCAAAATGGTACAATACGTTTACAAGTAAACCAAATATGAGCGTATGTCCCTGTCTCTTCACCACACCTCCAGCACTGACCAGGAATCTCTGAATTAATCCTGTGTAACAGAGCCAGTGTTTTGTACAACCTAGAAGTAAGTTTGTATTGCATCTCTTGGAAAGTGTAGCAGATGGAGTGTGAATGAGCATATTTTAATATGTGTTCTGTTTGTACCTCGTTAAATGGAGGATTTAATTATTTAGCCCATTTGTCAACAAAAGAAGGTGGTGACAAAGATGTGTTTACCAGCAATTTCAATTGTAACATTTCGATAATAACCTTTCAGTGGATGTACGTGAACGTAAGAGAGACAGCACTACACCTGGCTCAGGTGACATCGAGAGGTCTAAATGCATGTTGGCTACAAGTGCCCTTAGATATTCATATTGTTTTTCAGGAATATTTACTAGTCCAAACAAGTTCTTGAGGTCCTTGTGGGGTATAAGAGTATTATTTTTACAGACAATCTTCAATGGCATATCACTCAGTTGCTTATTATGTCCTAGTAATTTCCTCAGTACTCGGTATTTACTGGGGATGATGCATATTAATGGGGTATCAGGGCCTAGATTTGGCAAGAATCCCAGAGATTTATTAATAGAATGCCATTTTTTCAAAGAGCCACTGGTAATGGGGTTCTTAATCTTCTTTAGTTTATCCGCATATGAGGAGGTTTTCCAAAGCAAAGTATATAAGTATCTGTGATGTTATTCTCTATGTCTACCCATAGTTTTTTTTAGCTGGGTGAACTCCCCATTCCAATAGTCTAGTTATAATGGAAGCATTGTAATATCCTTCAATGTCTGGTAAGCCTATTCCTCCTCTTCTCCTACCTCTAATCATTGTGTGGTAAGCAATCCTGTTATGTTTCTTTTGCCATATAAACTCCAGTATCATTTTCTTAAATAATTAAAAAAACTCCTGGGGAACCTCGATAGGGAGGGTTTGGAATAGGTATAAGACTTTAGGCAATATTGACATCTTGATTATATTTATTCTCCCAAACCAACAAGAGGGCAAGTGAGTCCCAGTCTTTTAGGTCCTTCTCTATATTTTTTAGTATAGGAGCGTAGTTAAGTTTATATAAGTCGGTTATTTTCAGGCAGATATTAACCCCAAGGTATTTAAATGCTTTGGGTGTCGGTTTTAACGCACTCAGTTGTTTCACCTTGTCCCATTTTAAGTCTTGTAATGAAACATTAAAGATTTCTTATTTGTTTAGGTTAATCTTGAAAAACTTTGTTAAAAGTCTCAAATTCACTTATCAGTTCTGGTAAGGATCTCAAAGGATCTGATATTGCAAATAGTGTATCGGCAGCGTAAGCAGCTATTTTATGGGTCATCTGGTGTGTTGTCAATCCTTTAATATTTTCATTATTTCTAATTCTAGCCAGGAATGTTTCTAAGGACAAGACAAAGAGAAGAGGGGACGGGGGCAACCATGCCTTGTGCCGTTATGGATATCAAATGCGTCTGATAAAAGACCATTCATCTTGATCTGAGCTGACGAGATGGAGTATAGAGCCATTACTTTTTCAATAAACTGAGCCGGAAAGGGAAATTTATGTAGTACTGCTTTCAGGTATATCCAACTCAGTCTATCGAAAGCCTTTTCAGCATCTGATGCAATCAACATCAAAGGGATTTTTTTCAGTTTTGCATGTTGTATCAACTGGAGTACCTTAATAGTATTGTCCTCTCTACCTGGAATAAATCCGACCTGGTCCTCCCGAACCAAGAAGCTCATGAGTGTCTGGAGTCTGGCCACAAGAAGCTTCGCATATATTTTTAGATCATTATTGAGCAGTGAAATGGGCCTGTAGTTTGAACAAAGTGTATTGTCCTTACCTTCTTTAGGGAGTACAGTAATATGAGCTAATAGTGATTCCTTTCTGAATGGTATTTTAGCAGAAATCTTATTAAAATAATCAGAAAGGTGAGGGGCAAGGATCTTTTTAAATTGTTTATAGTAACATATGGCAAGTCCATCTGGTCCTGGGCTCTTGCCATTGGCCAATGAATCAATTGTTTTTATGACTTCTTCTGTTGTAAAGGGTACTTTAAGTTTCTCAATTTGTACAGTGAAAAGTTTTGGGTACCTCAACATGTTCTAGGTATTCATCTACATATTTTCTCAGTGGGGGTTCATCTGTGATGCCGGGGTGCAAATTATATAACCTTGAATAAAAGTCCTTAAAGGTATCAGCAATTTCTTTTGGCTCATATGCATCTGTGTTAGTTTCTTTCCTAATTTTGGCTATATAGGATTTAGCTCTGTCTTTATGTACTATATTAGCAAGTGATTTGCCACATTTATTTGCTTCGAGGTAGCATTTAAATTTAGACATAAATAAGTATCTCTTGGAGTATATTTCAAGTTATTATTTCAGCTTTAATCTAAGTTCTAAAAGTTCTCCCTCAACTTTTTTTTTTTACAAAGAGAAGCTTTATGTAGACTTTCTAGTTTCCTGATTTTAGCAAGCACTTCATCAACTTCCTTGTTCATAGCTTTTTTTTTCTCTGGAACTTAGCTGAATGATAATTCCCCTAAGAACTGCCTTATGTGCTTCCCAAGTCAGAGGGTTGCATCCTCCCTCTGTCAAGTTCTCCTCAAAGTAATACTGATGATAAGATTCTATCAATTTTATATTTTCTGGTTTAGCTAGGAGTGATTCATTTAAGCGCCATGTCGAGGGACCTCTATCAACATTACCAAACTGGAACTGAGCTTCAAGAGGGGCATGATTAGAAAGTAGAATTGAATCATAATTAATACTTTTAACGGCTTTTATATCTCTTTGACTTATCAACAGTTGATGTTGATGGAACAATTTCTTTATTGCTTTAAGTCGATGATACGATAAGCAGGTTTTGCCGTGTGAGGTGTCCATGGTAGGCTCTAGCGCCACATTAAAATCACCTCCCATAATCAAGGTCCCCTCCATGAACAGCTCCAGCTTTTCAAAGATATATTTAAAAAAAGCACATTGTTGTGAATTGAGGGCATATAAATTAACCAATGTAAACAATTGATCATTTATTGTCCCCTTTAAGAAGATAAATCTTCCTTCTGGGTCTATTAGGGAATCAGTTTTAATAAAATTCAATCGTTTACTGAAAACGATTGAGATCCCCTTCCTCTTCTGTGTTGGGGTACAAGCATTAAACCACAGAGGGAAATGAATCAGATTTTGTAATGGGTGTATATATCTTTTTGAAATGTGTTTCCTGAAAAAACAAGATATAATTTTTTTTCCTTTCTAAACAGTTGTAGAATATGTCCTCTCTTAGATGGGTTATTCAAACCATTGGCATTATAAGTTGCACGATTGAAGCTACTCATGTTAAATTATAAAATAAAAAATAGATCCACTGTCGTATACTGACTGACATAACATGAACCAAACAGTAAGGGGAAACATCCAGTACACCTCTGTCAAAGAGTTTAGTACTGTGGGGAAACCTAGAAGCGACTGATTCACCGGAGAAGAACAGAGACAGGGCTCTCCGTGAGTCAGAGTTATAGTGCTTAAGTTATTGTACTCCTGGGGGGAGGTGCCAATTAGAGATGGGTATTTCTAATTCACACTATGTAATACACAGGTGTGAGCCTATGTATTAGTAGTATTATAGAACATAAAGTTTAAATAGTAATAACAAAACTTATGTAGTTAGTAAGTAGGTAGGTGGTCTAAGAGCAAGTTGCTTTGACCTCTGGCCTATCCTATTGATATAACCGATTCTGTTGGTTCCACGTAGAACTTCAAATGCCCCAATCATAGCCAACACAATCAACTAAGTAAACACATGAAAAAGGATATGGAGCAAGATCAGTCGGGCGGAAAGCCTCTCATGCTTTTACGAGGTGCCTTGGGGACTAGTGGGTCCTGAGAATTCTTTTTCCTCTGTCTGGGTGTGGTGACACATTTCCATTTATCCACCTGTGGAAGATCAGGGAAAACATCTGTAGGATTTCTCACTGTTCAATCAGGAATCTCGATCTGGGCAAGATTTAACTTTGGAAGGACAATTGTCAGATCCTCAGGTGCTCTGATGGTAAAAGTTCTGTTGTGTGTCACCAATAGTCCAAAAGGGTAAAGCCACCGGTACTTCATATTGTGGTCCCTCAGGGCTTTTGTTAGTGGCGTGAGCTGCCTTCTCAGGTCTAATGTGAATTTAGAGATATCTTGGAAAATAGTTAGTTCCCTTCCCTCATACTCAATTTTTTGAGCCATACAAGCTTTCTTGAGAATTTCTTCCTTTAGCCTAAAGCTTAATAAATAACACAGTACATCTCTTGGATTGTCTGAAGAGATGTTTCTGGGACGGAATACTTCCTAGATCTTGGGGTTCCTCTTTGCCCAGTAGTTCTAGAAAAATCTGGGTTAGTACCTGGGGAATTTCCTTATCCTCCACTAATTCTGAAAGACCTTTTATTCTAAGATTGTTCCTTCGAGACCTATTTTCAAGGTCATCAATGTGGAGACGCAAATCATAGATCTCTTTTTGCTGTGTTTTGAGTTTATCTTCTAGGTGACTAGCATGCTGAACTACCTTCTCTGATACCTCTTCTATAGAGTTCAGCCTGGAGAACACCTGCTTGATATCTGTTTTAATCTCCGATAGTTCTGTTTTAATGGTGTTAGAGAGATCTTAAAAACATATTTTTATACTCTCTGAGGTAGGTAAGGCTTTAATGTATGTTCTCAAGTCATCACATTCCTGGATAGAGTCTTCATCTTCACTGTCGGAACCTGATCCTTGAGCTGGTAAGAACTTACTTGAGCTTTTCATGTTAGTGGAGTGTTCTGGCCCAGCGGTAATAGTCTTTTGCAGTTTGCTCAATTCAACTTGCTTTTTAGGTGTTTTTGGAGGTCTTCCTTCATCTGAGAGCAGTTTCCCCATGTTTTATACAGCACGGCCTGCAGAACAGACTCAGATCAAATGTACATGAGGTGGGAGAGATCAGAGGCAGTCCGCTCAAAAATGAAAGCACATGAGAGGTTAGGCTGTCATCAAGGCCAGAGATTAAGCATAACGTCCTGCGTTCACATAGATGGAGATATAGTTTGTCTGCAGATTAGTGTAAAAGATGAAGCTACTATCCTTCTAATAGACAGGTGATATGCAGTCTATTGCATGAACAGCCATGACACAGCAATGAAATACAGTGCAATGAAAGGTTTCTCAAAATGAAGAGAAATAAGCGATTTCACGCTGTAAAAGAGGATTTGTTTTTATATGCTGGATATACAAGTATTTCCGATATGACGAGACTCACTATAAGGATGATTAGAGGTAGCTCTTTCCCAGTTCCGGTACTGCCGTTATAAATTTATCTCCTCCTTGCTGCAGGCCTCTAGTTGCTGTGCACTGGCTAAAGCTGAAAACAGCTTAAAAGTATAAATATAGTTCCGGATGGTGAATTGGAAGACAAGGAGAGCCTTCACCAGCAACTATAGGGTTCTTAGGGCAGAAAAACAGAACGGGAACTTCCTGGGTTCACTGTGCCTGGCACTTTAGTCCCGGGTTTTTCCTGTGGCCTAGGCCGCAAAACAAGATGCGCCCGGGAGAGCCCAAAAAGCCACAAAACTCCAATAAAAGCTGTGTAAAAGCGTTGAGAAAGGCAATGACTGCAGGAGCTCAGGCACGATGCGTCCGCTCTTTTAGGCAGTTGGCTCCGCCTCCGCCCCAACAAATTTTTTCTCCGCTGTCTAGAGAGAGATATAGCTATATATTCTATGAATTTAGAAATAGGGTCGAATTAATGAAAAGTACCTGGGCTGCTTCACCTGCTTCTCTATGAGATCACTACACCAATACTAAGGAAGGGGAAGGTAGCAGGGGAGAAACAGAGCACGTTAGTTCAGGGGGTGCTGCGAGAGAGGAAGATGTAATGTACCGAACAAAAAGAACAATTGGGGTCATTTATCACACTGTTGTAAAGTAGAACTGGCTTAGTTGCCCATAGCAACCAATCATATTCCTCCATTCATTTTTCACAGCTCCTTTGGAAAATGAAAGGTGAAATCTGATTGGTTGCTATGGGCAATTAAGCCCATTCTACATTACACCAGTTTGATAAATGACCCCCAATGTTTTTATAGCATGTATATATATTCTCTGCATAGTAATACTTTTCATGGGATAACACCTTTCACATGTTTGGCTTGATCCCAGCTGCCATAGGGAGACATTATGTTCAACACAGCACCTTACATTTACTATTGTGGCTGCTCTAGAAATTTGGCTTATTTTGTGCCAAAATGTAGCACAACTTTTTTAGACATAATATTTAAGCAAATGCAGAAAAAGCATGATCCTCTGTGCTGCGCTTGAAAAGAGGGCGTGACTTATGGAGAAAGTGATGTGGCTTGGTGAAATGGGGCGTTGCTTAAAATGCCATAAATTGTGCCAAAATTGTGCCAAAATGTTGGCACAAAATTTTATTGAAAATTAAACCAAGAGACGGTATAAAATAAAAGGGGGAGAGTTATCAAAACATGTAAAGGAAAACTGGCTTAATTGCCCATAGCAGCCAATCGGGGTCAACATTTCATTTTTCAGAGCTCTTTTGGAAAATGAAAGATGGAATCTGATTGGTTGCTATGGACAACTAAGCCAGTTTTCCTTTACACGTTTTGATAAATCTCCCCCAAAGTGTCCAGTCAAGCTCCTGGTTTGTCATTGCACGTGAGCCACTGTAATAACTTTAGTACATAGGTCAGCAATGTCCGGCACTCTGGCTGTTGTGAAAATTCAAATCCCAGCATGCTCCATTTAGGCTTCCAAGAACTGGCAAGCAAGTGTGCATGCTGGGAGTCAAGGCTGGGGTGCTGGAGGTTGCTGAACCCTCTTTTAGTACATCTTTAGACTGCCCATCTAAAGGGTCTTTTACATGGGCCAATGAATGATTGAAAGGAGCAGCCATTCCTGATCACTGGTCTATGTAGAAGGCCTGCCGATTATCCGACAAATGAGCAAATACTCGTTCGTCGGCTGATCGGTTCTTTTATGGCGGCATAAAAATGACCTTTTGTGAGCAGCAAATTGACCTGTGTAAAAAAGAGCACCGAGACTTGTATATCGAATATAGGCCCTTGTTTGGGACTGAAATAGCTTCATGTGAAAGGATAGGATATGAAAGAATCAGAATCAGAATTCAACCAGAATTTTCTGAAAAATTTGGATTCTATGGAATCAGATTTTTAGGTGTTTTGATTTGGGAGCATTTTTAAAGAGTTGTGAGAGAGAAAGAGAAAAAAGGAGAGAGAGAGAGAGAGGTGAGGGAAGAAAGAGAGAGAGAGAGCACAGAGTGTAGAGAGAGAGGAGACAAAGAGAGAGACAGAGAGAGACAGAGAGAGAGAGAGAGAGATAGATAGGGAGAGACGTCATCCATAGCTTTTTATGGCAATTAAAGCACTTTTCATTCAGGTCAAATTGATTTGGGTCTGAATAGAATCAGATGGTTGATTCTGTCAAATTGGAAATTAATTGAATTGATATAAATTCGCTCATATCTTTGGGCAGATTTATCATAAATATATACAAATTTTCTGGCAGGAAAAAGTTGCAAACTGTGTGAACCATTTCAACACCACTTGTGCAAACATTTCTGTGCAAGTGGTGCTTCTCTTCTGCCACTTTCCCAAAAAGGGGATGTGGTGAGGGCGGGCCCAGGGTTCCTGCCAAATTTATGATCTTTACGCCAGTTTTCTGGCATAAAAGAACTTTAAATGTTATCAGGATAGGCGCATTGACTGCCGGATGCTGCATCTAATTTATGACGTGTATTAAGTATATGAAGAGTACCATCTTACAAGGGGGGTGCTTATTTCTACTGGCGGCACTATGGTGGCATTATTACTACTGGGGATACTGTGGGGGCACAATAAGGGGCACATTGCTACAAATGGGTGCTGTCTTGGATAGCATTATTGTTATTGGGGGTACTAAAGGAGGCACTATAAATACTGAGAGCAGTCTTGGAGAGCTATCACTATGTGCAGCACTATCTATATGGCACTATCATTTTTGTAGTATAGTTTGGAGCATTAGGGAGCACAGTGGGCACAGTATTGGAGGTATCAGCAGGATAACAATGTTTGGGCACCAGGATAGGGAGGATGATGGAAAAGTAAGGAATCTAAAATATTTGTGTGTGAAAACTCTGCAGAGACAACACAATGCTGAAAGAAGTCATCATGGCGGTCTGAATAGAGAAGATGGAGACATGTAATAGGTATGTGGTACTTTATTCTATCATTATTCTATAGTTCTGTATTGTATTGTATTTGAAATAAATGCGGCCGGTCATCTGGACATTTTTGCTACGTGTGGCCCATATATCCGGCCAAGTTGGAGACCCCAGATCTAGACAGAGGTTTTATGTGCAAGTCCTCTTCCCCAACTGGAGCCAGATTCTTCTTGAAAAGAAAGATGGATCACTCTGTCCTTACATTGATTACGAGGTCTGAACAATATTACTGTAATAAATATCCACTGCCATTGGTCCCAGAGCTTTTTGACCGATTACATGGTGCTAGAATCTTTACCAAACTGGATTTACGGGAGATCTATAGCCTAATTCGTATCCGCAAAAGTAATGAGTGGAAGACTGCCTTCAATACCAATTGAAAACCACTACGAGTATTTAGTAATGCCCTTTGGACTAAGTAATACTCCAACTGTCTTCCAAGAATTTAATGACATCTTCAGGGACCTTCTTTATGTTTGTGTAGTAGTGTATCTTGACGACAACCTGATTTTTTTCTTCTGACATAATATCTCATCACAAACATGTCCATTTAGTGCTCCAGTGGTTCAGAGAAAACTGACTCTATGTAAATTTTGAAAAACGTGTCTTTGAAAAAAATTTCCTTCCATTTCTTGGCTATCTATCTACTGTATTGAATTGGCCAATCCAACGATTCCTGGGCTTTGCAAACTTTTATTGACAGTTCATTCCCTGCTTTTCCACCTTGACTGCAGCATTCTCCACTCCGACTCAGAAACCGCTTGAAACAAGCATTCTCCTTTGTGGCTGTTATTCATCCTCTAGATTCCACCAAACAATTCTTTTTCAGGGTGGATGCATCATCTACAGGGGCAATTCTAATTCCAAAAGCTTCTTTGTGAAGGATGATAATGTGAGGGTTCTCCTATAAAGTTAGGTTCAGATGGGATGATTCTAGAGCCGATAGTCGGCTGCTCGTTCAGTGAAGGAGACGATGGCGATCTCCTTCACTGTGAGGACGAGGGATTGCTATTGTTGTGACCCTCCACTGCCTGCCCTGACTTCTGCCTGTTTACCATATTGACCGTAAGTTGCTTGCCCTGACCTGACCTCAGACTTATTTTATGGATACACACAAACTCTGCCTGCCCTGATCTTAGCCTGTTTCCTGACCACAAATATTGCCCTTTCCTTCAGTGCTTTAAATCAGTGTCTGATCACCATGGGTTTGCTGCCAACTTCAAAGAACTAAGTAGTAGAGGTAATAGCCTGGTGGCTCCCCTATAGCAAAGGCCAGATGCCTGTATAGGGGTTAAAGGGTAAAAACCGGTGTACCCACCAGGAAACTCCCTTAGGTCTACCCAAAAGTCAAACCAGTTAGTTGGCACATGGCTGTTACACAGATGATTACAGTAACTCTATAAATTCCTATGCATTGAGCTTCCCCTAGTGGTGGCTGCTTTGCAAAAGAAGGAAATTTGTCGATGTATTTATGGCAGTTGTCTTGAGTGAATACATATAAAATATGGGGTTCAGAATGAGTGCCATATTTACGAAGCACTTGTTTCACTTCTTGTAAAAGAAAAAGTTGGATAAAGTGGGTGAGGCCAGGTGTGACTTTTTTATTACAATTTTTTACATTGAATTTTTTTCCACTTACACAATAATAAAAAAAAAAAGTAAATTCTTCAGAATGCTCTTTGCAGTCTGCATTGCATGGGGCTTATACTAAGGTTTTCTATGGGGCTCTATGAGATCTGGATGCACCCCTGCTTGTAGATCAGTCATTTTGATTATACAGATTTCTGAGTGAGGTGAACAACATTCTTAAATACATGGCACAGTTAGCTCTATTATAAATGTTGAGAACCATTTTGATGAATTCAAGAATTAACTCAGAAAGGTTGAATTGACAAAAATGGAAACTAAAAATCTAAAAATAATATGCTTAATATACTTAATGTGACACCAGATACTTATATTGTCTATGTGGGGATCTGGGGTTGTGGGTCATTAATCACCTCGGGAGGATAACAGTGCAACTGTCTTTAGGCCCTTTCGCACGAACGATACGGATTCAGTCCGGATGCATTCAGGGTGCGTTCCGAAAAACTCGCACCAATCCGCATGCAATCGCAGTCAATTTTGACTGCAGTTGCGTACGTTCATCCAGTTTTTTCCACGTGGGTGCGATGCGTATGGATGCATTTCGCACGCGTGAGATAAAAAACTGAATGTTTACAAACAACATCTCTTAGCAACCATCAGTGAATCACGCATTGCATCCGCACTTGCGTGTGGATGCAGCGCGAATTTCACTCAGACCCATTCAGTTCAACGGGGCGAGGGCTGCGTGAAAAACGCAGAATATAGAACATGCTGTGATTTTCACGCAACGGCGAACTGATGCGTGAAAAAATTTGCCCACGTGAAAGGACCCATTGAAATCAATGGGTCAGGATTCAGTGCGGGTGCAATGCGTTCGCTTCACGCATTGCACCCGCGCGGAAATCTCGCCCGTGTGAAAGGGGCCTTATTCTTTGGTCCACAGTTATACAGCAAATGCAGATGGATGGCCTGGATGTGCTGCAGCCCTGGACACATGGCGGACAACCCTAAAAGGCCTGATCCACGATATCCCGAGCGGGAACCTATAGTTTCACTGTCTCCCAATTTTTTAGGTTGGCCCACAGCTTTAGTATCACCTGCTGGCATATTTTGCAGTCACAGCTGATGATTATCCAGACCATGGCCACCATGGAGTGCATGGATCCAACTCCAACCAGCAACATCCTCAGTGCATGTGTATGTGTGGACTGTCTCTCCCACGGTGTCCATCCCAATCCATTAACACCTTAAAATACCAGAAAAGGAATACACCCTATAAACCACAACAATAAAAGTCAACATACCCAGAACTTCGTGCCGGAAAAAATTAGCATCGCTTAGAGCTGTGGATACTGCTGTACGGGTGGGTTCACATACGCGTTGTATATTCCGTTATAATGGAATATAACAGAATTCAAGGATGGAATACAAAGCAGAACCCTTTAGAGGCATTCTGATTGGATCAGTCCTAATACAGTTCTATGGGCACAAATAACGATTCCTTCATGTTCTGTTATATAAGACGGAAAAAAAGTTCTGCCTCTAAACGGTTCAGTTTTGCATTCCACCATAACGGTACGGTATAACGGAATATACAATGCATATGTGACCCCACCCTGCCCATTGGTCCAGTAATCTTTAGTTAACAGCCAGCTCTTCACATTCTGTTTTAAAGATCAGTTCTTATTATCTTGAGACTTGACTCACCCTCTTATATGCAATCCCAGTCAGTGCCGGAGTCCAGCCCTGTAGATGCGTTGCGGGAGACATGCAAGTCTCCCGCTCGTGTGAAAGAGGCATTACACGACCTACCAAGATGAACTTTTGCTGATCTTATTTAATTTATGTAACCATGGGTAACTGCAATAACTAATATCCTAACTTTACAGGTCTTCAGTTTAAAGAACTTCTTAGCAGATTTCTTTTCTGTATTCTTAGTTAAATCTCTACTTTGGCCACTAGATGGCGAACAATGTGCCACAAATGACTTCATACAGCGTGATTTAGGAGAAATGATCATGTGATTGCCTCCAGATGTTCATGACTTGGTAAACATATTAATGTGCCTACAGCATTCGTTTTTACGTATAACGTTATTGTGTTTCATGTGAATTGCAGATACAGCGCTGTGAAAAAGCATTTCACTTGATTTATTTTTTTCATGGCTTAAAACATGATTTAATGTAGCACAAAGGCAATCTGAGGGGGTATGGGTAACCTAGTTTATAAGGCTGAAAAAAGACATCTGTCCATCCAGTTCAGCCTGTTTTCCTACAAGTTGATCCAGAGGAAGGCAAAAAACCCTTTGAGGTAGAAGCCAATTTTCCCCACTTTAGGGAAAAAAATTCCTTCCCGACTCCAATCAGGCAATCAGAATTACTCCCTGGATCAACGACCCCTCTCTAGTAACTATAACCTGTAATATTATTACCCTCCAAAAAAAATCCAGGCCCCTCTTGAACTCTTTTAGTGAACTTACCATCACCACCTCCTCAGGCAGAGAGATCCATAGTCTCACTGCTCTTACCGTAAAGAATCCTCTTCTATGTTTATGTACAAACCTTCTTTCCTCCAGACGCAGAGGATGTCCCCTCGTCACAGTCCTCGGGATAAATAGATCATGGGAGAGATCTCTGTACTGACCCCTGATATATTTATACATAGTTATTAGATCTCCCCTCGTCGTCTTTTTTCTAAAGTGAATAACCCTAATTTTGATAGTCTTTCTGGGTACTGTAGTCCACCCATTCCAGTTATTACTTTAGTTGCCCTCCTCTGAACCCTCTCCAGCTCTGCTATGTCTGCCTTGTTCACAGGAGCCCAGAACTGTACACAGTACTCCATGTGTGGTCTGACTAGTGATTTGTAAAGTGGCAGGACTATGTTCTCATCACGGGCATCTATGCCTCTTTTGATGCAACCCATTATCTTATTGGCCTTGGCAGCAGCTGTCTGACACTGGTTTCTACAGCTTAGTTTGCTGTTCACTAAAATTCCTAGGTCCTTTTCCATGTCAGAAAAGGACCTAGGTGGTTGTGGTTGTCTTTACAAAACTGTGACCACATGACAATGCAGGTGCACATGGGATCCCTTACTTCCCTATGATCACACATGCTAAATCACCATCAAGGCCTGGCAGTTTTTTTTTTTTTTTTTGTTTTTCTAAACTAGGTCACAGGTTACCACGATTGGACATGACGGCTCCTATGTGGAACAACCCCTTTAAGGCCCCTTTCACACAAACGATATGGATTGTGTCCAGATCTGTTTAGGAAAAAACTAATGGTTTTGCAATTGCAGTCAGTTTTGTCTGCAATTTTGTTCAGTGGTTCAGTTTTTTCATGCAGATGCTATCAGTTTTGATGTGTTTTTCACATGCGTGAAAAAAACCTGAAGAATTGTATACTTCTAGCAATCAGTGAAAAATGCTTTGCATCTGAACAACCCATTTAAAAAAAAAAAAAGTCCCATTCACTTCTATGATACCAAAAATGTGTGAAAAACGCAGAATATAGAGAATGCTGCGATTTTCACGCAGGATTCAGGGCGGGTGCTATGCGTTCAATTCACGCATTGCAACCGTACGGAAAATTCGCTTGTGTGAAGAGACAAAAAAAAACAACTTGACAGGCTAACCACACCCACTTTTCAAAACTTGTGATTTAAAAATGGCAAATAAAGATCAAAAAGTCACAAAAACTTATTCTTTATTCTGGGGTGCAAGATTTGATAAATTCTCCAAACATTATACATTCTAAAGGCATGTTCACATCTGTGCTCGAGGTACCATTCAGGGCCTCTGTCCCAGATACTGGCTGGCCGGAGCGGGGTGGGGGGGCCTTTAGACTGCTTTAAAAAGCAGGCACCTAAATGCTTATATGAACGTGCCCTAAAAGGTGCACCAGTTTTATCACCCAGTATCAACCACTGAGAAACCTTGCACATTTTTTTGACTGTCTAGTCCGTCTTTACACTTGGACATTATTACTTAATCTATCCCATAGGTGTTTGTAATCAAGGAGCCTTTCAAGATGTGGTTTGGGCAATATCAAACTCCTTGGAGGAGATCCATCAAGTTTCTACACATGTGGATGTCATTACTTGGAGGTGCTCTACCCTGCGACCACCCCTCTTTGAGCCATAAGGGCCCTTTCACACGAGTGGATCCTATGCGTGGAATCCGCTGCGTGAAAGAGTGTCAAGCCCAGTTCCGGAGAGCAGAGACACGGAGCATTAACATGATCTGTGACCGTTTTACTACAAAATCACAGTGAGATGAAGTGGTCACTGTGATTTTGTAGTAAAAAGGTCAGAGAGAGGCACAGAGCATTATCAATCATGTTAATGCTCCATGTCTCTGCTGTTCGGAATGGGGCTTGACACTCTTTTACGCAGCGGATTCCATGCACAGGATCCACTCGTGTGAAAGAGCCCTAACAGAGGGCTTCTCTGTAAGAATAGTCATTGAAGCAGTGTATGGATGACCATTCATTTCTAGATGCCAAGTAATACTACATCAGCTGTTATCTTTAGGAGCCAACCAGGGTCTGGAGGGGTGGGGGACTCCACTGAGAAAAGTCTGTGAACCCCTGCTCTACAATGAATTGTAGTGCGTCCGTACATGACACAAACACAACACAAAAGAGGTAAATGATCCACAACTTTTAATAATAATAATAATTAAAAAAAAAGATACACAAAGCATTCACAGAAATCCTACACATGAGGGTCATTAACTGGAAACATAATACAAAGTCAATGTATATCCATAGTCCAGCATAGTGCAATTATTTTTATTAACTTTTACAACTTGGCAAACTTTTGGTTCAGAAACTTGCTGCAAGTATTGGCAACACCAAGTTACTTGTCTCTATATTTGGTTTGTGAAGTTGAAAAAAATCAAGACGTGGAGCCTGTAAAGATCACGATAAGGGCTCATGCAGACTGCCGTGGCCTGGCTGTTCCGTGCCTTGGGGACCGCGATTTGCAGTCCCCAATGCACGGGCAACATCTGTGCAGCTGCCGCAGACAGATCCAGACGTCTTCAACTTGAATGGGTCTGTGATCCGTCCGCACCGCAAAAAATAAAAATAAAAAATTGAACATGTTCTATTTTTTGGGCACAGAGAAACCCCCTGGAAACAGTCCATAGTGCTTCCATGCCTCCGTTCCGTACCTTCCGGATTGCAAACCCATTCAAGTGAATGGGTCCGCATCCGTGATGCGGTGCAAAAATGGCTGGGACACGTATATTGCAGACCCGCTATTTGCGTGCCGAAATATGGGCCCGGCCTGCACACATTCGTGTGAATGAGCCCTAATTAGAAGAAGCCTTCTTTAGAATATAGATTTGATCATGCAGCACTATTCTCATTAAAATGACAGACCCCCACGAAGGATCGGATTATAAGTCAGGGACTGGGGGTATCCGCAATGTCGCAGATCTAAGACTGGAAACCTGTGATCCTCCAGCTAAAGTGAAGCTACAAGTGGAAGACAGGTGTGTGGCAGCAGCTTAGGCTGCATTCTCCATCGAGGACACATGAAAGCCGAGCCAAGTGCATATACATGGGGTGTTCGGAGGGGTTAGAAATCAGCTTTCTAAGGAATATGACCACCTTTAGCATTTGCTTACGGTTATGTGGCGTATGAGCACCAGAACTGTTGCCTCACCTGACACTTGCAAGTGGGCTACATGGCTATGAAAGGACGCCTCTGAATGTCAGATGAAGGCACTACTATCCTCATCTGGCAGTCATATCTAAGCTTCAGCAGTCCCCTTCCAATGCCGGCATCTCAACTCCTATTTCCTGCTAATAATATCTAACCAATAGTAATTGACATATGATAAAGTGGTGAGCCGTATATTCTTCATTTAATGGACTACTCCGGTTATAAGAATTTATCCCTTATCCATAGGAGAGGGGATACTGGGGGGTCTGACCACTGGGACCACCACCAATCACATACACCAAAACAAATGGAGCAGCTGGTTGAGCATTCACGGAGTTGCTCCACTGATTTTCTATGGGACTGCTGGAACTAGCCGAGCGCTGTACTCCGCCATCTCTGGCAGCCCCATAGAGAATAAATACAGCGGCACGGCACTTGCTTGACCAGCGGCACCATTCATTTCTGTTTACGAGGCCCTGATTATTGTGATCAGTGTGGGCGGTCCCATAGGACGGAGAGAGGATCATTTTATATAACCAAAATATCCCTTCAATTTCTTTTTTTTTTTTTAATTTTATTTAACAAAAATAGCACAAAGATTTTGCGATGGACAATAAAACCAGGAGCTGGTTGGTAAATACAGAAATCCAACCATCTTGCAGCAAGAGTTGATACCAAAAGCAAAATTTCCTTGCATAAAAGTAAAATATAAAAAGGCAACTTCACAAAAAAAAAAAAAAACCCAAACACAAAATCATAAATGGAGTACTTGTCAATACATCTCAATGAATACAAATAAATGCATACCAATTTTGTCCATTACAGAGATTATTGCTGATTTGTATCATTAGAACCCCTTATAGGAGACCTGTCACACCATTGTTGTGGGAGATATTCTGACCGCCATTTACACAGTGAGGCCTCATGTACACAATTGTATTATGGCTCCATACAACAATGGATTTCTACCAACATAAGTGAGGCTATTCTGTACCCCCATATGCTTCAGATTCCATATGGAGCCTTTTTGTGGTATACCCCATTGGCTGCCATTTACAGAGCACCATACAACAGCACACGGGGTGCCTTTGGCCTGCAGAATAAGGCCACAGAGATTTCGAGTGCCTCTGGATTACCCGTGTCTTTTGCATGAGGCTTGAAGCTATTTCCACATATCCGGCTGTCCTCTTCGGCAGGCTGTTCCGGCATAGAACAGTTTTCCAGTTCCGGCATTGCCAGATACTGCCATCTAGACTCCATTGACTGTAATGTGGTATGGCAGAGAACTGGCCGCTATCAGGCAAATATGTCAGGAATCGGCCAGACAAAAACCTCTTCATGCAATGGTTTTTGTTCGGTCGATTCCCTTCCGGGGGTGTGGAAATAGCCTTGGGCCATATTCACACTTCTGTGAGCAGACTGTATGTGCCTTCCCAAAAATGGGATCAGACTTCCCTGCTTTTCTTTAAGAAGATCCAAACCTGTTTTCAGAAGGAAATGTCCAGGCTTTAGGGGGAACTGGGTTGTCCAAACCTTCTGAAGCTGGTTACTGCAGCGCTTCTCCCATTCACTTCCATGAGAGCAGCACTGATGTAACCGGCTCTATCCACTGAACGATGGCCGGAGCTGGAGCTACTGCAGAATAGCTGATTGGTGGGGTCCGGGCTGTCGGACTGCTGACAATCAGATAGTGATGGTCTATCCTGAGGCCATCACTACCTGACTGGGTTGGATTACCTCTTTAAGCCTTATTAGATCAGGCCATGGTGTGTGAGCGAGTGGTTTATTTAGATCTAGTATTGGGAATCACAAAAGCCCCCCCGTCAGCTTTTGGCATTTAAAATATGTATCTCGCAAGAAGTCATGATACAACCATATGAATGAAGCCTTAGGTCTGTGATGGCTAACCTCCGGCACTCCGGCTGTGGTAAAACTACAACTCCCAAGATGCACACTTGCTTGGCTGTTTTCAGAACGCCATAGAAATGAATGGAACATGCTGGAAGTGGTAGTTTCCCCACAGCTGGAGTGGCAGAGGTTAGCCATCCCTGCCTTAGGTTATGCTCCCAAACATGAGTGACAGGCTCACATATCCTCAGCTGTAGGAACTTGTAGAGTTACGTTATAGTTATGTGGCCCAGCAGGGCCCAACAGTATACAATTCTCAATGCCTTAATATACTGTATATAATTTAAAGGGAATCTATCACTTATAATAATACAAACGTCTAAAGGGAGACACTTGTCAAAACTGGTGCAAAGGAAAACTGGCTTGGTTGCGCAACCAGATTCCAGCTCTCATTTTTCAAAGCTCCTTTGGAAAATGAAAGGTGGAACCTGATTGATTGGTGTGGGTGACCAAGCCAGCTTCCTTTAACACTACTTTTGATAAATCTCCTCCTTTTAAATGTACAAAAATGCGACATTGTACCTACAAGGAGGATTCTGGGACATCAACAATGTATTTTTATTCAGAAATGAGCCCCTAGATCAGGGATGGCCAACCTGCGGCCCTCCAGCGGTTGTAACTACAACTCCCACCATGCCCTGCTGTAGGCTGAGAGCTGACGGCAGTGTGGGCATGCTGGGAGTTGTAGTTTTGCAACCGCTGGAGAGCCTCAGGTTGGCCATCTCAATAAGTCTAGAGCTAAAGAAAGGTCTTCCTGACAATACACACACAGCCACATGACATTCCTCGGACACGGAGGTGGAGTTACTAAGCGATTTCATTGCAAAATCTGCAATAAATCCATGGTTAAATCTAGAGGACATGTTATGTGCCGATTTTGCTGCAGAATTCACCTTATGCACTGCAAAGGGTAGAAAAATCTACATGGACATGCTGCAGATCTCACACCGGTAGTCTGTAAAATCTCATCCACTTTGCTGCCACTGTAATAAGCTGGGAATTCTGCAGCGTATCTGCCATGTGTGGACACCTCAAAAAGGATTATTATTTAATTTGTCAATGTCCCAGAAAACCTTATTAAACCCTAGAAAAAAAAAAAAAATCATAGAAAAGAGGAATCTAGATCTGTGAGGATTGATTTTTCAAGTTCCATTTGAAAAGTCAAGGTGAAAGCACTTGATGGTCTACGAGCTCCTTCTCACCAAGTCTAAGCTGTGCTTTCAAGAGAAACATCTTATTACAAGCTACACTAACACTCCTCCTGAAGAACACGTCTGCTTTATCCCGATTTCTCCAGGTTTAGCGCTCTACTAAAGCGAGCAGTTTCACTCTACCTTTTCTTCTTGCTGGCCGATATTTAAGATACCACTTAATGCTTTCTGACTACAGACGGTGATTTTAAAGCGCATCGACAAATCAATAAATTGTGCAAATATTAACTGTAACGCTAACTCAATGAAATGAGCAGATAGATTCCCTTTAAGCTTGTTTTTTTTTAACACATTGCACTTGTCATTTTGACTGTAATCAGGCTGAACTACACGTAATTAAATGTGAACAATGAATACTCTGAGCTCACAAATACTATAGAAAACTCAAAAAAAACATGTTAAATGAAGTGACAAATGCACTTTTCTCTTTACAAGGCAATCACAGACTGCAAATATTAATAAGGCTGTGAGACACACACAGAAAATATCCACCTCTTCTAGCATAATAAATGACACTTTAGTATGTAAAGTTTCTTCTCCGGCTGTCCTGTCTTATGAATATGACCATTGCTGGTGTCACATGTGGCTGGTAATGCAGGGACTTTAAAGGGAACCGGTCATGATGAAAATGGTGTTTGAGTTACAGGCAGCATCTTATAGAGCAGGAGGGGCTGTGATTGACAGCCTTCCCTGTATGAGCAGACGATCCTATCAGTGATTGACAGCCTTCCCTGTATGAGCAGACGGTCCTATCAGTGATTGACAGCCTTCCCTGTATGAGCAGATGGTCCTATCAGTGATTGACAGCCTTCCCTCTATGAGAAGACAGTCCTATCAGTGATTGACAGCCTTCCCTCTATGAGGAGGAGGTCCTATCAGTGATTGACAGCCTTCCCTCTATGAGAAGACAGTCCTATCAGTGATTGACAGCCTTCCCTCTATGAGAAGACAGTCCTATCAGTGATTGACAGCCTTCCCTCTATGAGAAGACAGTCCTATCAGTGATTGACAGCCTTCCCTCTATGAGGAGGAGGTCCTATCAGTGATTGACAGCCTTCCCTCTATGAGGAGGAGGTCCTATCAGTGATTGACAGCCTTCCCTCTATGAGGAGGAGGTCCTATCAGTGATTGACAGCCTTCCCTTTATAGGGAGATGGTCCTATCAGTGATTGACAGCCTTCCCTTTATAAGGAGATGGTCCTATCAGTGATTGACAGCCTTCCCTCTATGAGGAGGAGGTCCTATCAGTGATTGACAGCCTTCCCTTTATAGGGAGATGGTCCTATCAGTGATTGACAGCCTTCCCTTTATAAGGAGATGGTCCTATCAGTGATTGACAGCCTTCCCTCTATGAGGAGGAGGTCCTATCAGTGATTGACAGCCTTCCCTCTATGAGAAGACAGTCCTATCAGTGATTGACAGCCTTCCCTCTATGAGTAGGAGGTCCTATCAGTGATTGACAGCCTTCCCTCTATGAGTAGGAGGTCCTATCAGTGATTGACAGCCTTCCCTTTATAAGGAGATGGTCCTATCAGTGATTGACAGCCTTCCCTCTATGAGGATGTGGTCCTATCAGTGATTGACAGCCTTCCCTCTATGAGAAGGAGGTCCTATCAGTGATTGACAGCCTTCCCTTTATAAGGAGATGGTCCTATCAGTGATTGACAGCCTTCCCTCTATGAGGAGACGGTCCTATCAGTGAATGCCAGCCTTCCTCCATGATTGACAGTTATCTCTGTTTGCACAATCATAGAGAGAAGGCTGTCGATCACTGATAGGACGTTTCCTTGACTTCAAAGCCCAGAATGAGCTGGAATGTAAATGGATACATTACAAATTATACTGAATCTTTTCCCATAAAACTATATATCAATCTGCTCAGCTCCTTCTGCTCTATCACATGCTGCCTTCAGTTCAGATACTATATTTAAAGTAACACGTTCCCTTTAAAATGTTTTTTTTTTTTCTGGGACTATAATATTGATGGCCATCAATATCAGACAGCGGGGATCCGACTACCAGCACCCCACCGACAGCAGACTGATGGACGAGGCACATTTGCCTTGACTGAGCTGTGGTACTACTAAGTGTACTGCAATGTGCCTGTGAAAAATTAAAGGCTGTGGCATTCGACCATCCATATTATAGTCCAGAAAATTGCCATTAAAGCTACATGCACACGACCGTATGTGTTTCGCGGTCTGTAAGCCACGGACCCACAAAATACGGCTACAGACCATGTGTATGCCACGCGTTGTCAAAATGCCTATTCTCGTCTCCAAAACGGACAAGTATAGAATGTGTTCAATAATTTGCGGCATTGGCTTGACTGTGGACAGCAGTTTTTGCGGCCCTTAGAAATGACTGGGTCCTTGTGTGATCCAGATGTGGACCGGAAAATATGGCTGTGTGAATGAGGCGTAACATCATTGGAAAGGTGGCCCCACAGGAATTTTATCCAACCACGAGTCTTTACACAGGCTGACAATTCTACTCAGAAGATTGCAGTCAAGCATCTCTGCTTATACTGTCATCTTCTAACAAACGTGATCCTGCCACATGGCCCAGCAATCAGTCATATACATTTAGCCAAAGTAGAAAATATTCCAGCTTCTAGTGGTCACCAGGGCTAGCCATTTTCTGGTAGAAACTGACCATGTAGCTTATTTTTAGAATGCGTATTACTATAGTCTCAGCTACCATCACAGTTTAGCATGCTGGAGACTCTCATTCCTGTTGCCAATATGGGCTAGCAAGTATTTAAACTGACCCCTAGATTAGACCTGATGGCCTCAGCTATGTTTCCCCTTCTTCATGCTACAACTTATTTTCCCACAGCCTTATTTTCCATGGTAGACAAACAATACACTCCTATCAATTCATCTTATTTTTTTTTCCTTGCACCCATTGGGACTTCCAGGCGTCGTAGCAAAACTCCATAACAGACATTTCCTCTTCATCTTCTCAGAATGAAATTGTAATACTGGTACTTGAAGCTGGCACCCCAGCCTATTACACCATGCAGAAGACATCTGATGTCCTACCACTACAGAAACACAAAAAAAAAAACTGCAGCGATCATGGAAAAAAAAAGATGCGTTATCGGGGGGTGATCTGCTCTCCTCTTATCGCAGTTCCTCCAAAAATAGGAATAGTCTGATGTGGTAAAAATCCATAGAGCTAGGCTCTGCACACAGTAGAACGTACTAACCAAATAATGAAGTGACGGCCTTCACAGTTAATGCGTTTGCAGGTGAAAAGTTTGCGTGCTGTTACTCAGTAACATAGTGCAAGCTTTTCCCCCCGAAATGTGCCTCCTTCTCTTAGTACATTTAAGTAGGACAAGGTGAGGTATCTAGTCTGTGTGCACTTTATCTGTAGGACCCTGCAATAGAAAAAACAAAAAGTAAGAAATCAGTTTCTGACTACACAAATATACAGCAGTTGCTATTGGAATAAAAACCAATTATTGCCCAGATGCTCTGCACCGGGACAATTTAACTTTGCAGCATTTTCTGGCAGCGGGCAAAGGTGCAATGCAATGAGCACAATGTAAGATGGTGCTTTGCCTTTACATAGAAGTCAAGTTGGACCATAATTTTGCTATTAAAAATCGGTCTCAAAGTAAGCCAACCAGTAGTTGGGAAAGAGTCAGAGAAAAGCGTCCATCCCTGCACCAGGCTGAGTCTCTGTGATAGATCCGGCGCAGGTCTGGACACCTTTCTAAGATTATGCCATCTTTAGGAGTAGTAAATGTGGGCCAATTTTTACTGAGATTGTAATTGTAGCATACAAGTTATGAAAATGCTAGTTGGCCAACGTGTAAAGTAAATTACCATAGCTAGCTGCCTCCCTATATTTCCAACAGTCACTCCTCCAGAGAAGAATATACATGGCAGCCAGGAGCGGATATACATGAAGTCTGGAGATGTGTACCTAAATAAAAGAAAGAAGAGTTTAATAAGAGTAAACTAAAACCTTTTCACTTCAGGTAAGTAAGTATCATAAAGTGCTGTCACCAAGTTGTTCTGGACTCTTGGAAGAAGACACTTGTCTGAAGGCCCTTTGACACAAGCCAGTAATCAGCCAAATGAACATTCGCTTGAGGCCTCATGCACAAGACCGTCATTTTGGTCTTCATATGAGTCGCATTTTTTGTGGCTTGGATGTGGACACATTCACTTCAACGGGGCCGCAAAAGATGCGGATAGCACACAGAGTTCGGCAGCCGCGCAAAAAAAATAGAACATGTCCTATTCTTATCTGTTTTGTGGACCAGAATAGGCATTTCTATCATCGGGCGGTATGTTCCATTCCGCAAAATGCACGCGGCTGGTATCCGTGCAGGTTGCGGTACGGTCGTGTGCATGAGGCCTGATCATGTAAATATGGACTGCAATACCAGACACAGCGTGGACAAGAATGGCGCTGTTTTTGGGAAAGCAGAAGATTTTTTTTTTTTTTTTTCGAATCCCACACCCTGCAACTTACTGGTAAACTCCATTGTAGACAAGGAACTGTGTGATGAGTGTCGCAAGAAAGGCTATCGTGATTCCAAGCCCCAGGCCACTGCGGGAGCGGTCAAAAGTCCACCACAGGCCCAAAGACAGGGCTGCAAGGGTCAATGACAGCTGAACATTATTAGCAAAATCCAGTTTCTGATTGAATAGTTAAGGAAAAAAACAAAACACACATTGTACATTTACAGTTATACACACGTGCACATTTCTATTGGATTCCATGGGAGTGGAGTAATTATATAATTCTAACTGGTTGTTTACCCCTTTGTAGTCTGGATGAGTCCATCAGTTCCTATGAATCTCCCTTAGGCCTTATGCACACAGCACAGAGGCAGAACTGCAGCATACGTCAGACCGAAAAAAAAAACCTCCATATGAAAATCAGAAGCATAGGGAGCTACAGTAAGAGCCCTAAAGCACTTCTAGAGTGCCCTATAACAGCTCTGTATCAATCGGAGCTAAAACACGTCAGCGTGCATAAGGCCTTATAAAAAAAATTATAGGCGACAACTTCCCTTTAAAAGGGTTGTCCAATCCTTGTATATTTATGGCCTATCCTGAGTACAGACCATCAATATATGATCGGCAGGGGTCTGACGCCCAGCACTCCTGCTGATTGGCTGTTCAGTAGATCCAAGCTCTGTCCATAGTGTAGCGACTGGTGCTGGGGCCTACAGCGCTGCTCCTATTGAAGTGATGAGGCCATAAATATAAAAATCCTCACTGCAATGAACTATACAGGAGTATATAATGAAGAGCTAATCTAGTAAATCCATCATAAAAAGCCAGTTGTAATACTTATGGAAGGATACAGCACTAGCATGATTAATGCCGACAAACACCGCGATGCATCTCATGACGCTGGCCCACTCTCTCTTGAACTTGTGAGGTTCTCCAAGGTGGCTGTCAATGCAGGGATACAGGAGGCCAACAACAGCTGGAAGACAAGAGCCCACGTATTAGATTATTTTATCATTACTCACTAAATCTCAGAGCAGTGCAGAGTATACAGAACAGTCCTGAAGGAGAAACAGTATTTTTACTCCTAGTCCGCACAGCAGTTTGTCTCATCATCAGTCTTGGCATTAATAACGGGTTCTCGGCAGAGGGGCCACAAATAAAAGGAGCCCATACACTGATGCCACTCGCTTTACTCAATAATACTTAAAGAAGAACTCCCGACAAAAATTTTATTCCATGTCCTGCTAGAAATGTACATAATGTAATCTGTAGTGAATGTCATTTTCTTACCAGTCTCTGAATTTTTGACTTCTATCATCCTGAAGTTTCTTATCTGTGTCATGTGACCAGCAATTAGACCCACCAACTCACACAGAGACATGTGTGGACAGGAAGTCTAATTCTCTATGTATTCCTATGAGACTGAAAGTGAGGCTCCCATAGGAATGAATAGAGCAGTTACTGGCTTTCTGTCCTGGGTCAGTTGGAGGTCAGGGAGTTGGTCACATGACCCAGCTACAATAAGAAGAGAGGTTTTTACTCACAGAAACACTGATAAGAAAATGACAATCACTATAGATTATATCATGCAACTTTCTAACAGGTCAGAGAATAAATTTTTTTTGCGGGAGTTCTTCTTTAAACATATGAACATTTATTATATTTCACAGGGCACTCCTATTAAATCTGCTTAAAGGGAACCTGTCATCTCCGAAACACCCACTGAACTAGAGTAAGTGGTGTATAGTGTAAGTGATGCTGAATCCGAATATGTAAGTTTTATCTTCGTACTCACTTGCATTCTGACGTTGTGCTCCCACAAACCTGCAGTAAAATGCACTCACTGGACTCCAGTGCTCACTCACATAATGGAGAGGACTCAAAGAAGAGTCCACTGAGTGCATTTTACTGCAGGTTTGTGGGAGCACAGCGTCGGAATGGAAGCGAGTATGAAGATAAAACTTACATATTCGGATTCAGCATCACTTACACTATACACCGCTTACTCTAGTTCAGGGGGTGTTTCGGAGGTGACAGGTTCCCTTTAAGTTATGAAGAACATTAAAGGGGTTCTCTGGGGCCTCTTCTCAGATTACCAAGCACAGCGCCATACATTGTATAATGACTGTTCTTGGTATTGCAGCTCAGCCCCATTCACTTTAATTGGGCTAAGCTGCCCCTAGGCCACATGATCGATGTACGGTTACATCAGTGGCCTAAGTGCACACAACACTATACATTGTATAGCGGCTGCGCTTGGTATTGCAGCTCAGTCCTATTCACTTGAGCTGCACCTAGGCCATGTGACCAATGAATGTAACATGACCTGGCCCTTGTACAACTGATCGGTAGTCGGACCCCCACCGATCTCATATTGACCTGTCTTGAAGACAGGTCATCAATATATAAATCCTGTAGAACCCCCTTTAACCCATCGGAGTACACACCCCACTAACCAAAAGTAATAGCCCATCTCTTTCTGATGTACCAGTGGGGAGGTTTATCTAATATATAAAGCTGTGTGTGTGTCCGCTAAAGGAATCCGCACCGCTGCAGCTACAGTCACAAAATTTGGCACACATGTACATCAGGTGTCCGGGAAGGTTTTAGAACAGTTTTCAACTCTCCAGGATGTACCGTTCCTGAGATATTCCCAAAAAATGCATTAGCCAATAGTAGCTTGGTCACATGACCCTTATCAGCCACTAGAAGCTCACAGGCACACATCAGGTTTCTATGACAACCTAGCCAGTTCACTGCTTTAGGTCTGCATTAACCCCTTCGCGCCCGGAGCTTTTTTCGGTTCTGCATTTTCGTTTTGCGCTCCCTGCCTTCAAACAGCCATAACTCTTTTATTTTTCTGTTCACATAGCTGTATGAGGGCTTGTTTTTTGCGGGACAAGTTGTACTTTCCAACGCCACCATTTAATATTGCATACGGTGTAGTGGGAAGCGGGAAAAAAATTCCAAACCGGGTGAAATTGCAAAGAAAACGCTATTCCGCTACAGTTCTACGGGTTTCTTATTTACAGCGTTCGATGTGCATTAAAACTGATCCGTTACTTTCATTCTACTGGTCAGTACGAATCCGGCAATACCTAATATGTATAGTTTTTCCTGCGTTTTCATAGTGATAAAATAATTAGAAAGCTGCCCTTTTTTTTTTTTTTTCCTTGTCAAATTTTGACCCCTATAACTTTTTGGTATTTATGTGTACAGAGCTGTATGGGGGCTCATTTTTTTGCGGGACGATCTGAAGTTTTTATTGATACCATTCTGGGGTGTGTATGACTTTTTGATCACTTTTTATTGAATTTTTTTTAGAAAAAAAAAAGCGACAAAAAACGGCAAATCGCCATTTGGACGCTTTTTTCCGCCACACAATTCGCCGTATTGGAATTTTTTTTTAATATTTTAAAAGTACGGGCGTTTTCGGTCACGGTGATACCCATGATGTCTATATTTATTGTTATTTAGGTATTTATTTTTTACTTATACGGAAAGGGGGGTGATTTGAACTTTCACATCTTTTTTATTTTTTATATATTTTTTAACATTTTTTTTAAATTTTTTTTTTTACTATTAGAAAGCTCAAATATGGGCTTATAAATTGTGGCTTTTTTTTTTTCTTTATGAGCAATTCTGGGTTTTATAGACTCAGAAATCCATCAATTGCTCATTTCTTATCCTGGCCTGCCATCTAGTGGCCAGAATAAGAATTGCACTTTGAAAACTGTAATCCTCACCAGCGAGGATTAGTTTTCATATGGTGTACAGACACCCCGATTGGCCACACGGGGTGTCTGTACACCACCCGGAAGCGAACGCTTCCGGGTTTAGACGCAACTAGATGCCGTGATCACGTGTGATCACGGCATCTAGTCACCCCGGAAGACGCCGCCGATGGCGGTAAGTAGCGGCAAGTCTCTGCTGTTAGAAACAGCAGAGACTTGCCGGCCATGACGCCCGCCGCACCCGCGAGCGGGCGCCATGTGCCCGCATCGCCCCAGCGCCGTACATGTACGGCGCTGGTCGCGAAGGGGTTAAAGAGGCAGAGCACTGTGGATGACAATGGTAAATGGGTATTCCCGGTTACCATAACTATAATTTATGTGTTAGACTAACTCATCATCAATCATTACCTCATATAATGTAAATTTTACATATTTACTGTTCAGTAGTAATAAAAGATGTTTTCTTCCACTGCTACCCACCTTCCTCCTAAATTACTATGGCATCGACCTGTAATTCCAGCCACCGTCAAAAGAAGGACTTAAAAGCACCACCCCCAGATCCCACTAAGTCACGCCCCTGACTCAGTCAGGCCACGCCCTTCCATGCTGCATTTGACCGGGATTAAAAATATTGGTAAAAATCACCTTCTGTCAGCTGCAGGGGTGGGGGGGAGGGTGACTTTCTCCCTGCAGCTCATTGCTCAGACTGCACAGTGCTGCTGCTGAGAGTGCTACTGCTGTGTCCATCCAGGCCCTGTGCATGACAGAGGACAGGGAGTCTGAAAACCAGACCGTCCAGCCTAAAACAAGACCTCTGGTCACCCTAGGGGCAGGCCGATGTTAGGGTGGCCAGATGTCCGGCTTTAGGCTGGACAGTCCAGTTTTCTGGCTACCTGTTCTCCATCCGACGCAGTGCCTGGACAGACACAGTGATGTCCACCCTTTCAGTAGCTCACACTCAGACAGCTTCTCCTCCATGTCTTCACGGAGCCAGGGGGGGGGGGGGGCCCGTGGCCTCATGTTTAGTGATGTGTCTTCATGGGAACTGGGGGCGCGTTTCACGTTTGGGGGAATGGCCGGTGAGGTCTGGCTTTCTGGGGTGAAGACAGTGGCCACTCTAGCTGCTGTGGAGGTCACAGTTAAAGGGGTGGGCTGCTGTAGAGGTCACAGTTAAAGGGGCGGGCTGCTGTAGAGGTCACAGTTAAAGGGGCGGGCTGCTGTAGAGGTCACAGTTAAAGGGGCAGGCAGCTGTAGAGGTCACTCTTGATATCTTTTAACGACACACACAAACAGTAAAAGAAATAAATTAAATATACCCGGGTGAAGCCGGGTCTTTCAGCTAGTTCTATTATAAAAGAAAACTATATCCTAAAATACACACAAGACGTTTAAAGGGGCTGTTCTCCTTTTTCTTACTGATGATCTATCTTTTGGACCGGTCATCAGCATCTGCTCGACAGGGGGTCTGACACCCAGGATCCTAGCCAGTCAGATGCTGACGACCCATCCAAAGCATAGTTCATCAGTAAGACAAAGGTGGACAACCCCTTTAACCATTGAAATATCTGTAAATAATGTAAAAACGACTTGTTCATCAGACTGCGCCAATAACACAGAAATGAGCAGCATTACATATGTGCCATCTCTACCAGTACAACCAGTTTTACTTTCGGTTTTAAGATACTTTACAGATTGGGCAGAGGGAGTGTAAGGTACAGCTGTCCTGAGTGACTAACACTGTGAATGGAGGCCGCAGATGGACGGGCCCCTCCATCAGCGCAGACCTAGGCATATTAAACCATAGTACATTGGTGTGTACGGGTTAATAATCCCTATTACTAGCTGCACACATGAGCTGTCCCCAGCACAAGGGCAGCGGGTAATAGTGGCCATCCCCTTTAAGTAGCACATTTACCGTAGTCAGCAATTAATAAGTTCTCGCTTTCTCTTCAACAAGATGTTCTGCAGAAGCTGAGGTATCTATTAAAAGGGAATTATCTACACCCTACCTTCAAGTTTTAGAAGCTCCTGTGCCATAGTGTTATATATAGTCACAGAGTGGAAGCGGTTTTATGTATATATTTTATAGCTGCATTGTATTACTTATAGCAATTTCCAGTACAACACTTCTTTGTACTGCACCGTGGAATGTGAAGGTGCAATATAACTATAAATTATAGCTACTGCAAAGTAGTTTCACAAAGAAGAGAGGACTGCACAGAAACGTTCTGCACATGGCTGGAGGTCGTATATTTAGCTGCAGCAGATTTCGCTTTCAGCCTCTGCCGTCCCAGGGATGATTCATGAGATGCTTGGCAGAGACTCTCTCACTTCCTTATTTTCCTCCAGAGCGGTGGCATGTTACACGGGAGCGCCAATGAGGGCTGAGGCCGGCAGCTCACCAGTTTAGGAGGCGGCCAATCCCCGGCCTAGCAGCTGACGGCATTTCCTGTGCTATCCAGACTATGCAGTGACAGAAGAAGCCGTCCTAATCCTCATATAGGATTTCTGCTGCTATTTGCACAAAACAACAAGACGTTCATTTCCAGGCAATTCTCCCACATTACATAAATCAACAGAAAGAATCAACAGAGAAACAAGGTAACAAATCCGCTGAGAACGAAACAATCCCCAGTGATACAAGCACAAAATAAGACACATTTAAAGGCGCACAGACCCCAGCACAAAAGACTTTTTTGGGTTCCTTATTGCGAGATAACCAGACTGATCCCCGTTCCCCTTTTAAAGGGGTTGTCTCACCTCAGCAAATGGCACTGATCATATAGACCAGGGATGCTCAACCTGCTGCCCTCCAGCTGTTGTAAAACTACAACTCCCATCATGCCCTGCTGTAGGCTGTCCGGGAATGCTTGGAGTTGTAGTTTTGCAACAGCTGGAGGGCCGCAGGTTGGGCATCCCTGATATAGGTGAATAAGTGAATAGCAGGCACTTACTAATGAACCCACTTGAGATCTTTGAGGGAACCACTGCTGGGCGGTATTAACACGTATTTTCAGGCGTGTGAACATATATGCAACCATCTGCTTCCCCCAAAGTAACGGAGTCTCCTATGTGAACCCCACGGGGTTGTAAGGAACCCAATAGCTTGGTGTTCAACAACATAGGAAGTGAACTATGCGTGTACTACTCCTCAGGTTCTGATCCCATCAATGGACATAAGAGCCTGAAAACGTCTCCTCATGCCACAACCATATTTTGCATTGGCATCTGATCTGCACTTTTTGTGGATTGCACGTGGACCCATTCATTTTTATGAGCATGCACCCCTCCCCCCCTAAAAAAAATGGACATCACACAGATGTTATCATAACTATTCTTGTCCACGATAAAGAATAAGTCGTTTCTAGTGTTGGAAAAGAGTACACTGCGGACGGCATCTGGATTTTGCGTATCCGTGGTCATGGTTGTCTGCAGGAGGCCTAAGGCTCCTTTCAGACGAGCGAGTGTCTCGCAGCAAGGCACCCAGTCTGAACTTCCAGCACTGCCGGGGTCACATAGCATTATACTGATTTATGATGCTACATAACCCTTAAGGTTCTGGAATGTATTGGATAACACTGACAGCATTATGTCAGTGTCATCTAATACATTCCAGACGTCTAAGGATTACATAGCATCATAAATCAATATAATACTATGTGACCCCGGCAGTGCTGGGAGTTCAGGCCGGGAGCTGCGCTGCGAGTCCGGAGCGTGACAGGGAGTCAATCTGCGGTTTGTCGTTCCCCAACTACATCCAGACAAACGATCACCAGCCGATAAGCTCTACAGTCAAGTGGTGGACCGGCAATGATACTCACCAGCTGCTGTACCACAACATGGTGGAACCCACCAAGCTGAGGAGAAGATGGTAGCAATGACCTCCTCAGGAAATAAGGTCACATTCCTTTGTATCTGGAGAAGATTGAGCACCAAGGCAAGAAATACACCGACAATGAAGAGGACCAGGCTCCTCCGGATCAGGCTGCGGCCTTGGCTGCTGGCTAAGGTGCTGTAGGCGAGACTGATGAGAGAGTTGAGCGAGGACATGGCTTCTCCCGCTCTCCGTGTTAGCCAAGTGCTCAAATTTTTGCTTTCCTTGTCTATATTTCTGGCGCAAGAGCAACTCCAGCAGTGCTCCTCGAGTCTTGGCATTTGTTTACTGGTAGTTTTATTTTGATCTGCAGAGAATAAGAGAAGGAGAATGATTAACAGGCGGAATAACAGCAGATTAGTAACCAACAGTAATAAGTGACCCAAACTGTGAGCCACGTGCCCGTCATACCGCGTCAGCCCTGCAGAGGGCGCTCATAGCTGAGCACAGGACGTGACGTGCAGGGGGCACCACACTGGGCACTGAACTCTTCAATGACTCCATTCACTCAGTTCACCATATGTCAGTGAAACCCTGATCATCCAAGTAGATTACCTGGCATCTAGCAATGCCAGCTGGTGCCCTGTCACCCATACAGCCAGGACAGTTAACTTTTTTCCCTTAATTCTGCCAATCAAATAGAACCCTAGTTTATAAAACTCTGTGCCAGTCAACGGAGCAGGCTGTATGTGGCAGAGAGGGATTCTACTGAGCTCATCCTATTATGTCACTACCATATGGTGCCCGCCTGCTGCTGCAGTCTGATACTACCCTGCCCAGTTATCATACAGATTGAAGAAAAACACAAATCCTTTCACCTACTAACTGAATAAATGACCTGTGCCACATTACAGGTGCCCAATCTGTGCCCAAAGTTAGGAACTTGCTGCTACTGTTACCCATTACTACTGAGGCCATAGTGCCAACTTCTACTGACAGCATTATTTGCAACCCAGCACTACTGGCAACATGCCATCACCACTGTAAGGACCAGTGCCCAGCACTACTGGCATCATAACCTGGTGCCATGACCACTGTAATAAGGGCCAGCATCCAGTATTATTGGCATCAGGATCTACGGCAATCACCACTGCAAGAACCAGTGCCCAGCACTAATGGCATCAGGACCTGCAGCCATCACCACTGCAAGGACCAGTGCCCAGTACTATTGGCATCAGGAACTAAAGCTATCACCACTGCAAGGACCAGTGCCCAGTACTATTGGCATCAGGAACTAAAGCTATCATCACTGCAAGGACCAGTGCCCAGTACTATTGGCATCAGGACCTGCAGCCATCACCACTGCAAGGACCAGTGCCCAGCACTACTGGCATCAGTAACCCCAACCACCTCACCCCCTGTAGGTCCAGGACCTGCACCCCCATGCTCTGCACAGTCTGTGCCAGTCTCACCTAACAGCAGGGTACACTCCGGTCGTCAGACAGAAGCCGGGATCCAGTAAGCGCAGAGATAAACTTTTGCCCTTTCCTCCCCGTTGTTTCGTGTGTCCTCTCCCTCAGTCTCCGCTTTAAATACGGAGGCCGGGTGTACGTGCAGCTGTGGGCGCCCTGCCTCCCGCCCCTGCAGGTAGCGCCGCCGCCGCTGTCCTCCTCTGCCCCGCTCCCTCCTCCCACATTGAGTCACATGGAGGCTGCAGCTGTCCTCACCAAAAACAACATGCGGGTCTGGTGAGGCGGCGGCAGCCAATCAGCGGCCGGCAGCCCATATGACGTAGCGCACACACCACACACACCTTCCCGGCGCTAGGGAAAAACCAAAACAAGTGGCGGCGGGAGCGCGCACGGAAGGCGGCGGCGCGCAGTGTATGGGGAGAGGGGACGTGAGAGTTCCCGCCATATGTCAGAGACACTCCCTCCGGGGCACTGACCTGTAGACCGGTCACCGGGCCGCCTCCGAAAATAGCCGCGGCCTCTGGTGGCTTTACCTTGCGGAGTCATTGCAGTGCAGCAGTCAGGGCAATGACTCGTCCTCAAGCTTTGCTCTATAGGAAACACATTTTACCTCAATTCTGAACTTTTCTTTTGAAAATAAAGACTGCAATGGCTGCTGCAAGCCCTGACCATAGAGTGCATTCACACACAGCGGTTGTGGTTTAGTTAAAGGGGGTTATCCAAGTTTTACAATGTCCCCCCCATATGTCCGTGCACCTCACACAGACAGTACTTAACTCGCTCCCTGGCACACGCGTTGCTTTTCATACCAGCACAGCATCTCCCTGTTGTGCGGATGAAAACATCTGGTGATGGGGGCAGCCAATAGCCGGGTGCTGGTATGAGAAGTGACAGGGGTGCCAGGGAGCGAGGTAAGTACAACCTCTGTAAGGGGCCCGGGCATATGGGGGGACTTTATAGAACTTGGATAACCCATTTAAACTGTTGCACCTAGTGGTTTTCTGTCACTTTATGGACCCAAAAGGGAGCACCAAAATGTCATTAGTAATGTCTGGAGAGGGTAGGACACTCCTGACCTGTGTGGAGCCATCATAAGGGTGGCTGAATCACCTCTGTGTTAAGGGATATTCCCATCTTAGACAATGGGGGCTCCGGCCACCACCAGGCGCATCTCCCTGCTGCTCCCATAGAAATGAATGGAAGCGCACCGTGCATGAGCGGCCACCGCTCCCATTCATTTCTGTGTAGCTGACTGAAATAGCCGAGACAGCGCTCTGCTATTTTCGGCAGCCCCATAGAAATGAATGTAGGGCGGCTGCGCATGCGCAGTGCACTCTGCTTTCATTTCCCCACTCTGTTCTCGATATAGGTGCGGGTCCCAGAGGTTGGACCCGCACCTATCAGACAATGGGGGCATATCCTAGTGATATCCTAGACGGGACTGTGTCGCTCCTACATCGTATAGCTTGTGCTCGTTTAATCCTAGAAGAAAGGGCAATTCCCATAGACCAAATACTGGCCTGGAAGCAAGTCTTCATGAGGATCATCCCACAATGTGCTATGTGTAAAGTATTTTTGGTTGCATTTTTTGCAGACCGCACACAAACCCATTCATTCCTATGGGTCTGCAAAAAAAAAAAAACAGACAACACATGGATGTCCTCCATGCTGCCAGGGCGCCAATGATAAAACATGCAGGTTTGCCACAGAGGATTCCCAGGGCATCTGTCAGCAGATTTGTACCTATGACACTGGCTGACCTGTTACATGTGCACTGAAGACATCTGTGTTGGTCCCATGTTCATATGTGCCCGCATTGCTGAGAAAAATGATGTTTTTGTATATGCAAATGAGTCTTTAGGAGCAATGGGGGCGTTGCCGTTACACCTAGGGGCTCTGCTCTCTCTGCCACTCCCTGTGCACTTTGATTGACAGGACCAGGCAGTGAAAACACCAGCACACTTGGCCTGTCTTCACACCTGGGGCTTGCCTTTAAAGGGGTTTTCCGGTTTTGTGCAAGATCTGCCTAATAGTCTTGTGTGAATCAGCAGTCCACATGTGAGTGGCGCATTTACTCGCTCTGATACTACTCTCTGGTCATTTTCCCTTTGGCCGGTGATGTACCGGGCTTTTCTCCCTGCTAAGGCCAGACTGCCGCCTAATACTGAGCCCAGTGACATTACTGACGTGTCAGGGTCACGTTACTCTGCAGACTCGCGATGCTTTGAGGGACCCATAAAGCAATGTGACAGGAAGCACAGCGGCGTAGACAATAATAAGCGCAATGGCAAGGACCCGCTGGAGGACCGGCAGATGGAAAACAGGCTGGAAAGTCATCAGGGGAGACTTACATTGAGAAGGTAAATTAGAATAAATGCAAACCCCTTTACAGAAGAACTCCCGCAAAATTTGTTATTCTCTGACCTGTTAGAAAGCTGCATGATGTAATCTGTAGTGAATGTAATCTTCTCATCAGTGACTGTAGTTGTGAGCTATCCCCTCTCTTCTAATTGTAGCTGTGTCATGTGACCAACTCCTTGACCTCCAACTGACCCAGGACAGGAAGCCAGTTACTGCTCTATTCATTCCTATGAGGCTGAGAGTGAGGCTCCCATAGGAATATATAGAGAAATAGACTTCCTGTCCACACATAAGATGCTGTGTCAGTTGGTGGGTCTGATTGCTGGTCACATGACACAAATGAGAAGAATCAGGGAGATATAACTAACAGATACAGACACTGGTAAGAATATGACATTCACTACAGATTACATCATGTACCTTTCTAGCAGGACAGAGAATACATTTTTTTGCGGGAGTTCTTCTTTAAGAGGTTTCTGTACTGAAATGTGGCATAGACATGATGTGCTCCAGCTTGTACAGTAGGTGGATGCACCGCCATCAGCACTCACAGTCTCCAGGATCAATTTGTCTACACAGGACCCTTTATGGGTCAATTCACATGCAGCAAATTTGATGCATAAATTTCAATTACTGTTCCTTCCTTTGGAATAAAGCATTGGCTTGTTCCCAAAACAATTTCATTTAGATCAATTAACTTTTTATTCAGTTGTGGAAATTCCTGCAAGAAAGCAGCCAAGTATAAATATATCCTAAAGCTTGACTTTCATCTTTTAAGTTAATGCAACTTTATTCATCACCTGAGAAACAGACATTATTGTATTTACTGGAAACATTCTACCAAACCTAACAAACTCAAGTACACCTCATTCATTCAATATCCCTATTAAAGGGCATCTGTCAGCAGTTTTGTACCTGTGACACTGGCTGACCTGTTACATGTGCACTTGGAAGCTGAAGGCATCTTCATGGCATGTTCGTATGTGTCTAAAACATAAAAAATGCAACAGCTCTCTGCGAGCACAGACAATAAAATGAGTACATATAATACTGCCATACTCACTATCTACACGAGACTAGCGCTACATTGTAAATGTGAGATTCTTGGCAAATAATTTTGCACAAAAATTATCTGTGCCCGTCTGCCATACATCAAGGCGATCTCTTTAAGACGGGAACCTAACACTAAACGCCATAGTCACTAAGTGCCATAGCAGCCTCCTCTGTAGTTAATGGAGACTGCTATGGCACGTGCACCTGCATACTTGGATGTGCTGACTGACCTCCAGTTTTTCTTGCATGTTCATATGTGTCGGCATTGCTGAGATGTTTAAATATATGCAAATGAGTCTCTAGGAGCAACGAGGGCGTGGCTGTTACACCTAGAGGCTCTGCACTCTTTTCACTTCGATTGACAAGGCCAGGTAGTGAAAATATCATCACCCTGACTTCTTCTAAAGTCAAAGTGCAGAGAGCGACAGTTGCACAGAGAGCTGAGCCTCTAGGTGTAACGGCAACGCCCCCGTTGCTCCTAGAAGCTCGTTTGCATATATTAAACCATCATTTTTCTCAGCAGTACGGGCACATATGAACATGGGAACAACACAGATGTCTTCAGCTGCCAAGTGCACATGTAACAGGTCAGCCAGTGTCATAGTACATAGTGCCCGTATTGCTGAGAAAAATGATGTTTTAATATATGTAAATGATCCTCTAGGAGCAACGGGGGCGTTACCATTACACCTAGAGACCCTGCTTTTTCTGCAACTGCTGCATTCTTCACTTTGATTGACAGGGCCAAGTAGTGAAAATGTGATCACAGCTGGCAATCTAGGTGTAACGGCAACGCCCCCTTTGCTCCTAGAGGCTCATTTGCATATTCGAAAACATCATTTTTCTCAGCAATGCAGGCACATATGAAGATGGGACCAACACAGATGCCTTCAGCTGCCAAGTGCACATGTAACAGGTCAGCCAGTGTCATAGGTACAAAACTGCTGACAGATGTCCTTTAAGGTTGTGGCCATGTGCAGTCTGCGAATTGAAGAATGCATGCGGCCGGTATCCGAGTTTTTTGGATCTGCAATACACTACGTCTGTCTGAATGAGACCTTATTGTGCAGCCTACTCAGAGACCAGATATACTGGAAAGATCTGCACCTGTTCCTTTTGACCCACATCTGTTTTTGGCTCAAGATCACTGATGGAAATCACTGACCAAATAACTGGTGTGAAGACCCGGGCTACACTGCAACTTCTTCTAGTGCGACTGATTGATTTTAACTATTGAGTGACAGCTGCAGTCCGCAAGATCGCACTGAGACGAAGGCATTCATTTGGATTGCAACTGTAGTTCACTTGTTGAAATCAATCAGTCATGGTACAAAAAGCCGCAGTGTAGCCTTAGCCTATTACCTATAGTATCCGGAGTCCCCGTACATGTAGCCCACCTGCACGAGGACAAACACGGGCTGTTTTTGGACTTTCACATGTAAAGTGGTTGAGCACACATGAGGATTTCAATGCATGGACCGCTTTCCATATCCTGTTTTGCACCAAGCGTTTAGCAAATACCATTGAGGTTATACGAGGTCATTTGAGACAGAAAAAAATACGAAGAGAAGGTGTGTCTGCTCAGGTGATGTGGAATTGGCGGAGGAGCAACACTGTACAAATATAATTGCAACACCAGTTACCTGTAAGGGCAAAGTCATTACCTGACATTCTTATCCTATCGCTGAACTGCACAAAGTATGGGGCTTCCTCACCAAACTGTTAATTATTGATTCTTTTTTATATTTTTTCCTGCACTTTTGTACATAACAGATTTTCCTGTTGCACATGCTCTAGGTGGAAGCTATTAGGGATGAGCGAATCGACTTCGGATGCTTCATACTTCGGATAATAACTTTGTAAATTAATTTCTACTGTAAAATAAACCCTTGTACCGAAGTTTTATGCGAATCGACTTCGGATGAAGCTCATCCCTAGAAGCTATAGTAGGAACTATTTTGAAGACTATTCTGGCCATCATTGTTACTTTGTATGTTATTCCTAGAACAAACAATTCTTAAAGGAGTTATCTAATGTTTAGAACATTCCCCCCAATGCCCGGGTCCCTCATATAGATTATACTTACCCCACACCCCAGCACCCGCATCGCTCCTGATCCCCGCACTTCCACTGCTGCATTGTCGCGTGTATAAAAACATTCGGTGACTGTGGAGCAGCCAATAGTGGTCTGCGACGGGGACGAGCCTCCCTAGCATTGTGGCTGATGCTAGAGAGGCTTGTCCCCATCACAACCTGCTGTTGGCTGCTCCTCCTGTCACTGGATGTTTTGATCCGTGTGACAGGGAGATGCAGTAGTGGCTGTGCGGGGATCAGGAGCCACGCGGGTGCTGGGGTGTGGGGTAAGTATAATCTGTAAGAGGGACCAGGGGCGGTCTTGTCATTTCTGGGGCCCTAAGCGAAGTTATGTCCGGGGGCCCCCCCAATGATGCGTCAAGCCCCTGATGACACGCCCCCCTGACCCTCCTATCTGTTTTTCACACACTTGTCGTATATGATTCTCCTATCTGTTTTTCACACACTTGTGGCATCTGACTCTCCTGTTTTTCACACACTTGTCATATATGATTCTCCTGTTTGCCTCTGTGTCTCCTGTTTTATTTCTCTCTGTCCCTTCTCTATCACTATTCACTATATATTACAGTCAAGTCAACTACCCTGAGCTGGCTGTCTATGTCACTGATGATCCAGCAGCTGCAGCCTGCAGCAGCACTACTACTCCCAGTCCTCCTGGCTCCTGACTCTCTCTACTACAGTGCTGTTCTATATAATATTAAAATCAGATTTACACACAGCAGCAGCACAGCTCCCTAGCTCCTAACTACCTGGTCTGCACTAGACTAACATGGAGGATGCCCTCCTCGCGCTTTTTTTACTAAAATTACGTCAGCAGCACGTCCCAGCTCTTCATTGGCTGAGCTGGGGCACGTGCTGCTGACCATCACTCACTGGAGGGGGGGGGTGAAGGTTGCCCACAGCCTATGGCCTGTCCCAGACTCCCAGCTCTCTATTGGCTGGGCTGGGACACTAACGTGCAGCCGCAGAGTTTGTGTTCTGCTGTGCGGACCGGCCTCTCTGCGGCTGCGCAAGCTTCCTGCTACACTTCCGGATTTGAGAGTGAGCGGGTGCGGTGCGCACAGCCGCAGTGAGGCCGGTCCGCGGCGGACAAATGCAGTAAGTGACAGCTGGGTGGGCGGTCTTGGGCACCGGCACAAGAGCGGAGCGTGGGGGCCCCCTTGGACGTCGGGGGCCCTACGCAAATGCATAGGATGCGTGGTGCACAAGACCGCCCCTGAGAGGGACCCAGGTATGGGGGGCATGTTTTAAACAATAGATAACCCCTTTAATAAAAGAATGTGCTGCTAAGCAATGCGCGAACATTATTAAGGAGCTCATGCCTTCAGGAGACTAGGGCGCCACAAAATAAAATCTGTGCCAGCAGGGAGCTGACATTGATCTGGTGTATTATGTGGTAGCTTTCTGGAACTCTTAGTAAATGTCGGCTCTTGATGGTCCAACCCACAGACTGTCCTCTCTCTCTTTTTTTTTTTTTTATAGAAAAGTTGTGTGGCGGGAATGGGAAAAAAAACATTCTGGTGGAAAAAGGGGCTTGGGCTGAAATTTACAAAAACTGTCATAGAACTTTAGTAAATCCCCCTCAGGTCCGTACGAGACTCATACCATTTGTATTAGGTATTGTTCTTATAGAGCTAGTAATTAGTGTTGAGCGAAGCAAGCGTCGGATGCTTCATCTGAAGTCGCTTCGTTCAAAACTTCGGAGCCCATACATTATAATACTGTATGGAGACATATCTCCATACAGTATTATTACGAAGCAACTTCGGATGAAGCATTGGAAGCTCACTTCGCTCAACACTAGTAATACTTGTAGAAATGTAGGCGCTGTGCAAGTAGTATCTAAGGTCAGACACACAGAAGTGAGTTGAATGCAAGGAACTTGCAGCGTGTCAGTTTGAGGTCCCATTCTGGCCTCCCCTTCTCTGACAGGATTGCACAGCGTTATACTGAATTATAAAGCTGCGTACCCTGAGAGTCCTGAAATCTACTGAAGTAGGCCTCATTCGCACATCAGTGTTTTGTTCAGTGATTTCCATCAGTGATTGTGAGCCAAAACCAGGATTGGAGCCTCCACAGAGAAAAGGTATAAGGGAAAGATCTGCTTCTGTTCTGTGTTTAGAGCCGCACCTGGTTTTGGCTCGAAATCACTGACCAAAACACTAACATGTGAATGAGGCATTACACTGACTTATGCTTTCTGTGTCTAATACAATCGATTCCAGCAACTTTTGCGGCACGGATGCGGACCCATTCACTTCAATGAGGCTGCAAAAGATTTGGACAGCCCTCTGTGTGCTGTCCGCAGCCATTGCTCTGTTCCGTGGCCCTACAAAAATGATAGATCATGTCCTATACTTGTCCGTTTTGCGGACAAGAATAGGCATTTCTATAATGGGCGTCTGCAATTTGTGGACCGCAAAACACGGCACAGAGGAGCAGATGACAGAACGAGACCTCACACTGACACACACTGAGTTCCTTGCATTCAGCTCGTCATGTGCATCTGGCCTAAGGGCTCAGGCACACGGCTGTATTATGGTTCTGTTTTCCATGGAGTAGTAATAGGGTTGCTGTAGAGGTCCATGAAGCCTTTACTGTATCTCTGTATGCCATACTTTTTGTAGCATGTTCCACTAGATGCCAAACGTACAAAGGTATTCCCCCTTCCAAACATCGCTTCCAGAGCAGAATATATCCCTGAATACTCCTCGCTAACATGCCTTGTAGTTACCATGCCCAGGACTCTACCTTGAAACCTCAAACCACAGTTAGCTAGGTTTCAGTCTTCCTGTGCTTAGAGCTTTCCTGGAATTGGATCATGGATCTAGGGAAAAGGGATCTCATTGTCTAGAAGATGACAATCACCTTAGCTTTAGTTCATAGCTCCTCTGCCAATTTATATAACAATTGAGGCTCTTTGCATGTGAGAGATTAGTGAGAGCATCTAAGGAGATGTAAAAAAGTCCAAAAATACAAAGCTTCGATCCACATAGGGGACTTTGTCATTCAAGTCACTCAGTAATTTCTACTTGAAGGTCCAAAAAATCTCTCCAGGATGTAATGCAAACCTGCGATGAGTGTCCAACCTCACCCCTCCAACCGAAAAAGAGGGAGATGTTGTCTTCTGTGAATGTAATAATTCTGTGAAAGCAGGATGCAGTAGAGACCTCATATCAAACATGACACAAAAACAGACCTGCAGCACACAGATGACAGCCTGACACTGTGCACAATGCCTGTACCGCCTGCCAGCTTTACATTAATATGTAGCTATTAGACTGTATTGCTTTTAAAAATTATCTTTTATTCATCAGCTCAAACATAACTGCACAATCTAAACCAAAGCAGTTTAATGCTGTGTAATGTGGGTGCTCAGCACATTTCAGTGCTCTTTCATAATTGGTCATGGTGGTGTGCCAAATAACTGCAAGGTCATTTCTCAAATTACTGTATGTTATAAATCACATTAATCATGACACTGGCAGTTTTTAGAATGAGGGGTAAATCATTAGTCAGAATAAACTTTACTTATAATCATTCAGGAGGAGATTTGTCAAAGGCCGATATCCCCTGTGCTGCCGGATGCCTCGTTATATATTAGATGCATCTTTTCAGCTGCCATAGATTTCTGCCTTAGTTTACTTCAGAAAACTGGTGTAAATTAAGATAGATATGTTGGGCCCGCTGGCCACCTCCCCCTTCCCTGCCCTCACCACACCCCCTTTTCTGAAAAAGTGAAGAGGCCGGCGTACAAATGCCACTTGCGAAAATATTTTGTCACAATTGTGTTTACGACTTTTTTCCCGCCAGAAAACTGGTGATGAATCTCCCCTTTAGTTCTTTCCCCAGTTATCGTTAGAAATTCTCTTTTGTGGACTGTGCCTTTTCATAATATGTTAGTCATCTTTGGGAGGGATTTATCACGACCTGCACTCCAGAACTCTGCCTTCAAAAAGTTTCAGAATAGGACTTTGGTCTTAATTGCTGAAAACTTTTGTGACAGTTTGCATTTTGAAAAGTAGGTGGGTTCACTGTGTTAACTACTTTTACTCCAGATTTATCATGGTCGCAAAAAAAAAAAAAAATAATCGTAAGCTCACTCCAGTAGGGAGGTGGCGTAGAATGGCACTTCTAGACAAAAATGTTACGTTTAAAGACGTCTCATAAAGTTGGGGCAAAGTTCGTCAACACAGACTTGGGAAAAACTGACATCAAAGATTACCCTCATGATACTGTATATTCTTCCCCAGATTTCAATTATACAAATATATTCTGTAAGATGAGGCTAAATGGTTAAAGAGGCTGAGCAGGCAGCATATATTGATGACCTATCCTCAGGATATGGTCTGATACCCGACACCACCACTGATCAGGTGTTTGAAGAGGAGGCGGCACTCCATGCGAGCGCTGCTTCCTCTTCATTACACTGTGCATGGTCTCCTGTGTAGCGGCGGTGTAGTGTCATTACAGGCACTTGTTCCATTCTAGTGAATAAGGCGAGAACTTGTAATTACACTGTGCTTCTGAGGGCAGTGTAATGAACAAGAAGTAGCGCTTGCATGGAGTGCCACCTCTTCTTCAAACAGCTGATTGTTGGACCTCAACAATCAGATATTGATGACCTATCCTGACCTATCGTAGAACATAAATAGTAGGACAGCACTCCTTGTTTCTATTTATAAAAAGCAAAACCATTCAGCGACGGTGCCTTCAGTGTTGAGCCCCAACTTGTCGGGTTCCTGTGGTATATCCAAAACTAAGAAATACTGTGGCACTCCATGTCTTCATGAAATTATAGGTTTATTTCATCAAATAGAGCGACGTTTCGACCTATAAGGTATTTTTCAAGCAAGCTATCCTGACCTATCCCATTTTATTTTGAGCCACCTATAGGCTGCAGTCTATTGGAGACAGTCCTGGAAACTGTGGAATACCCTTGCAGCTGAATGTAAATCGTGTGAGGGGATTTAGGATGAAGACCAAATTTTAGTTAGACTTTGCAACCCAGGATAGCTAGGGTCCCTCCACTAACAGCCTCCTGGCACTGGTATTTATCTGCTGTTTGCTGGTTCTGGCTTGTCTTCCATGTGTTAGCAGCCTATCTTCTGGCCATGAGGTATCACCAGTTGCTGTTTGCCTGTCCAGTTGGTTCACTTTGTAGCAATAAACTCTACAGGGAATATTCAAGGTGGGCCGATGCATAGCAGGCTGCCAGCACCCTTCCCCAGTTCATTTCTGATATTAAAGGGGTTCTGTAGTTCTTTAAAACTGATGATCTATCCTCTGGATAGATCATGAGCATCTGATCGTCGGCGGTTCGACACCCGGGACCTCCGCCGATCAGCTGTTTGAGAAGGCAGTGGCGCTGCAGGAGCGCCGCGGCCTTCTCTGTGTTTACCGCAACCCCAGTGACGTCACGACTAGTATCGCTGGCCTGGGCGGGGCTAAGATCAATTCAAGCAGAGCTTAGCTCCGCCCAGACCAGTGAAACTAGTCGTGACGTCACTGGGCCTTCTCAAACAGCTGGTCGGCGGGGGTCCCGGGTGTCGGACTGCCGCCGATCAGATGCTGATGATCTATCCAGAGGATAGATCATCAGTTTTACAGAACTGCGGAACCCCTTTAATACTGTAATAGACCTTCCAAGGACGCTAACCGGGGACGTAAGGTCCTGATGCTCTGAGTGTTAACTATTGTACCTGACCAGCAGCCAGAAAGGTCTGTTACAGTATTGATTGTTTAGTACTGTAAAAGACATTCTGGACTCCTGAATGTCCTCATAACCAGTGTTAACCCTGGGAGTATCAGGTCCCTATGGACCCAGTTGGTGGTCCTGGAAGGTTTATTTCAGGACATAATGAATCATAGGGTGTGAGTGTTCAGCGTGTGGCAGTCGTCTCCCTGCTCTTATATGTTTCCTGTGCAGTGCCTTGTATTATATGCTGTATAATATCTATCTATCTATCTATCTATCTATCTATCTATCTATCTATCTATCTAATCTTCCAGAAATTGGATGTGGAGTGGTGGACTGGAGTGTAGTGAGGTGAGTCCTCACAAGGACAAGCTGGACATTGACATCACTCTGACCTATAAAATTATTCTTCTGTTTCTTCTCGTGATCTCTGGTATTGTCACGCTGACAGGCCTTTGCCATTTCCGCTTTGCTGCTTTAAGTTTCCCATCCCCCTCAGTCCGTCCTACTGTGCTTAGTCAGGAATCTAGACTCAGGACACTTAAAAAGGAAGTTGAGCAGAGCTGAAATTTTAAGCAGTCAGCATATTGTCCCATCAGCACATACCAGCCATAACCGCAAGATGAAAACTGCAATCATTATATCTGGGACACTTTGTATAAGTGAATAATCTGGAAATTTACAAAGGATGTTCACAGTACTAAAGTTTAACTCTTCTATTGCTATTTTATAATCTGCACATATTGCTTAATTCAGTATCCTAATTTACTGGAGCTGAGAGATTAGATACTGTAGGTTTCAGCGGGAACGGCTGCCCTTCTATCAGCATGGGTCCTCCTAAATCTTCCCCAATGGCAGATGTCAGGGAGCAAAAGATTGGGAAGTTGGATTTCAGCTGCTTGATCGTTTTGTTCTCAGCGAGATAGGTTCTCACCAGAAGAGTCTGGCAGCGGCTTACTCCTCTTTCTCCATTCAGGACACATACAGGCCGAGCCAAGAATTCATGTGTTTCATGGGATCGAGAAAGATGGCTGAATAGATGCATCTTAGATATTTGGCTGACTTTAAAGGGGTTATCCAATCCCTATAAAGACACCCAAAATGCCCGGGCACCTCCTCTAGAGCATACTTACCTGCTACCTGGCACTTGCACCCCTCCGGTTACCTGCACGGTCGCCGCTAAATCTCTGAGTTGCACGGATCAAAACATCTGGTGACGGGATGAGCAGCCAATAGCAGGCCACAACGGTGCAATGCTAGGGAGGCTGATCACCATCACGGCCTGCTATTGGCTGCTCCCCCCATCGGACAACTGATCGGCCATGATGCAGCCAATTATTCTCTCGTGTGTTCAGCAGGCTTTAGGCTTGCCTTATCTATGACTATAAAATACTATCCGACTGACAGGTTAAATTCTGACCATTTTAAAATTTGTCTTAAGGCTACTTTCACACTAGTGTTTTTTAATTCCGGTATTGAGTTCTGTCATAGGACATATGTGTATGTAAACATACACAGACATATACACATACAAATACACATACATACTTACATGCTCCGGGCAGGTCTCCATAGCGCAGGAGGAGCAGGACGGCGCGCACATAGGACGATTCCCCACAGCGCCCAGCAGAGAAAGATGGCTGTATGTATGTGTATGTATGGCTGTATGTATGTGTAAGTATGTATGTGTCTGGGTCTGTGTGTGTGTGTGTCTGTGTGTATGTACTGTGTGACATGTGTGGGGCCGGAGTGTGGTTCCGGCCCCACACATGTACCTGCGGCAGCATGGATCCGGCGGCACCCTTTCACCTGCCGGATCCGTGCTGCCGCTAGTGTGAAAGAGGCCTAAAGGGGTTGTCCAAGCTAATTAAAAATCTTAATTGTCCCCTAATTCTGTAATTTAAAAAATGATTGTATTTGCCGGTCCTCCTGCCACTGCTTGCATACAGACATGCAGGTATATGGCATGTGACCTCTGCAAACAATCACCCTCCTCAGCAGTATACGGCCAGCTTTACTTATACAGGCAGCAGTCTTAGCTAACCTTCATTAAGACAAACACTATCAGTTTCCAAACTTATCGAAACATTTTCATTAATCACAGTAGTCATTTGTCTGCTTATACGTGAACAGTAAAATTCATCTTGTGACCCATTAACGTGGGGGAGAGCCAGTATGCCTTTAAAGCAAAAGGAGGATTGGAACACGATTTACTTAAAGAAGAACTCCAGCAAAAATTTTTATTTTCTGTATTGAATGCAATCTTCTCATCAGAGACTGTAATTCTGAGTTATCCCCTCTTCTAATTGTAGCTGAGTCATGTGACCAACTTCCTGACCTCCAACTGACCCAGGACAGGAAGCCAGTTACTGCTCTATTCATTCCTATGAGACTGAAAGTGAGGCTCCCATAGGAATGCATAGAGAATTAGACTTCCTGTCCACACATAAGATACTGTGTGAGTTGGTGGGTCTGATTCCTAGCCACATGACACAGATGAGAAACATCAGGGATATATAACTGAAAAATACAGACACTGGTAAGAAAATGACATTCACTACAGATTACATCATGTACATTTCTAGCAGGACATGGAATAACATTTTTTGCGGGAGTTCTTTAATTTATTATACCATAGTAAGCTATCTCAAATTAATTTTAAAAAATTGCATGCTTGTTTATATCCATTTTTTAAAGGGAGTCTGTCAACTTCAAAACACCCCCAAAACTAGAGTAAGCGGTGTATAGTGTAAGTGAATGATGAGTCTGATTATGTAATTGTTATCTTGACACTCACTTGGATTCTGACGCTGTGCTTCCACAAACTGGCAGTAAAATGCATTGAGAGGGAACGAGCAGTGTATAATGTGATGGAAAAATGAATGAAGCCAGTAATGGAAGCAATATGGAGAATCACAGTACATTAGTAAGTGTCTTGTATTAACTTTATGTACATGATAAATGCCATTTTCTGAAGTGAGACAACCCCTTTAAGTATTTGATGAAAATCAGCATCTGAGATCATGTCCTCTAAAGTTACAGTAGGTTTTTCTATTTTTTTTAATGTTTTTCATGAATCTTCTATTTTGATGCTTTCAGTTTGATTTACATATTTTTTTCTACTGCTGAATGTACCCGAAAATAAAGTCCATGATTTTTGGAGAAAACACATATGTTTAGGGCAGGTCCGCATGGCGAAACCATAATATTTTGTTTCATTACAGATTTTTGCTGCATTCCAAGAAATGAGAAAAAGCTAAACTTGAAAGTATAATTACAAGGCCATCTCTCAGCAGGATCAACACTATTAAACCAGTCAAAATGCCTGGTAGGGCTGACCTTGCTGATTAAAACCATACCTTTCACCCTCTGAAATGTTTTTTCTCATTTCTTGAAATGCAACAAAAATCTGTATTATTTTTATTTTTTTAGCGCTTTAAAGAAAAATTGTAGTACGAGTACAAATGATGTAGCAATACGTTGTCTGTGATGTTTGTTTTGCCTTCATCCTATAGTATTACTATGTTTTGAAAGTCAGAAGTACATTTTGGCCTTGACCTATGTCTGTTTGGTGTTCCTGTTGATGTATATTACCTGTTTCCTATTCTCCCATGTAGTGACCGAAGGGTATTACTCCGGAATGTGAATCATTAACTGAAATTGGCTGTAAATACTTGTCATGTGAAAGGATCAAACACAGAATTCTATAATGTGACTAGTCATTCCGATATCTGATTTATCAGAAAAGATAATAATTTGCGTAGTACTTTCCCAGTTAGTTATTAGGAACATAATAACAGAATAATTATTACATAATTCGTGGGCAATTTACACAGTATCAGATCAATCAATTGAGGTGTTCTTTGTATAATTAAGTGTGACACATGTACCAAGTACTAATATATATTTTATAGTGACAATTAGAGTCTTTCAGACCCCTCTCTGCTTTACAAACAGCTTTCTGATTAGTTGAATTGGTTGAATAGTATGATGAATTTGTGTGAGTGCATGGGAAAAGTGAGAAATGAGATATTATCTGACAACTATGTCCACTGTTTTCCTATGACCCTGAGTATACTTTTACAGGTATATAAAAAAGTAACATTTCCTTCTGTCCATTATCAGTGTATTACTTCAAAGGGGATCTGACAGCAGTTCTGACCATACTGAACAGCTGCACTTGGTAGAGGCTGACAAACATATATTTTGTGGAGCTTTTATCATCAGGAATTATATGAATATGAACTTTTATTCTGTCATATTTTGCTCTTTGAATGCAAAGAAGGTGGAGTAGTTTCAGAGCACCTCTCTTCTGCTCTTAAAGGGTTATCGAACTGATTCGAACACTAACAAATGCCCCTCCCCCTCATATGCCGGGCCCCTCACATTGATTCTAATTACCCGGTTCCCCGCATCTCTCCGGTCCCTGCACCGCCACTGCTTCTCCCTGTGCCCGGATGAAAGCATTCGGTGTCGGGGGATGGGGGGCAGCCAATGGCAGGCGGTGATGGAGACAAGCCTCCCTAGAATCACGGTGACACTAGGGAGGCACATCCCCGTAACCACCTGCCATTGGTTGCTCCCCCCAACACCAGATGTTTTCATCCGTTCATGGGGAGAAGGAGCAGCGATGGTGTCGAATAACCCCTAATAACACCTAGCATCCAACCAGGAGACCACTAAAGCTATCACTCTTAGCAGAGGGAAGGAGATGTTAAACAGCTCAATGCAAAGAGCACTTTACAACGAACCTCCGCCTTGGCTACTTTCACACTTTTCTGGCAGGCTGTTCTGACAGGGGAAAAGCCTGCCAGAACCGTACTACCATTTGCACACATGCTGCCAGAAGTCCACCCGGCACCATTCACTATAATGGGGACATGGCGGGGATCCGGCCTACTTCTGAAAATAAAAGATTCACAAAAGTTTGCCGTGCTCTTTCCAACCTTTACATACTGCTGTCAGCAGTTTAGCTTTGTAGAAGCTGCTGACAGACTCCCTTTACTGCAGAACGAGTAACTCAGTTGGATTTTTCTCTCCAATTCATGTAACGGTGATGCATCCTTTATTTTATTTATTACTAACTCAAACTAGATACTGATGTATATTCTTTTTTGCCAATCTGTGTTTATGTTTTGATTGTAGATCTTTTTTTTATTCTATTTCCTGTACATAATTACAGGGCTGGACATTTTGGCTGAGCTGCTGTTAACATAAGAGATAGGCTTTACAGTCGCCACATGGACCATAAAGCTATAGACTGGTGATGTTCATTGACTTCCATGGGAGAGTTTTCTAGGCATGTTCTGTGACCTGTGCAAAGGTCACCTTTTAGAGGCCGGGAATCTGGGATCATTAGTTATTTAGAATGTTATCTGTTACATATAGGTTTTACTTATGCATGCATTTTGTACATGTTATCCTAAGTGTAATCTTGCCTGAGATGATAATGAGATGACTACTGAAAAGTAAATAGAAAGTGTCATCCTATTAGGCTTAGTGGCCAGCATTAAAACTGCAAGACTTAAAGGGGTTGTCCGGCCATATATATTGATAGCCTATCCTCAGGACAAGTCAACAATATCTGATCGGTGGGGTCCGACACCTGGCACCCCTGCTGATCAGGTGTTTGATGGGCATGCAGCGCTCCTTGCTCCTGTTTACTCTACATGACATCTCCTGTGGAGCGGTGGCATAGTGAAAATAACAGTACTCGTTTCATTCACTCGAGGTGTAATGAACAGGAAGCGGGGCTCGCATGGAGTGCCAACTCCTCATCAAACAGCTGATCGGCCGATCAGATATTGTTGACCTATCCTGACTAAGGATCTGCATTGTGTGATCCGAAACGCGTAGATAAGGACTCTGTAAGTGTTGGCTTTTAACTGTGCATCTGGATGAAGAAAATAAAGGCTGGAATTTATTTAAAAATTTTTTTGGAAGCTGGTCACTTTTTTCTTCTGTTTTCTTATGTATGTCTAGCACTAGACATTTTTTTTTCTATCCTGAGGATAGGTTATCAATAGGTTATCAATATATATGGCCGGTAAACCACTTTAACCCATTCAATCGACAGCCAGTTTGGACCAAATGCCGGAGCCCCATTTTTCAAATCTGACATTTGTCATTTTATGTGGTAATAACTTTGAAACGCTTTTACTTATCCAAGCGATTCTGAGATTGTTTTCTCGTGACACATCATACTCCATGTTAGTGGTGAATTTGAGTTGATACATTTTACCTTTATGCATAAAAACCCCCAAAATTTGCAGAAAGTTTGGAAAAATTCGCTATTTTCAAAATTAGAATTTCTCCGCTTTTAAGATAGTGATTAGAGATGAGTGAGCATACTCGTCTGAGCTTGGTGCTCGTTCGAGTATTAGGGTGCTCGTAAGTGCTCGCTGCTCGGATGAGTATCTCGCCATGCTCGAGGAAATGGCAACTTCCGCATTGTGCATTTTTGGCGCCTATAAACTCAGCCAATCACAAGCCAGGAGACTCTGCGGTACACCCAGCATCACGTGGGGCCCTTACATGTTGATAGCAGGGGTTGGCTGGCCTGATCAGGTGACCCTGGAATATACTAGTGACTGGCCGTGGTGCTCGGCTCAGATGCCGTCTGGATGTCGTTTGGGATAGAGCTGCTGCGTTTCAGGGACAGTGTTAGGGCCTGCATTTAGTTCTTTGTTAGGCAGGAATCACCCACAAAGAACCCAACAGCCCTTCTAAGGGCTACAAGAAATTTTTTTGTTGTCTCCTGGCTTGGCTGGCTGGCTGGCACTAGTAGTGCAGCTATCGCCATATATAACCCCCTTTTTTCTTTTATTGTTATATCTCAGTGATACAAATCCATTTCACACAGCAGTGTGGAACCATTCTGTGTGTCACAGTTCAGTACACTCACTACAATCCGTATTTTCTGTCCAGGTGACACTTTCTGTACGTCACTTAATCCAACCAGGTCTTTTGCTCTCACGTATATAGCTTGATCCCAAAAATCTCTGTGCGACATTTGTCTGGGTCGCAGTTAAAATAGCCACCATCAGCAGGGTGTCAGTTAGCTCTACGATAGTTATTGCACGTCACGTTCCCAAAAAAACAAAACTAAAAAAAAAAAATATAAAAAAATAGTTTTTTTGTTGTTTTAGCTCAGTGATACAAATCCATTTCACACAGCTGCGTGGAACCATTCTGTGTGTCACAGTTCAGTACACTCACTACAATCCGTATTTTCTGTCCAGGTGACACTTTCTGTACGTCACTTAATCCAACCAGGTCTTTTGCTCTCACGTATATAGCTTGAGCCCAAAAATCTCTGTGCGACATTTGTCTGGGTCGCAGTCAAAATAGCCACCGTCAGCAGGGTGTCAGTTAGCTCTACGATAGTTTCTGCACGTCACGTTCCCAAAAAATCAAAACTAAAAAAAATATATATAAAAAAAATAGTTTTTTTGTTATTTATTTTTTATTTTTTATATCATACACTTATATACAGAAAATGTTGAACCCCAGGGCTAAGGGTCGAGGACGAGGGCATGGGCGTGGGCATTCAATTACTGCAGGGGGCAGAGGCCGTGGTCCTGGGCAGGGTGAGACAGTACCTGCTGATGAGGGAGCAGGGGAACGCCGCAGAGCTACACTCCCTAGCTTCATGTCTCAACTTACAGGGACACGTGGTAGAGGACTGTTGAAACCACAACAGTGCGAACAGCTGATGTTGGGGATTGTGGACAATGCTTCAAGTAATTTGTCCACCAGTCAGTCTTCCACGCAGTCCACCCACGTTACCCAAGGGAGCACTTCTCTGGCTCCTCCACCTCAACCTCCTTCCCCCCAATCTGCCCCCTCCCAGGAAAATTTGGAATGCGATCCGGTATACTCTCAGGAACTGTTTTCTGGACCCTTCCCAGAGTCACAAACCACTTCTCAGGTTGCTGCTGACCTCGTTCCCGATGCCCAAGTTTTCCAACTGTCGCAGTCTGTGGGTGATGATGATGATGACAATGTTGAGTTAGTGGAAGAAGTTTGTAAAGAGGTGTCGGACGATGAGGAGACACGGTTGTCAGACAGTGGTGAAGTTGTTGTCAGGGCAGGAAGTCTGAGGGGGAGCAGACTAAGGAATCGGAGGATGACGAGGTGACTGACCCAAGCTGGGTTGATAAGCGGAGTGAAGACAGTGCTTCTGAGGCGGAGGCGAGTGCTGCACCAGAACAGGTTGTAAGAGGCAGTGGTGTGGCCAGAGGGAGAAGCAGGGCCAGAGCTGGTGCATCAGCAGCAACTGTTTCACGTAGTGAAGCTCCCGTGGCGAGGCCTAGATGTTCGCAAGTCTGGAGGTTCTTTAAAGAAAGTGAGGATGACCGACGGACTGTGGTGTGCAACCTGTGCCACACCAGGATCAGCAGGGGTGCCACCACTACTAGCCTAACCACCACCAGCATGTGCATGTTAGGCCAAGGAGCCCCTTTTTAAATAATAAAGTGACTCTGCCCTAAGGCAGAGCCACCGGGGATCACTGGACCCGGATCCTGAGTCACCCAAGCAGGGCAACCCAGGAACCAAGCAGCCGGAAAGGCAAGCTCCCGAAGGAGGACAGGGGATGAGCCCCAATGCCCGAAGGGCACGTGTGCACAAGCACTCGATGCGCTCGAGTTTGGGACCTGAGCGCAGGATACCCAGCTCTCAATCGGACCACGTGTGCTGAGTTCCGCGCCTCCCGAAGGAGGTTGTAGTCCAACACACAATGTGGCCTCCAAACACACACACTGGCGTACACTAGGATAGTGGAACAAAGACTGGAACCCACACAACTCCTGCCTAGACCACAGACTACACCTAGTGTGCAACCAAGGTCCTAGTCACGAAGCAGAGCGACCGGGTCTCTAGCTTAGCAAAGCAACAAGAAGGCACCGGCGCCTGCTGCCAATACTGAGGGGTTTTTATAGTGAAGCAAACCAATTAACAGGGCGGTGCTTCCTGTGCAGGACTGGCGGATGTGACCTCACCTGTAGCCTCGAAGTATGGGCACATGATCACTTCCTGGTGGAAGTGACATCACAGGCAGGATCAAGGTCAGAGCTTATGACCACTTCCTGTGTCTGAACCAAAACACAGTGTCTTAAAGCGACAGTGTCGTAATTAGGCTGCAAGCGCGCGCGTGCACGGCGTCGGTGCCCGCGTCTTACAGTACCCCCCCCCTCAGGGCCCCCCTCCTCCTCCAAAAGGCCGCAATCAGATCTGGGGCATTCAAATTATCCTCTGGCTCCCAGGTCCGTTCTTCAGGGCCGAATCCCACCCAGTCCACCAGATGGACGTGACACCTCGTATAGTCCTAGAGTCAAGGATCTCCCGTACCTCGTACTCGGCCTCAACGGTTTCGAGCTCCTCTTGTAAAGGAGGAGAGAACCTATTCAGCCGTACAGGTTTGAGAAGGAAGACATGAAAGGAATTTACGACTCTCCATGACAGAGGCAGTTTAATACGATAGGTGACTGGGTTAATTCGGGACAGTACCCGAAAAGGACCGAGAAAACGGGGCGCAAATTTCAAAGACGCCACTCGGAGCCGAATGTATTTTGAGGAAAGCCAGACCAGATCTCCAGGCGCGAATGTCACGTATCGTGTGGTTATCGTGACACGTGTTCCATGTTGCTCATGTTTGTGCCCTGGTATTCCGGATTTGGTTGTATGCTGGTTGCCAGGGGCAACGTGTAAATTGGTGGTGTCTCGGTTGTTCTCCGTGACACGGCTTCCATGTTGCTCATGTTTGTGTCCTGGCATTCTGGCTGCGGTAGTAGGCCATGGTTGCCAGGGGCAACGTGTAGTTTTGGTTGCTGGTATGTTCCCTGATTGCATACTTCCCTCCTTCCCTGTCTGGTTCTCATGGGGTTAACATATTGACCTGGGTGTGGTCACTAGGTGCTTTTATTCTGTTGTTGCTAGCCTGGTGGGTTAGTTGTGCTTCAGCCTCCGTTGGTGCTGGAGCTATGCACCTTTCCTAGGATTCCATCTGCCCAGTCCTTGTGGCCACTTAATATGTCATCGAGGTCTTCCCGAGGTCCTCTCATCCCCTTCCCTTATTCCTGTTATGTGGTTTATGTACGGGTGGGTGTTTGGTCTGTGACTGCCATGTGTCTTCTGACATGGAGTCCAGACATTCCCTGTATGTATGTGCCTTCGGTGAGAGGGCTCCAGGGTTCCCCGGAGGGGGAACAGCGATACTGTGAGTTGTTGCCAGTGAGCTGGTTCCTGGGTGTGTTGTGTGTACTGAGTCCTGTTAGGTGTTCGGGTTCCAGTACATGTGCCTGGGCTCCAGTCTTTGGTGTATGGACTGCTGGTGCTTTTATCAGCAGGTAAGTTGCCAGGTGCACCGGGACCATCCTGGAGGTGCAGTCAGTGAGTTCTGGATAAGTGCATCCCTACCATCTGGGGCTCTGTGAAGAACGGGGCTCACTGGGATTCTGCCCTCTGGGTTTGGTTTCTGGTGTTTCCGGTGCACTTGGTTCAGTGGTTTTCCTTGCCACTAGCTTCTTGCCTGCTGATCGGTTTTCATCTCACTGTAGTGTATCGGTGTATGCTCGGTGTGGAGTTTCCCCTCCCACCGCGTCGTGACAGCGAATTCCGGGCCGCTGGAACGTCTGCGATCAGCATGACGCTTCATTTTGGTCTTGGAAGCAGCCAAGGAGGACTGGGTCTGTTGCCAGACATCCCGCAGATGTGCGGCGAAATCCGCAACAGCGGGCATCTCTGCCATGACGGGCAAAGGAAGAGGAAGGCGGGGATGTTGTCCATTCTGGACAAAGAAGGGGGTTTTCACCACAGCGTCGGACACGGAATTATTTACTGCAAATTCTGCCCAGGCCAACAGTTCAGACCAGTTATCGTGCCTTGCGGAAATAAAATGTCGCAAGTAAATTTGGAGGGATTGGTTGAGTCTTTCTGCCAAGCCATTAGTTTGAGGGTGAAAAGCCGAAGAAAGATCCACATCAACCCCCAGTAGCTGGCACAGCTCCCTCCAAAACCTAGCTGTAAACTGCGGACCTCTGTCGGAAATAATTCGCCTCGGTAACCCATGCAAACGAAAGATGTGGCGAAAAAATAATTCTGCTAAGTGAGGCGCAGAGGGCAACCCTGGCAGCGCAACAAAGTGACATACGTGGGAAAATAGATCAGTAACGATCCAGACCACGGTATTTCCTTCCGAGGAAGGAAGCCCCGTCAAGAAGTCCATGGCGATGTCCTGCCAGGGACTCTCAGGGACTTGCAGAGGCATCAACAAGCCCAAGGGTCTCTGGCGGACCGGCTTATTACGGGCACAGGAGATGCACCCCCAGGTAAAAGCCCGAACATCCCGACTGAGACCTGGCCACCAATAGTGCCAAGAAATTAACTCCATCGTTCTTTTGGGACCTGGGTGTCCAGCCAGACGAGAATTATGGCCCCAAGAGAGGATCTCCTCTCTGCGAGCGGGTGGCACATACGTCTTACCCGGAGGCAGCTGGCGCAGACCAATAGGGTTCACAGGTAGAAGCTTTTCTGCAAGGATGATGGGACGAACCTCAGGCTCAGTACCATGGGCATCAAAAGAGCGGGACAAAGCATCCGCTCTGACATTCTTGTCCCCGTTCACAAAGTGTAAAACAAAATTAAAACAAGAAAAGAAAAGAGCCCATCTTGCCTGTCGAGCGTTAAGCCTCTGAGCAGATTGAAGATACAAGAGATTCTTGTGATCGGTGAAGATCACAACGGGAAACCTGGCCCCCTCCAGGAGATGTCTCCATTCCTCTAAAGCCAGTTTGATGGCCAGTAGTTCCCGATCTCCTATGCAATAATTCCGCTCAGCCGGATTAAAGGCCTTGGAGAAAAAGCCACAGGACAGTTTAGTCCCTTTGCCATCCTTTTGGTAGAGAAGAGCTCCAGCCCCTACAGATGACGCATCCACCTCCATGAAGAAGGGGCGTTGGGGGTCTGGGTGATGAATCACTGTGGCCGACAGGAAGGCCTCCTTCAGCGCAATGAAGGCCTGCTCCGCCTCCGACGACCATTTACTAGGATTAGCCCCTTTGCGAGTCAATGCAGTGAGAGGAGCCACCAGAGAAGAGAAATGGGGAATGAACCTCCTATAATAATTGGTGAACCCCAGAAACCTCTGGACCGCCTTTAAAGACTGCGGTTTGGGCCAAGCCATGATGGACCTGAATTTTCCGGGATCCATTTGAAGCCCCTGTGCTGAAACTATGTAGCCAAGAGAGGCCACCTGGGTCTTCTCGAACTCGCACTTCTCTAATTTGGCATACAAATGGTTACTCCGAAGGCGGTGCAACACCTCCTTCACCATGTGCCTGTGGGTAGATAAGTCGCGAGAAAACACCAGAATGTGGTCCAAATAGACCACCACAGCGGTAGTCAAGAGATCCCTGAATATGTCGTTCAGGAAGTCCTGAAACACCGCTGGAGCATTACAGAGGCCAAAGGGCATAACCAGGTATTCATAATGACCGTCTCTGGTGTTAAATGCGGTTTTCCACTCATCACCCTCCCGAATACGGATCAGGTTATATGCCCCGCGCAGGTCTAGTTTGGAAAAGACCGTTGCGCCCTGAAACCGATCAAATAATTCGGAGATGAGGGGAAGCGGATATTTATTTTTTACGGTAATGTCGTTAAGACCCCTATAGTCAATACACGGTCGCAAGGACCCATCTTTTTTAGAAACGAAAAAGAAACCAGCCCCAGCAGGGGAACTGGATTTTCGTATGAACCCCTTCTCAAGGTTCTCTTTAAAGGGGTTGTCCCACGAAAAATATTCTACAGTTTTCAAACCAGCACCTGGATTTGAATACTTTTGTAATTGCATGTCATTAAAAATTCTGTATAGCTTCTGAGTTATTTAATAAAATGTATCTGTATAGGACACTTATTTTCTTATTTCTTTGACCTATTCACTGAGAAGGCCGCACATGCTCAGTTTCAACTTTTAACTGCCTCTTGAGTTGTGATAGGGAGAGCAGAGACACGCCCCCTGAGCTGCAGCAGAAAAGACACTCCCCTTTAGCTGTCAGCTTGATATAAATCTAGCAGAACAATGAATGTGGAGATCTCTGGATCCCTGTGAGGTACAGGGCTGGTTCTGGCCTTGTTATAAATGTATTGTCATGTACTATATGTCGTCTGATTTAAATTTTTTACATTATTCGTGGGATAACCCCTTTAATATAAGCTGACATAGTTTCGGTCTCCGGTACAGACAGAGGGTACACTCTACCACAGGGCAGAGTAGACCCCGGTACCAACTCGATGGCACAGTCGTAGGGACGATGTATGGGTAGAGTGTCAGCCCCCTTCTTATAGAAGACGTCAGCAAAAGCCGCGTATTGCGCAGGTAACCCCTGAAGCTCAGCTGGGAGGGGCGGTGTCTCTACAGAGATCACCCTCGTCATGCACTTGTCCTGACAGTAAGGACCCCACTGCTTGACCTCACCGGTGGTCCAATCCAGTGTGGGAGCGTGTAGTCTCAGCCATGGAAGGCCCAAGAGGATTGGGTCCACAGACTGAGGTAATACTAGGAGTGAAATGATCTCCTTATGTAAGGCTCCTATCTGGATCTCGGCAGGAACTGTGCGGTGTGTGATGCACCTGCCTAATTTGGAACCGTCCACCACAGTGATGTTCATACTGGTGGCCAGAGGTTTGATAGGAATTCCGAGCTTCTGGGTCCATTCACGTGAAATAAAATTACCAGAAGCACCGGAATCAATAAAAGCTCTGGTTGGCGTGATCTTCCCATTTACCCTGATTAAGACGGGAAATGTGCACTTTGTGGAGGTTTGTACGATCTCACCTAGGGGCATACCTCCCACTGACCCTAGGTGCGCCCGTTTCCCGACTTCTGAGTGTAACATACAGCAAGTATTCATGTCCCTTTAAGGGAAAGAGACATGTGACAGGATGGGGGAGGAGATAGGTGTGGTTTGCTAGGAGCTAGGGGATAACAAGATGGATGTATGACTGCAGAAGCCATAATAAAAGAAGTTACATATGGAATTCATCCCTGTCTTCTTACCTTTCATGAGGATATCACAACTGGCGACGAGGATGGGATGAGTGTCCTGCTGCAGTGAGTACTGACTGCCATCCTGCATGTATTTAATTGCTAAGGTGTGTGATACAAACAGCCATAAAACAGACAGTGCTTGGAAAACCTCCATTACTAAACCTCCAGCACAGTTACTTCCTGCACCACTGTACTTAGCAGAGCTAAAAAATGGCAGATCAGCTACACATGTTCCCTAAGTTTGATATTACTGATAGCAATAACCTGGCTCACAACTGGAGAAAATGGATACACCGATTTGAGAACTTTCTGGAAGCCATAGACATTAAAGATGATAAAAGGAAAAGGGCTTTACTATTGCACTATGCTGGCTCAGAAGTGTATGACATATACCACACACTACCTACTGCAGACACGGACACTTACAGCAGCTGCTCCAAAGCCCTGACAGATTACTTCAACCCAAAGCAAAACATCAGATATGAGAGATACAAGTTTAGGATTGCCAAGCAGCTTCCAGAAGAATCCATGGACACATATGTGACCCGATTAAGAGAACTAGCACAAGGGTGTGTTTTTGCTGATGATGATGATGAAATTCTAACACAAGTAATCGTGTCTTGCACATCTTCTAAAATAAGACGCAAAGCGCTGCAGCAAGATTACTCTCTACATGATTTTCTCAAAATGGCCCGCGCTATAGAAATAGCGGATCATCAGGCCACTTACAATGGAAAAGG